>JARQOC010000007.1:84932423-85387217 GCA_033576535.1 Allobates femoralis
CCTCAGTGTCTGTATTATTCTGTATATACACACTGCACAGTACCACTTCTCCTGTCCTGAATACTGGCTGTAATCCTCAGTGTCTGTATTATTCTGTATATACACACTGCACAGTACCACTTCTCCTGTCCTGTATACTGGGTGTAATCCTCAGTATCTGTATTATTCTGTATATATACACTGCACAGTACCACTTCTCCTGTCCTGTATACTGGGTGTAATCCTCAGTATCTGTATTATTCTGTATATATACACTGCACAGTACCACTTCTCCTGTCCTGTATACAGGGTGTAATCCTCAGTATCTGTATTATTCTGTATATACACTGCACAGTACCACTTCTTCTGTCCTGTATACTGTGTGTAATCCTCAGTATCTGTATTATTCTGTATATATACACTGCACAGCACCACTTCTCCTGTCCTGTATACTGGGTGTAATCCTCAGTATCTGTATTATTCTGTATATATACACTGCACAGTACCACTTCTCCTGTCCTGTATACTGGGTGTAATCCTGAGTATCTGTATTATTCTGTATATATACACTGCACAGTACCACTTCTCCTGTCCTGTATACTGGGTGTAATCTTCAGTATCTGTATTATTCTGTATATATACACTGCACAGTACCACTTCTGTCCTGTATACTGGGTGTAATCCTCAGTATCTGTATTATTCTGTATATATACACTGCACAGTACCACTTCTGTCCTGTGTACTGGGTGTAATCCTCAGTATCTGTATTATTCTGTATATATATTCTGCACAGTACCACTTCTCCTGTCCTGTTGTCAGAGAGGTGGTATTGGACTTTGTGATTTTTAGCATTTAACTTGTTTAAATTGATTATCCCCAATATGGTGTCATCACTTCTCTTCTGTATAGGTGATGACTTTCCCTTCGCTGCGGATTTGACCGCTGGGTCCCCACAATCCTTAGAAACGTGGCTTTGAACAGTAACATGTAAATGGAGCTGTGGGTGATTATTCCCTCTGCTGCACCATTCACATGTGGCTCTTCAGATAACTCCTTTTAAGAAAGTGATGAGGCCATGACAACGTAAAAGCAAATTTCACTGATCGGGGCTGATGGGTGATATAGTGTGTGGGCTGGTGGGATCTTTTTTCCAGGGCTGCTTTTTGGTCCCAGTCCGGCCCTGCACATATCCAACTCCGACTTCTCAATTTCTCTGAATCCGACTCAATTCAAAATGAGCACTGACTTCCGACTCCACAGCCCTGCTCCCAACTGCAGAGTAAGTCTGTGTTGTGTGTTTTTCCCTTCTCCCATATGTTCCTCCAGTATTGTTCACTCTCTGCTATTGGTGGAGTTGCTGCCACTGTGCTGTAAGGTTATGTTCACATACTGTGTTTTTGTGCTGCAAGTGGCGTTTTTTTTTTCGCGGCCACAAGTGCCGGATCTGCCGCATTGGGCAGAACCACAGTTGCCGCACCGGACCGCAAGCCCCATAGACAATACATGGGGCTTGCCGGATCTGGGCTGCAAGTCAGCTGTTAGGTGGCAGATCCGGCAGATGCGGAGCCACCTGCCGGATCTGCCACACATCAACGTAAACCGCTAATTTGAAAGGAGCCTTACCAATGCACAAGCAGAATGCAGCAGACCGCCGTGGTAAGGGCGAGGGCAGCACAGGTGGAGCAACCATTGACAAAGCCACCAATTCATGGAGGGGATAGCTGTCTAGTATTATAAATGCACATGAAAAAGGCTTGAATAGGGCACCGGTCACACATGTATGTTTAGTCAGTGGCGCACCGTCACCCCCGGGGGCCCTGGTGCAGGAGAGGACCGGGGGGCGGGGCTACTGGCCATCGGCGCGGCCCGGGGGGGAAGGGGTGCTGCTGGCCATCGGCGCGGCCCGGGAAGGGGGGGGGGTGCTGCTGGGAGCCGCAGGCGCGATGCTCTCCTACCTGGGAGCCGCGCCGGATGTATGCTAGGGGCCGGAGGAGCAGAGGAGAGGAGGGGCGGGATCAGGCAGAGGAAGCAGGAAGCTCTCTGCTTCCCTTGCCTGACCCTCCTCTTCTTTGACGGCGGCTTGCGGGGGTCGGCTGGGGGCCCCCCTCCAGGCTTGAAGGGGCCCCCAGCTGGTCGGGGCCCTCGTGCAGCTGCACCAGCTGCACCAGTGTAGTTCCGCCCCTGTGTTTAGTGCACAGTGTCTGGCTATAGCTCATTGATGAAGCCTATACTATTTGATCAGGCGGGCAACCCAGCACAATATGTCCCTCCTCAGGACAGACACCCCAAGTCACCCAACCAACACTAGAGAGGCCATCCTGCATAAAAATGGAGATATGTGCAATAAAAAGTTGAAGTAATACTGTATAAAATATAGAGGTATTGGTCAATCTTTTTGCCAAAATATGCAAGAACAACCCACGTCAAGTGTCCCCATACTTGCAAGTCCCTACACTAAATTCAAAAACAGCTCACATAAGACATGAATGATAAAAAGTCACAGGAAAAGAAGTAGCCTAACCATACAAAGGTCAGATTACCAATGTACTAGCTGAATGAAGCAGACCCCCATGATAAAGGCAGAAGCAGCACGGTGGCCTACTTACAAACATTAGGGCTGACGCAACAGAGATGCTTATGCTCAGCTCAGGAATGATTCAAGGACCGCCAGTTTTGGGTGCAGTTTACATTAATCCTTCCCCTATTCAGCTGAATAACTGGAGATGTAGGACAATTCCAGGAAATGTGGGTAACTGGCAGGGGGTTCCACTATACCAAGAAGACTCAAGAGATAAGGACAGATATATAATTAGTGCAACCTCTCTAGTCACAAAAGAGTACAAGAGGTAATGGAGCCACTTCCACTTCCAAAATAGCAAGTGGCTCCTGTCATAGACATAAAAGAGTGAGTTACGATTGGATTGCATAAGGCCCATATACTGTTCTTATACAGAGGCCTATTCTATCTGTATCCACACCAGTCCTAAGGTCAATGTCCCAGGGCAGCTCTTGGAAAGTTTTTCCTTCTCCAAATAATGTCTGGATAATGGTAGGCACCAGCGGCGTAACTTCAGGCCCAGGGGCCCCGATGCGAAAGCTCCAACGGGGCCCCCAATTATTGCAAATCTTTAATAGTATTAGTCTTTTTCTATAGGCCAAAGGGACTTCTGGGACCCCTAGGCTGCAGGTCCCAGGTGCAATCGCAACCCCTGCACCTATTGTAGTTACGCCCCTAGTAGACGCCCTATTCTTAAAAAGACAAAGTCTCTAGATCTCATTGACTGAATACCATGTGTGAGGCTTTTGTGCCTGTTATGCAGCAGGGCCCATTTGTGGACGCCCAATAGCCGAAGTCCTGTAGATGGCAATGACTTTTCCAGATGCCCTACAGACTTAAGTCTTTCACAGCATTTATCTTCCATCTTCTATGGCAATACCAGTAGGAACTATCTGAGCCACGTCTGAGATGTGTTCTTGTTTCTATCAAATCTTTGCACTTGGCGGAATGTTCAGCTGTTATTTCATGCGATTTCTCCTACTTGCAGGGCGCAGGATTGTCGGTTACACATTAACTTTTGTCTCTTTCATCGGCCTTCACATAGAACATTCTCTGTGTGTCCCTTCCGGTTGTCACAGCAACAACAGGGACCTTCATGATTAGAACTTGCTAAATATCATCGGTATGCAGCGGGCCCTTGAGTGGGGAGACATAGCGAAGGCCTTGGCTGCAGAATGCTCCACAGAGATAGCAGAAACTTCTCAAACCCTCAAGAAAAGTCAATGGACGGACCTTCAACTACACCACATTCCAGGCCTCGAGGGCCAAAAACATTGGGGGTTTTCAGGATTTCCTTAGCATTTGATAGTTGGTAATTTAATCTCCTGCACAGGTGATGATTCCAATTGTCAAATGCTAAGGAAATTGGGTCATTTCTATTTGCTGTGCCCCCAGAGGCCTTAAATCAGGCATTGCACAGATTGTCAGTTTAAACCAGATTGCCCCTTTAAGGATTAAAGGGCCAGTACAGATCCACATTTTTTTCTGTACAAGCAGAATACTTGTGTTACTTCCGCCCCGCTGTTAACCCCTTAGATCGTGCTGTGAAACATTGTGTTATAAAGCGGCACAGTGGGGATCACGCTCTTCCCCACCGGCATCGGTGATCACAGGGCGTCAATGTGTTGAGATGGGTCAGATAAGGACCCTTGATGGTGTAATGACTCGCTTCCAGTGGATGCCCACCGAGCGCCTACATCCACAGAAAGTGATCATTTGTGCTGTGCAGAGCTGTGGATCATCACGGCTCTTTCTAGCACAAGTGGACTGTGCAGTGCAGAGGCGCCCTAAGGGGCCTACTAAAATAATGTAAAAGTTTAAAAAAAATACAAAAAAAACCCCATAAAAGTTCAAATCACCCCCCTTTTGCCCCATTGAAAATAAAACTATTAATTAAAATCCCCACATATTTGGTATCCGTCGCATTCGGAAATGCCCGATCTATCAAAATATAATATCAAATGATCTGATCGGTACACTGCGTAATGGAAAAGGAAGTCAATGCACCAAAATTCAGTTTTTTTTTGGTCTACGCAACATTGCAATAACAGGCGATCAAAATATCGCCTCTACCCAAAAATTGCATAATTAGAAACTTCAGCTCAAGACGCAAAAAATGCCCTAGATCCCGAAAAATGAGAAAACGGCGCCAAAGGCACATTAGTTTTTGTTTTGTTTTTTACAAACCCTGATCCGAATTTACCCCTCATGTATCACTATGGGGCCAGATGGCTGTTATTTGCTATCCGGTTTGGGGCTTTTCCGGGAGGATCCGGTTTTGTCCGATTTTTGCATCGGACACAAAACCGGAGTCTGCAGCATTTTTTGTGTCCGTAGCAAAAATCAGACAAAACCGGATCCTCCCGGATCCGGCGATCATAGCATGAGAGTCTATGGGCGTGGGATAGTACCAAATCCGACAGAAAATCGTGCCGGGTACCGGACGCCCGGTGCTGAGAGAGTGGCGGCTGTTAAAAGCAGCCGCCGCTGAATTTCAGCACCTGGAGAGCTCCACGGTTGAAATTTCATCACCATGGCCAGCTCCCCTGCAGATTCCCTTTAAAGAGGACCTGTCACCAAACCAGGCATGGTGATCTAATTACAGCACTAGATACAGCATGTCTGCAGAATCCAGACAAAGGGTCCCCCAGCACTTGAGCAGCCCTGTACCCCGAGATAATACACTTAGAAAACTTACATGCTGCAGCCATTAAGGAGGTGGCTAGGGGCAGGAGCCGAAGGGCAGATTCACACCCCCTGCCTGTGTAATCTGCCACCGCTGCCAATCATTCTCTCCCTCTTCAGAGCATTTTCATGTGGGTGAACGACCCATTCACAGTCAAGACCGAAATCCCACTAAGAATCTGTGACATCTGACAAGACGTGAAAAATGCTGATCACAGAAAACTCCTTCCAGTGTCACTGAGCAAGGGCAATGACAAAGAAGCAAAAATGGCACCTATAGATATGCAAAACTGGTATACACATCCCCAAAAGACTTGCAGCAGTAATTGCAGCAAAATGTGGTCCTACAAAAAATTAAGTCAGAGGGGAGGGGAGTTGAATACAAATGCATGTTACAATTTACAGATTAATATTTTTACAATAATATTGTCATGCATCTCTGAATACAGGGAGCTCCCCCTATTGGTGGCTGCAGACAGAATCTTATCATGTATCTCTGTATATAGGGAGCTCCCCCTATTGGTGGCTGCAGACAGAATCTTATCATGTATCTCTGTATACAGGGAGCTCCCCCTATTGGTGGCTGCAGACAGAATCTTATCATGTATCATGTATCTCTGTATACAGGGAGCTCCCCCTAGTTGTGGCTGCAGACAGCATCTTATCATGTATCGCTGTATACAGGGAGCTCCCCCTAGTGGTGGCTGCAGACAGAATCTTACCACGTATCTCTGTATACAGGGAGCTCCCCCTAGTGGTGGCTACAGACAGAATCTTAGCATGTATCTCTGTATACAGGGAGCTCCCCCTAGTTGTGATTGCAGACAGAATCTTATCATGTATACACAGGCTCCCCCTAGTGGTGGCTGCAGACAGAATCTTATCATGTATCTATGTACACAGGGAGCTCCCCCTAGTGGTGGCTGCAGACAGAATCTTATCATGTATCTCTGTATACAGGGAGCTCTCCCTAGTGGTGGCTGCAGACAGAATCTTATCATGTATCTCTGTATACAGGGAGCTCCCCCTAGTGGTGGCTGCAGACAGAATATTATCATGTATCTCTGTATACAGGGAGCTCCCCCTAGTGGTGGCTGCAGACAGAATCTTATCATGTATCTCTGTATACAGGGAGCTCCCCCTAGTGGTGGCTACAGACAGAATCTTAGCATGTATCTCTGTATACAGGGAGCTCCCCCTAGTTGTGATTGCAGACAGAATCTTATCATGTATACACAGGCTCCCCCTAGTGGTGGCTGCAGACAGAATCTTATCATGTATCTATGTACACAGGGAGCTCCCCCTAGTGGTGGCTGCAGACAGAATCTTATCATGTATCTCTGTATACAGGGAGCTCTCCCTAGTGGTGGCTGCAGACAGAATCTTATCATGTATCTCTGTATACAGGGAGCTCCCCCTAGTGGTGGCTGCAGACAGAATCTTATCATGTATCTCTGTATACAGGGAGCTCCCCCTAGTGGTGGCTGCAGACAGAATCTTATCATGTATCTCTGTATACAGGGGCTCCCCCTAGTGGTGGCTGCAGACAGAATCTTATCATGTATCTCTGTATACAGGGAGCTCCCCCTATTGGTGACTGCAGACAGAATCTTATCATATATCTCTGTATACAGGGAGCCTCCCTAGTGGTGGCTGCAGTCAGAATCTTATCATGTATCTCTGTATACAGGGAGCTCCCCCTAGTGGTGGCTGCAGACAGAATCTTATCATGTATCATGTATCTCTGTATACAGGGAGCTCCCCTAGTTGTGGCTGCAGACAGCATCTTATCATGTATCGCTGTATACAGGGAGCTCCCCCTAGTGGTGGCTGCAGACAGAATCTTACCACGTATCTCTGTATACAGGGAGCTCCCCCTAGTGGTGGCTACAGACAGAATCTTAGCATGTATCTCTGTATACAGGGAGCTCCCCCTAGTTGTGATTGCAGACAGAATCTTATCATGTATACACAGGCTCCCCCTAGTGGTGGCTGCAGACAGAATCTTATCATGTATCTATGTACACAGGGAGCTCCCCTAGTGGTGGCTGCAGACAGAATCTTATCATGTATCTCTGTATACAGGGAGCTCTCCCTAGTGGTGGCTGCAGACAGAATCTTATCATGTATCTCTGTATACAGGGAGCTCCCCTAGTGGTGGCTGCAGACAGAATATTATCATGTATCTCTGTATACAGGGAGCTCTCCCTAGTGGTGGCTGCAGACAGAATCTTATCATGTATCTCTGTATACAGGGAGCTCCCCCTAGTGGTGGCTACAGACAGAATCTTAGCATGTATCTCTGTATACAGGGAGCTCCCCCTAGTTGTGATTGCAGACAGAATCTTATCATGTATACACAGGCTCCCCCTAGTGGTGGCTGCAGACAGAATCTTATCATGTATCTATGTACACAGGGAGCTCCCCCTAGTGGTGGCTGCAGACAGAATCTTATCATGTATCTCTGTATACAGGGAGCTCTCCCTAGTGGTGGCTGCAGACAGAATCTTATCATGTATCTCTGTATACAGGGAGCTCCCCCTAGTGGTGGCTGCAGACAGAATCTTATCATGTATCTCTGTATACAGGGAGCTCCCCCTAGTGGTGGCTGCAGACAGAATCTTATCATGTATCTCTGTATACAGGGAGCTCCCCCTAGTGGTGGCTGCAGACAGAATGTTATCATGTATCTCTGTATACAGGGAGCTCCTCCTACTGGTGGCTGCAGACAGAATCTTATCATGTATCTCTGTGTACAGGGAGCTTCCCCTAGTGGTGGCTGCAGACAGAATCTTATCATGTATCTCTGTATACAGGGAGCTCCCCCTAGTGGTGGCTGCAGACAGAATCTTATCATGTATCTCTGTATACAGGGAGCTCCCCCTAGTGGTGGCTGCAGACAGAATCTTATCATGTATCTCTGTATACAGGGAGCTCCCCCTAGTGGTGGCTGCAGACATAATCTTATCATGTATCTCTGTATACAGGGAGCTCCCCCTGCATTACTTTTGTGCAGTATTTTCAGGACATAATTCCTGAGCTAATAATGTTGTGATCATAGAAGGCAGAGCATCATTTTGCGATCACATCTATATTCAGAGTACACTCCCAGTAACCTTTGGTTCTCCTGACCACTGCAAGCCGCTCCTGGCCCCTTGGGTCTCCATGATAAGATGTTATACAGCGATGCTGATATTATGTTTTGGTTGCAGCAGACACTGGCAGCGCTTGGTCTTCCGGGAGCCGCTCAGCCGTCAGATTTAAGACCAATCAGATTTGTTTATGGAGCTGTTTCTAGAGCAGATATTAATCTTCTTGGGAAACAATGGGATTAGACATAATTAATTAAGTGTATTAACCCCTTCCATACCTGCATGGAAGAACAGTGAGTGCTGACACTGGCCGCCTCCAGGCACAGTAAGTGCTGACACTGGCCGGCTCGGATCAGTAAGTGCTGACACTGGCCGGCTCCGGGCTGTTCAAGTAAGTTGCTTCGATCTACTGATGGCCGGCTCCGGGCTCAGTAAGTGCTGACACTGGCCGGCTCCGGGCTCAGTAAGTGCTGACACTGGCCGGCTCCGGGCTCAGTAAGTGCTGACACTGGCGGCTCCGGGCTCAGTAAGTGCTGACACTGGCCGGCTCCGGACTCAGTAAGTGCTGACATGGCCGGCTCCGGTCAGTAAGTGCTGACACTGGCCGGCTCCGGACTCAGCTCAGGCCGCCATGTTGTTCTGCTGCTGTTCAGTTTCTCTCCTTATTTCCTGCGGTTTCTCATGATCATCTCCTGGACGTCCACAACGACACTTGGAGTCCGGACATGTGGGTGTCCATTATTTAGGCCACAGATCCGCGTTCCCTCCCATCTGCCATGTACACGGCTTGTTATTATATAGGGAAGGTGCGGACATCATGCAGTAGGACGGCCGTGTGTCTGTGTCCTGTGTGTACATCGTCACTATCACTGATACTCCATGTTGTAATCAATGCGTCACAACCTCCACAGAGAAACACCGACCGCAGGAAGGAAATGGCGGCTGCGGCCATTTATTACACTGCTGAGGTGAAATGAAACTCAGCTCTGATTGATTACCTTGATGAAAGCTGAGCCTGATTGGTTCACTTGGTAAAATGGAAGCTGAGCTCTGATTGGTTGCCCTGGTGAAATGAAAGCTGGGGCCTTAGAATTGGACACAGTCTGATAAGGATCATTGATACAATGGCGGCGGTATACATGAGCAGAGTTTTTCTTGTATTTTGGAGGAATCATAAATAAACTTGTTCCCTGGCCAAGGCCGGACACCGGGGATCACGAGCGTCTCAGTGTAGTTTTCAGGCTGACCGCCGCTCTGTCTCCTTCCATTAGGTATCTGGCCCTCTATGAGATCACCTTGGCTCGCAGGGAGACATTTGAGGCGCGAGGTTCTGTCAAGCTCGAACTACAAACACGCTCTGGGGGGCTTCTAATGAAGAGCAGATGGGGGCTATGAGGATTTCCTATTACAACACAAGACCCGAACTGAAAACTGCAGCTGCCAGGTCAGGGGTCCGCTGAGAGCTAAACCTCCAACACATCGATATAGGACTCGATTTACCACCATTTCTGAGATCTCTAATTGCTGTCAGTGAATGAGACCATTTTTTCTATGTGCAGAACCTAAAAACCTGTTGTGACCTAATACTACTCACAGAGGAAGGATTGCTGCAATTGTATCTATTCCTCAGTGAGCTAAACATACGTCCTGTCTGCTACAATGTATCAGTGCAGGGAAATGTAGCCATAGTAAGGCTGTGTTCACACGCTGCGTATCTGTCGCGGTTTTTTTTACGCGCGTAAAATAAAGCGCGAGAGAACAACTTCAACTGCTCTTTTTTACGCGCGTTTCTTCCAGTGCTTATAATGGGGCCTATGGAAGAAACGCGCGTAAAAAAACTGGAAAGAATTGACATGTTCATTCTTTTTACACGCGTCCAATGCGATCCGATTAAAATAATATGGAAGTCTATGGGGATCGGATGGAAAATGGGATCCGATATCGGATGCGATTTTCTATATGGAGCATGCTCAAACTCCAAGACCACTCCCAAAACCTCCCCCAGCCTTCCCCCAGCTCTCTTCTGACGCCATAAACGGATCTGATAAAAAATCGGAACGATGGCATCCAATGGCATCCGATTTTGAGCACCGTTGCTGTCCGATTTACAACGGACAGCAGCGGATTGCAGAAAAACGTGAAGTGAAAGCAGCCTTAGGCTGCCTTTGTGGCGCCCCAACGGGTAGGCCGCCACCAGAGGTACTGCACTCCTCCATTAGAGGGAGAGTTGTGCCTCTGCTCTCCAGGTGCTGGCATGGCGCAGTTGAGCTTCACACACACAACACTTAGGACCCCGGGACGGTGGGTGGACCTAGAGGGAGGATCCAGGCATAACAGGGAGGGAAAAAGAGAGTTAGTGAGTGGAAGAAGTGGAGGAGTAGAGGAGCAGAGTGGTGTTGACTCCTGTGGGCTGGAGCACAAGCACGCTCGACCCGGGATGGAAAGACCGACAGGTGTGGAGGAAGAACGGAGCCCTTGGGGTACGGAACGATATGTAGATCCCCGTACGCCTGTATCTGGTGAGAGATGCTGGTGGAGGACACAGGGAACCAGCCCTAAAATGTGTAGTGCTGGCTATGGAGGTCTGGATACTGGTCAGTGTCCCCTCCTTACCCGAGAGTGGGGCACTACACCTCTGGCTGACGTGCAGCACCTCTGTGGTGACTGGATCCTCAGGGGCGCCACATCTACATACAGTAGTCAAGAGGACTAATTTGCATATGGACATGTAAGTTACAAAATAATTTTTCACAACCATTATAGTACAGTTTTAGGTCAGACAGGGATGGTTAGGGATGTATTAGGAAGGTGCAGGGACAGGTAGTGATAGGTTTGGGGCCAAAAAGAACCTCCTTAAAGTTCCTTAAAGGGAACCTGTCAGCAGTTTTTGGCTACCTTATCTGACAGCAAAATAATGTAGGCAAAGAAATCCTGAATCCAACTATGTATCACATAGATTAATGGCTCCAGCCATTCTGACACTATCAAAGACTTATTTTCAGGAACACAGCAGAGCTGGGAGAGCTGCCCCCTCCCACACCAGACTCTCTATAGAAGATTGTACATTGACTGTGAGTTGTCAATCATAGCAGGGGGCGTGTTGAACTGCTCTGCATGTGATTCTGTAGTCCTGCACTGATAATCACAGAGTAATAAAGCCTTTAGTTTAGTAAACAATAGTACAGACCCTGATAAGAGAAGCACAGTTGCTTTTTGTTTTTTATCCCTTGCAGCATCCTGTCCTCAGCTTACATTGCAGACTGCTGACAGATTCCCTTTAAGCTCTGGATGTATTCTGACCTCCCTATTAGAATTGCTTACAGCATGGATTCTCGTCTTCTGGATCAGGATTACGGAGCAATTTTATACAGAATTATATAATCTAGATACAATTGTGGCAAACCCTCACCTGTGGAAAGAAATAGATGAGAACAGGTTTTTTTTAGTTCCTGGGTGAAAAAAAAAGATTCCTTTTACTAACAGCAATCAGAGATCTTGAAAATAGTTTCCTGATAATAGCTAAACCCTGCATTGTTCATCGCCTAATCATACATCTGTCCTCTGGCTACCCCTATCATTCACAGACTGTGCTGGGCTTACACAACACCATTATCTCCATGTCCCTGGTTGTTGTCTTTCCGTTTAACTCAATGAACGTCTCTCACTGATATTTTTAATACAGAAACTATAAAAATATATCCAACAGGCAGAAAAGCCAGAATACTCAATGTCATATACAGTGAAGGAAAGAATTATTTGACAAAGACATGAACAGTCTATAATTTTATGGTAGGTTAATTTTAACAGTTAGAGATAGACTATAAAAAATAAAATACAGAAAATCACCTTGTCTAAATTATATACCGTATATACTCGTGTATAAACCGACCCGTGTATAAGCCGACCCCCCTACTTTTGCCCCCAAAACCTGGGCAAACCTATTGACTCGTGTATAAGCCGAGGGTGGACCCCAGCACAGGTATACAGCCCCCAGCAGTGTGGTATACAGCAGCCCCAGAGGTATATACAGCAGCAGCTCCAGTAGTTAGTATACAGCAGCCCCAGAGGTATATACAGCAGCCCCAGTGGTAGTATACAGCATCCCCAGAGGTAGTATACAGCAGCCCCAGAGGTATATACAGCAGCCCCAGTGGTAGTATACAGCAGCCCCAGAGGTAGTATACAGCAGCCCCAGAGGTAGTATACAGCAGCCCCAGAGGTATATACAGCCCCAGTGGTAGTATACAGCAGCCCCAGAGGTATATACAGCCCCAGTGGTAGTATCCAGCAGCCCCAGAGGTATATACAGCCCCCAGCAGTGGTAGTATACAGCAGCCCCAAAGGTATATACAGCAGCCCCAGTGGTAGTATACAGCAGCCCCAGAGGTAGTATACAGCAGCCCCAGAGGTAGTATACAGCAGCTCCAGAGGTATATACAGCCCCAGTGGTAGTATCCAGCAGCCCCAGAGGTATATACAGCGCCAGTGGTAGTATCCAGCAGCCCCAGAGGTATATACAGCCCCAGTGGTAGTATACAGCAGCCTCAGAGGTATATACAGCCCCAGTGGTAGTATCCAGCAACCCCAGAGGTATATACAGCCCCAGTGGTAGTATACAGCAGCCCCAGAGGTATATACAGCCCCAGTGGTAGTATCCAGCAGCCCCAGAGGTATATACAGCCCCAGTGGTAGTATCCAGCAGCCCCAGAGGTATATACAGCCCCAGTGGTAGTATCCAGCAGCCCCAGAGGTATATACAGCCCCAGTGGTAGTATCCAGCAGCCCCAGAGGTAGTATACAGCAGCCCCAGAGGTATATACAGCCCCAGTGGTAGTATACAGCAGCCCCAGAGGTATATACAGCCCCAGTGGTAGTATATAGCAGCCCCAGAGGTATATACAGCCCCAGTGGTAGTATACAGCAGCCCCAGAGGTATATACAGCCCCAGTGGTAGTATACAGCAGCCCCAGAGGTATATACAGCCCCAGTGGTAGTATACAGCAGCCCCAGAGGTATATACAGCTCCAGTGGTAGTATACAGGCCCCCCAGAGGTATATACAGCCCCAGTGGTAGTATACAGGCCCCCCAGTGGTGGTATACTGACCCCCACCAGTAACACACAGCCCCCCTCCTTAGTATGCCCCCCCCCCCAGGCTGAAGCACCTGTTAAAATAACAAACTTTAATACATCACCTTCCGGCGCAGCTCCTCCGCTCCTCCGGTCCCGGCTTCTTCTTCCTTCTTGTGCTGGCTTCTGTGACCGGGCGCAGGAAATGACGTCATCTCCTGCGCCCGGTCACATGACACCGGAAGCAAGAAGAAGAAGCCGGGACCGGAGGAGCTGCGGCGGAGAGGTGATGTATTAAAGTTTGTTATTTTAACAGGTGCCGCAGCCTGGGGGGGGACATACTAAGGAGGGGGGGACATACTAAGGAGGGGGGGCTGTGTGTTACTGGTGGGGGCCTGTGTAGTGCAATATGCACGGCATCCCCCCGCCGCTGATGGACGGGGGGATGCCGTGCATATTCATTGCACTAATGAGGCGGCCCCACGTGACCGCCTGCGGCCACCGCGGCCCCCTCCTGCCTCCTCCAGCCACCGGTGCAGCCCCCCCCCCCACAGCATACCGAGTGACTCGTGTATAAGCCGAGGGGGGGACTTTTCAGCCCAATTTTTGGGCTGAAAAACTCGGCTTATACACGAGTATATACGGTAAACGTATTTACATTTTGCAGAGAGAAATAAGTATTTGATCCCATACCAACCATTATGAGTTCTGGCCCCTACAGACCAGTTAGACGCTCCTAATCATCTCGTTACCTGCATTACAGACAGCTGTGTTACATTGTCACCTGTATAAAGACTCCTGATTAATCAGTCAGACTCTATCCTCTACAACATGGGCAAGACCAAAGAGCTTTCTTATGTCAGGGAAAAGATCCTAGACCTGCACAAGGCTGGAATGGGCTACAAAACCATAAGGAAGACAAAGCTGGGGGAGAAGAAGACAACTGTTGGTGCAATAGTAAGAAAATGGGAGAAATGGACATCGATCTGTGGCTCCATGTAAAATCTCACTTCGTGGGTATCCAGGATCATGAGGAAGGTGAGAGATCAGCCTAACACTACACAGGGGAAACTTGTTAATGATCTCAAGGCAGCTGGGACCACTGTCACCAAGAAAACCATTGATAAGACATTACACCGTAATGGATTAAAATCCTGCAGTGCCCGCAAAGTCCTACTGCTCAAGAAGGCACATGAGCCCCTGTCTGAAGTTTATCAATGAACACCTTGGTGATTCTGAGAGTGATTGGGAGAAGGTGCTGTGATCAGATGAGACAAAAATTGAGCTCCTTTGCATTAACTCGCCGTGTTTGGAGGAAAACCTCCTTCCCTCTGTCAGAACAATAAAAATGGGTCGTGGCTGGATTTTCTAGAATGACAATGACCCAAAACATACAGCCAAGGCACCAAAGGAGTGGCTCAAAAAGAAGCACATTAAGGTCATGGAGTAGCCTAGCCAGTCTTCAGACTTTAATCCCATATAAAATGTATGGAGGGAGCTAAAGTTGCCAAGCAACAGCCTAAAAATCTTAATGATTTAGAGATGATCTGCAAAGAGGAGTGGACCAAAATTCCTCCTGACACATGCGCAAACTTCATCATCAACTACAAGAAACATCTGACTGTTGTGCTGCCAACAAGAATTTTGCCACCATGTATTAAGTCTTGTTTGCTAGAGGGATCCAATACTTATTTCTCTCTGCAGAATGCAAATAAATGTATATAATTTAGACAATGTGATTTTCTGGATTTTATTTTTTATATTTTATCTCTCACTGTTAAAATTAACCTACCCTTAAAATTATAGACTGTTCATGTCTCTGTCAGTGGGCAAACTTACAAAATCAGCAAGGGTGTCAAATAATTATTTCCTTCACTGCAGGAGAGTATAATGGGGGTTATCCCATAAACTGTGGACAGTGCAGCACGTTTCACTTTGAACTTAGAATTATTGCCAGCACTATTGTCAAATGGCAGCAGACCTCTTCTTCCTCACTCCTTCCTCTTCACCTTTTATCCATTCATCTTCTATCTCTCCTTTTCTTCCTTACCTCCTCTTCACCTCTTCTACCTCTTCTTCTCTGCTTTGTCACCTTTCCGTTCTCTCTTGTTCCTCACCTCTTCTTCAATCCTTTGTCCTTCACATCTTTCTCCTCAACCACTCTTCTTTACCTTCCCTCCCTCATCTTCCCTTCTTCATCACATCTTTTTCCTTATTTATTCTTCTTTACTTCTCCTTTCTTACCTCTTATTCCTTACCGTTTCTCTCTTAAAGGGAATCTTTCATCCTTCCAAATATGTAGGCCTTTTAAAGACAAGTCCAAGAATAACCTTTACATGGCCAGTCTATGTCTATTACTGAAAATTGACATTTGCATTGATCTGCAATTAAAGCTGAAGGAGTATGGTAGATTTGAAGCCTCTGCCACTCCAGCTCTATTCCCCTACCAGCACCACTCACCTCCTGCTTAGCTGATGATTCCCTATCCAGCGCTACCTGCCTTCGGCTTGATAGATGGCCCAAAGTCGCACACCATTTAGGATCCCTGTAAGGCAAGAGGAGATGGAGCTGAATGGGGAATAGAGCTGGAGTGGCAAAGGCTAAGTCCTTCCACCTCATTTGCATATCAATTCATATGCTGATTTCTCAGTGACAGAGAAACCTGGCCATCTCTTCTTCCTTACCACTTCACCTTTTCTTCTTCCAATCCTCTTTTTTCCTAATTTCTTCTTTACCTCTTCTTCCTAATCTGTTCTTTATCAAGTTTGAAAAATACAAAGCCATAAATAAAACATTGATTTCTAATTCACTAAACTCAACCCAGACAGCAAATACACAACCATTGTAACCAGGGTCCAAAACTCTTGTTCTTGACCCTTATTTGGGATCACCTCAAATTCTATACGGCGGTCCAGCTGTTTGTTACACAACTACAACTATGGCATGCCCCCCTGCATTTATCTGGTCTGCAGGAGTTAATGCTTTATACTTGACGACATGACTGTTGGATGGATTCAGCAATCAGATTGGCATTTGCCAAATTTTCTGAAACCTCATTTGATTTGCCAAAGACGTATTTTGTAACAAGGTCGCAGCGGGTCAAGGGGAACCGGTGCGCGTTGACTGTGCAATCCCAAACAGCTGAGTAATTTATAACCATTACCAGTCAACTCCAAAAAAAAGATGAATAAAAATTGCAAAACACAAAAGTGAATAATCTGGTGAAGGACTAAAACATTTTAACCCTATAGATCAGTGATTGTCCAGCTGCTGTGAAACTACAACTCCCAGAATGCCCTGTCCGCTGCTGCCTACTGTCAAGGCACGCAGAGAGTGTAGATCACAGCCATTGAATGAAGGCTGATCCAATAGGATCCAGTTGTGTAATCCGGGGTTTCCAGTGCATATGACCACCAGGGGACTCCACTCAATATTATCACATATTATTTTATTCTGTAGGGAATTTGTTTCAGCTAAAAAATAGATTCTGTCCCTTTAAGTGACATCACTACAAGTATGATGATGTCACTAGTCCAGCCATGGTAAGTGATCATGTTCAGATATAACATCTATAGTGCTTAATCTGAAGTTTTGTTCATGTGCGAAGCAGGTCCGGTCCAGCTAGATGAGACGCTGACAGCCACCAGGAGCACCATTTTTTGGGTGGAGCAGATTCCCTTCCTCTACACAAGGTTCTTCTAGTCTAGAGATAAGACCTTCTAAAGGCCCCGTGACAAGGGGCGACATCGGCGCCAATTACATAGCGAAGTAGGGGCGTGGCCTATCGGCGGCAACATCGGCCCCTACGTCGCCTATGTAAAGGGGCGATGTCGGCGCCTCCGGGAGGCCACCTGGTTTCAGAGCGTGCTCTGAAACCAGGTGACCGATCTGGGGCGATGTGCACACGTTCCCCTATGTAACCGGCCTCCGGCGACCTGTCAGGTGATGGGAGCCATAGGCTCCCATTGTCCTATGTCGCCGCTGGGGTTTTCTGACCGGCGGGTGGTGGAGATGTCGCCCCATGTACATGGGGGACAGCGACTCTGGCGGGGCGCCAAAAACGTACGCGCACCCGCCAGTCGCCGCCGACATCTTCAGCCCTGTCGCCAGGTGTGACGGGGGCTTAAGAGTAGGAGACTCAAATTCTTGCATCCGTTTTTTTTACCATTGCAGCCTATGGAGAGCTGATCCGGTAACTGATTGCTATTTAGTCTCCATTTTTTTGTCATTTGCAAAGGATGTTTTTTTCTTACTGGATCACTTTCTAATGGAAGATAAACAGCGATCAGTTACCGGATCCTTCCCCATTGATTCCAATGTTAAAAAGCCGATCCTGCACACCTTATTTTTTGGAACAAAATACTTTTTTCCCACTTTAACCATAAACCCTATGATAATGTTACCTACAAGGGAAGGAAGTGTGACATGAAGACTCAGGTAAAGAATTTGGACACCATTGGGGATGAACATGGACAGTCAAAAGCCATTATGTTAACACTTTATGGGAAAGTTTACATTTAAATTCGTAAAAGTGGCAAAAAAATATGAACTGCAGTAAAAATAAAAGGAACCAACAGGGAACCTCTTAATTAGGCTGAAAATAAACAGAAAGAGCGCCAGTGGGTTATCCAAAGGTTCAAACCCGACTCCAGCTCGTAGGCAAGAATGGCTGGAGGATAAATAGTGATCATTTACCGGATCCGTTATCCATAGGCTCCAATATTAAAAAAAAAACGGATCCTGCAGGAAATAGTTATTGAAAAATAGCCAAAGTTTTGTTTGCAGAACTTTTTAGCCAATGGATCTCTGCAGGATCCATTCTAGTGGATGATTACTGGACCTGAGAATTTAGCCTAATTAGCTGATTTTCCGGGCCTTTGACGTAGCATTTCTTGTGCGCTCATGCATGTCGTCCCATGTAGCATTAACACTGTGTGTCAACGTACGTATGCCAAATTGCAATCTCAGCTCTGTTACATCTGCATTGACGCCAAGCTCTGCATCTCTACTATCACCATCCATAACTCATCTCTGCATGCTCTATCGGAAGCCAGCTGTAAGGTCAGCAGGGCTATATATTTCATAATTCCATTGCTTCATTGGTGTTGGCACTTGGCAAGGAGAAAAAACCTCCAGCCTCCACTGTGCCTCCTCCCAGAGATTGGCTCAGAGCGATCCCAAATGTCTGCAAGAATTCCCAGCTGTGAAGACACCGGGTGACCCGACGCGAGTGCCAGCAATTTGCACAATACGCTGATGCCGCTGCTGATTTGCAAGCTGATGGTCAGTTGGCAGTGCTCGACCGCTGCAAGGAGCTGCTCGTCGTGATTCAGATAGATTCATTGCTTTGTAACTTTCTGGGCCCCGTCTCAGTTTTCTCTGGCTGCTGCTTGTGCCAACAAGGATAATGAGACTGACAACGTCTATAATAACGCACAGGCGGCTGACTGACCCTCAGCGATCAGCTATAGAAACTAGCAGCAAGCGTTCAATCTCTCTACAGTGCCCCCGCTGACATAAAAAGGTATTACATGGATCCTATAGGGTTCCACATGTATTGCTTGGACTCTTTGTGGCTACTTTTTGTTCTCAACCCTATGTTAGCTCACTAATAAATGTTTTTCAAAACCAAACTATCCCTTTAAATTCTTAAAGGGTTTCCTGGGATTAAGTTTCTATACTTTGTGCAGGAAAGTTCAGCTATATGATATAGAATTAATAAGAATTGCCTCCAGGTAAAATCCATTGCTGATCTGTCATCAAAGATGGTGGTCATGTGACTGCATCATGTGACACATAACACTTCGTGTGCGTGCCTGAATAAATTATAGAGATCATGTACATATGTGTGTATAGGAGAAGACCCCCCCAAAGACTATAATCCGAAGTAGCTCTCTCTTTACTACACTGTGTGCAGAATTATTAGGCAAGGTGTATTTTAGAGGATTATTTATATTATTGATCAACAACTATCAATCAACCCAAAAGACTCATAAATATCAAAGCTTAATATTTTTGGAAGTTGGAGTGTTCCAGCCTCTGGCCCATCCATCTGGCCCATCAAGAGTCACTCTCATTTCATCAGTCCATAAAACCTTTGAAAAATCAGTCTTAAGATATTTCTTGGCCCAGTCTTGACTTTTTATCTTATGTTTCTTGTTGGTGGTTTTTCAGTCTTCCTTACCTTGGCCATGTCCCTGAGTATAGCACACCTTGTAATTTTTGATTCTCCAGTAATGTTGCAGCTCTGAAATATGGCAAAACTGGTGGCAAATGGCATCTTGGCAGCTTCACGCTTGATTGTCCTCAATTCATGGGCAGTTATTTTGCGCTTTTTTTGCCCTCACGCTTCTTGCGACCCTGTTGGCTATTTGCCATGAAACGCTTGATTGTCCGGTGATCACACTTCAAAAGTTTGGCAATTTCAAGACTGCTGCATCCCTCTACAAGACATCTCACAATTGTGGACTTTTCAGAGCCTGTCAAATCGCTCTTCCGACCCATTTTATCTAAGGAAAGGCATTTGCCTAATAATTAAGCACACCTTATATAGGGTGTTGATGTCATTACACCACACCCCTCCTCATTACAGAGATGCACATCACCTGATTTACTTAATTAGTAGTTGGCTCTCAAGCCTATACAGCTTGGAGTAGGACAACATGTATAAAAAGTATCATGTGATCAAAATACACATTTGCCTAATAATTCTGCACACAGTGTATCTCTTACATAGTGCTGGTATTAACATGTGTATATCCTATTGGCTAAATGTTAGTATCCCATAAACCCCGCTGTGTGTGTTTTACAGTTCTTAAGTTTCACACTCCTAAACTTCTTACTTTTGTTTTTAAACAAAGAAATTACATACGTTCTTATCTAAAATAAACAGTCTTTCTCCATTTTACAGGGATAGATGCATTACAGTCACTCGCGCAAACTCAAAGTCGAGACTAGATAAACTAAAATGGAACCTGCTTTCTCACTAAGTAGTAAAGCTATTGGGTGTTGCAGTCACTTTGCAGAATGTTATGCCACTTTTTTGCATGTATCCTAGTCATGGTATTCTGCCTGCATTGGACCTGGGGTTCATTTTTTGACTATTAACAGATAGAAGGGAAATATTTACTGTACTTCGGGTGGATATTTCTAATGGTGCCTTCACACCTGGCGACGTCGCAAGCGACATCGCCGAAAAAGTGACGTATCAGCGATGTCGCTAGCGACGTCGCGCTGTGTAAATGAGCGGCGCGACCGCGTTTTATCGCTGGTCGCAGGTTGACAGGTTTACGGGAAGAACCATAAACCTGGCAACCGGCGACCCGCGATAAGGATGGATCGCGCCATGTGACATCGCCAGTGCGATGTCGGCGGTTATCCAGCCTATACCGCAGCGTTGCTGCGGATCGCTCGCTGGGCTGAGCCCAGCCCAGCGAGCGATGTCACCGCCTGCGTCGCTGCGACATCGCCGGCCGCAGCGATGCTGTGTGACAGCTGGCCAGCGATGTCGGAAGCAAGCGGGCACCCGCGCATCGCTTCCGACATCGCTGGCCAGATCGTGCTGTGTGACAGCACCATTAGGGATTCTCTGAATAGTTGAAGGTCAGCTGCCTGTTACTCTCAGAAGATGATACGGCACTACGGACAGAAAAGATAATTCTTGTGGTTAAAAGCAATTCTGTAAATTAGGGGTTAAAGGTCTATGAACTCGATGCTAGCGACTTCCTAAAATGTGCAAAAGTTTGATGAATTTTTTTTCGACTGGTATGGCAAATCCCTGAGCTCATCACTACTCCACTCCAGTCATTGTGGATCCGCTGTGATTGTCCACCCTGGTTCTGGAAATTTGACCAAACAGCACAATGATGTGATAAGAACATCCAAAAAGACATTTTTTTTTCTAATTCTGAAGGTTTTTCATCCCCGAGGATGGAGCAATGGAGCACATGGCTGCCTTCAGACTTGCAGATGCATCTGCAGCGTTTTGCAGATGCATCTGCAAGCATCTGCATGCAGACCGAGGCCCCTATGTTTATAATGGAGCGCACGGCGGTCTGCAGATGCTTGCAGACCGCCGTGCGCTCTCATTGCCCGCCATAAGTGATCTGTGCGCACGCGGATGCCTGCGCACAAATCACACACTCCCGCCCGCACCAGGACGCAACATCTCGCAAAACGCTGCAGATGCATCTGCAAGTCTGAAGGCAGCCTTACTGTGTCCTGATCCTGTGTGAAACAGCAGACGTATATCTGTTTAAGGCTGGGTTACACGTAGCGATGTTCCAACGACCTGACTAACGATCGGGATCACTGGAACATCGCTGGCAAGATGCCAGACAGGCAGATCTCACCAGTGATCACCCAGCGATGCACCGACACCCGACGGTCACTGGTATAGGTCAGGGTGTCGGGCAGGGCCGGCGTTAGGGGCAGGCATCCTAGGCATTTGCCTAGGGCCCCCAAGCTTCAGAGGGCCCCCTGGCCCGGCCGGATGATAGCCGGCGCCGCCGGCGCGCCAGCGCCGCGGACGCTTGCAGACAGTGCTCTGCACCGCGCTCCGGCTTCATCCGGCTTGACCGGCGCCGGGCGCAGCCGCAGGCACAGTCGTAGCAACAGGAAGCAGCCAGGAAGAAGTCGGAGCGCGGTGCAGACTGACAAACAGCGGCAGCGGCAGAGAGTAAGTAAGTATGATGATGTGTGTGTCTTCTTTTACAGGGAGGGCAGCAGTGGGCCCTGGGGCCCTGTATACACCAGCAGTGGGCCCTGGGGCCCTGTATACAGCAGCAGTGGGCCCTGGGGCCCTGTATACAGCAGCAGTGGGCCCTGGGGCCCTGTATACAGCAGCAGTGGGCCCTGGGGCCCTGTATACAGCAGCAGTGGGCCCTGGGGCCCTGTATACAGCAGCAGTGGGCCCTGGGGCCCTGTATACACCACCAGTGGGCCCTGGGGCCCTGTATACACCACCAGTGGGCCCTGGGGCCCTGTATACACCACCACTGGGCCCTGGGGCCCTGTATACACCACCACTGGGCCCTGGGGCCCTGTATACACCACCAGTGGGCCCTGGGGCCCTGTATACACCACCAGTGGGCCCTGGGGCCCTGTATACACCACCACTGGGGCCCCTGTATACACCACCACTGGGGCCCCTGTATACACCACCACTGGGGCCCTGTATACACCACCACTGACTGGGGCCCTGTATACACCATCACTGACTGGGGCCCTGTATACACCATCACTGACTGGGGCCCTGTATACACTACCACTGGGGCCCCTGTATACACCACCACTGGGGCCCCTGTATACACCACCACTGGGGCCCCTGTATACACCACCACTGGGGCCCTGTATACACCACCACTGACTGGGGCCCTGTATACACCATCACTGACTGGGGCCCTGTATACACTACCACTGGGGCCCCTGTATACACTACCACTGGGGCCCCTGTATACACACCACTGGGGCCCCTGTATACACCACCACTAGGGCCCCTGTATACACCACCACTGACTGGGGCCCTGTATACACCATCACTGACTGGGGCTCTGTATATACTCCAAAGGGGCCCCTGTATACACCACCACTGGGGCACTGTATACACCACCACTGACTGGGGCCCTGTATACACCACCACTGACTGGGGCCCTGTATACACCACCACTGACTGGGGCTGCCTGTATACACCACCACTGACTGGGGCTGCCTGTATACACCACCACTGGGGCTGCTGTATATACTGCTGGGGCCTGTATATACCACTGGGGAGGCTGCTGTATACCATTGGGGCTGCTGTATATACTGCTGGGGCCTGTATATACCACTGGGGAGGCTGCTGTAATACTGCTGGGGCCTGTATATACCACTGGGGAGGCTGCTGTATACCACTGGGGCTTGAGTATATTCTGCTGGGGCCTGTATATACAACTGGGGAGGCTTCTGTATACCACTGGGGCTGCAGTATATACTGCTGGGGCCTGTATATACCACTGGGGAGGCTGCTGTAATACTGCTGGGGCCTGTGTATACCACTGGTGAGGCTGCTGTAATACTGCTGGGGCCTGTGTATACCACTGGGGAGGCTGCTGTAATACTGCTGGGGCCTGTATATAGCACTGGGGAGGCTGCTGTATATACTGCTGGAGCCTGTATATAGCACTGGGGAGGCTGCTGTATATACTGCTGGGGACTGTATATACCACTGGGGAGGCTGCTGTATATACTGCTGGGACCTGTGTATACCACTGGGGAGGCTGCTGTAATACTGCTGGGGCCTGTATATAGCACTGGGGAGGCTGCTGGATACCACTGGGGCTGCTGTATATACTACTGGGGCCTGTATATACCACTGGGGCTGCTGTATATACTGTATACAACTGTACGGGTACTATTTTTATTTCATAGTTTGGGGCCCCACTCTCAATCTCGCCTAGGGCCCCACTTGGTCTAAAACCGGCCCTGGTGTCGGGTGCACACTGGGTGTCGCTGGTCGTTGCCCCTCTCATACATGCAGATGCATGTGTGCCAGAGGGAGACCAGCGACCAAAAAATGGTCCTGGCCATTCCGCAACGATCAGCTGTAAACTGATCTGTAACAGGCCCAAGCTGATGCATTGTTCCTTTAAAATGCTTTACACTTCAGCACTGCTCCATTACGGCTCAAGCCAAGAGACTCCATTGACACTTCAATATCTGGAGCAGTCTGACATCATTTGAAATCTCTGCTGGTCCCGTCTTCACTTCTAGGCTGTGCTCACATGAGTGTAGACATCTGACGAGTGCTAGCCAAAGTTTTGTCGGATAACACAATTTTAGGCTATGGGTCAGTGCTGATCAGCGTGTTTTTCTCTTATGCTGATTCGCATGCTGCAAGTGGCAGCGTATATTGGATCTCAACCCCAACAAGACATTATATGTAGAGCTAGTGACCCAACCTCCAGGTAAGTTCCACATGAGACTGACGAGCCTGAATACTAATTAGAGACTCCATATAAACATTTGTGCAGTCTATGAGAGTCATTATCTGCTACCCTTGCTCTAGAATCCGATATACGTAGAATGTAGTGTAACCTACTCTTGCCGGCCGCCGTGTCTGCAGTACCGACCCGGCTGTGCTGCCGCCTTCCAGAGAAGTTACATTGTCTCTTACACAAGATAGAGCCAGAGATATTATAATCCAGCTTAATTGTGTAACGCTACTGGGATAGACGTGAAAGCTCCTAAAACTGGTGTAACTCTCTCAGTTCTGACTCAAATTTCTTATCTTGTGGGTGAAAAAAAAAACTTAAAGGATCTTCAAAATGTAAGCTGTGACTCTTCAGTTCTTGCAAAATTGATCCCCAAAATATCTAAGCAGTGCTAAGTCAGTGGTCAAACCCTTCTTGCCGTGAGAAACCATATTCAGCTCTGAGAGAGGGTTACCAGCTTCACTCAGGGCCCCCTCCAGCCTCTCTACAATAATGACACCAACCCCTCCAGCCCTCTACAATAATGACACCTAGAGCCCCCTCCAGCCCCTCTACATAATGACACCAGAGCCCTCCAGCCCCTCTACAATAATGACACCTAGAGCCCCCTCCAGCCCTCTACAATAATGACACCCAGAGCCCCCTTCAGCCCTCTACAATAATGACACCAGAGCCCCTCCAGCCCCTCTACAATAATGACACCCAGAGCCTCCTCCAGCCTCTCTACAATAATGACACCAGAGCCCCCTCCAGCCCCTCTACAATAATGACACCCAGAGCCCCCTCCAGCCCCTCTACAATAATGACACCCAGAGCCCCCTCCAGCCCCTCTACAATAATGACACCCAGAGCCTCCTCCAGCCTCTCTACAATAATGACACCCAGAGCCCCCTCCAGCCCCTCTACAATAATGACACCCAGAGCTCCCTCCAGCCCCTCTACAATAATGACACCCAGAGCCTCCTCCAGCCCCTCTACAATAATGACACCCAGAGCCCCCTCCAGCCCCTCTACAATAATGACACCCAGAGCCCCCTCCAGCCCCTCTACAATAATGACACCCAGAGCCCCCTCCAGCCCCTCTACAATAATGACACCCAGAGCCCCCTCCAGCCCCTCTACAATAATGACACCCAGACCCTCCTTCAGCCTCGCTACAATAATGACACCCAGAGCCCCCTCCAGCCCCTCTACAATAATGACACCGAGAGCCTCCTCCAGCCCCTCTACAATAATGACACACAGAGCCTCCTCCAGCCCCTCTACAATAATGACACCCAGAGCCTCCTCCAGCCCCGCTACAATAATGACACCCAGAGCCCCCTCCAGCCCCTCTACAATAATGGCACCCAGAGCCCCCTCCAGCCTCTCTAGAATAATGACACCAGAGCCCTCTCCAGCCCCTCTATAATAATGACACCCAGAGCCCCCTTCAGCCCCTCTAGAATAATGACACCCAGAGCTCTCTCCAGCCCCTCTACAATAATGGCACCCAGAGCCCCCTCCAGCCCCTCTACAATAATGGCACCCAGAGCCCCCTCCAGCCCCTCTACAATAATGACACCCAGAGCCCCCTCCAGCCCCTCTACAATAATGACACCCAGACCCTCCTTCAGCCTCGCTACAATAATGACACCCAGAGCCCCCTCCAGCCCCTCTACAATAATGACACCCAGAGCCCCCTCCAGCCCCTCTATAATAATGACACACAGAGCCCCCTCCAGCCCCTCTACAATAATGACACCCAGAGCCCCCTCCAGCCCCTCATAATAATGACACACAGAGCCCCCTCCAGCCCCTCTATAATAATGACACACAGAGCCCCCTCCAGCCCCTCTATAGTAATGACACAGAGAGCTCCCTCCAGCCCCTCTACAATAATGACAAAATGACACCCAGAGCCCCCTCCAGCCCCTCTACAATAATGACACCCAGAGCCCCCTCCAGCCCCTCTACAATAATGACACCCAGAGCCCCCTCCAGCCCCTCTACAATAATGACACCCAGAGCCCCCTCCAGCCCCTCTACAATAATGACACCCAGAGCCCCCTCCAGCCCCTCTACAATAATGACACCCAGAGCCCCCTCCAGCCCTCTACAATAATGACACCCAGAGCCCCCTCCAGCCCCTCTACAATAATGACACCAGAGCTCCTCCAGCCCCTCTACAATAATGACACCCAGAGCCTCCTCCAGCCCCTCTACAATAATGACACCCAGAGCCCCCTCCAGCCCCTCTACAATAATGACACCCAGAGCCCCCTCCAGCCCCTCTACAATAATGACACCCAGAGCCCCCTCCAGCCCCTCTACAATAATGACACCCAGAGCCCCCTCCAGCCCCTCTACAATAATGACACCCAGAGCCTCCTCCAGCCCCTACAATAATGACACCCAGAGCCCCCTCCACCCCTCTACAATAATGACACCCAGAGCCCCTCCAGCCCCTCTACAATAATGACACCCAGAGCCCCTCCAGCCCCTCTACAATAATGACACCCAGAGCCTCCTCCAGCCCGCTACAATATGACACCCAGAGCCCCCCCAGCCCTCTACAATAATGCACCAAGCCCCTCCACCTCTAAATAATGACACCCAGAGCCCCTCCAGCCCCTCTACAATAATGACACCCAGAGCCCCCTCAGCCCCGTCTACAATAATGACACCCAGAGCCTCCTCCAGCCCTCTACAATAATGACCAACCCCTCAGATTTTAATGGCACAGAGCCCCAGCTTAAATAATGCATGACATAGCTCACTAATGAACAGAGTCCTTCCAGCCTTAATAATCGAGCCCCTAGCTTAAAAGACACCCAGAGCCCTCACCCTTAATATGCACCAGAGCCCTAGCCTCTACAATAATGACACCCAGAGCCCCCTCCAGCCTCTAAATATGACACCACTAGAGCCCCTCCAGCCCTCTAAATAATGACACCAGTAGCCCTCAGCCCTCTATAGTAATGACACAGAGCACCTCCAGCCCTCTACAATAATGACACCAGAGCCCCTCCAGCCTCTTATAATAATGACACCCAGTAGCTCCTCCAGCCCTTTACAATACTGACACCCAGGAGCCCCTCAGCCCCTCTACATATGACACCTAGAGCCCCCTTCCAGCCCTCTACAATAATGACACCCAGTACCCTCCAGCCTCTATAATATGAACCCAAGCACCTCCCGCCTCTCTACAATATGAACCCAACCCCCACCCAATATGACACAGAGCTCTCCACCTCTCTACATATGACACCATAGGGGACAGTATGCATTACGAGTAATTAAATCATTGACATAGTCACTAGAGAGAATGATGATGCCCTAGCTTATATCTGTCCAATGAGACAGTGCCTTAGTCTGGTATATATTATGTCACTAGGTGCAGAGTAATGATGAACCCTTAGAATGGGCATTATTATAGTAGTTATATTCTTGTACATAGGGGGCAGTATTATAGTAAGTTATATTCTTGTATATACGGGCAGTATTATAGTAGTTATATTCTTGTACATAGGGGCAGTATTATAGTAGTTATATTCTTGTATATAGGGCAGTATTATAGTAGTTATATTCTTGTACATAGGGAGCAGTATTATAGTAGTTATATTCTTGTACATAGGGCAGTATTATAGTAGTTATATTCTTGTACATAGGAGACAGTATTATAGTAGTTATATTCTTGTACATAGGGCAGTATTATAGTAGTTATATTCTTGATAGGGCAGTATTATAGTAGTTATATTCTTGTACATAGGAGCAGTATTATAGTAGTTATATTCTTGTACATAGGGCAGTATTATAGTAGTTATATTCTTGTACATAGGGGCAGTATTATAGTAGTTATATTCTTGTAATAGGGCAGTATTATAGTAGTTATATTCTTGTACATAGGAGCAGTATTATAGTAGTTATATTCTTGTACATAGGGAACAGTATTATAGTAGTTATATTCTAGTACATAGGGCAGTATTATAGTAGTTATATTCTTGTACATAGGAGCAGTATTATAGTAGTTATATTCTTGTACATAGGGGCAGTATTATAGTAGTTATATTCTTGTACATAGGGGCAGTATTATAGTAGTTATATTCCTCTATGTAGGAGCAGTATTATAGTAGTTATATTCTTGTACATAGGAGCAGTATTATAGTAGTTATATTCTTGTACATTGGAGCAGTATTATAGTAGTTATATTCTTGTACATAGAGGCAGTATTATAGTAGTTATATTCTTGTACATAGGAGCAGTATTATAGTAGTTATATTCTTGTACATAGGAGCAGTATTATAGTAGTTATATTCTTGTATATAGGGCAGTATTATAATAGTTATATTCTTGTACATAGGAGCAGTATTATAGTAGTTATATTCTTGTACATAGGAGCAGTATTATAGTAGTTATATTCTTGTACATAGGGGCAGTATTATAGTAGTTATATTCTTGTATATAGGAGCAGTATTATAGTAGTTATATTCTTGTACATAGGAGCAGTATTATAGTAGTTATATTCTTGTATATAGGGGCAGTATTATAGTAGTTATATTCTTGTACATAGGAGCAGTATTATAGTAGTTATATTCTTGTATATAGGGGCAGTATTATAGTAGTTATATTCTTGTACACAGGGGCAGTATTATAGTAGTTATATTCTTGTATATAGGGGCAGTATTATAATAGTTATATTCTTGTACATAGGAGCAGTATTATAGTAGTTATATATTCTTGTATATAAGGGCAGTATTATAGTACCCGTATATACTCGTGTATAAGCCGACCCGTGTATAAGCCGACCCCCCTACTTTTGCCCCCAAAACCTGGGAAAATCTATTGACGCGTGTATAAGCCGAGGGTGGACCCTAGCACAAGTATACAGCCCCCAGCAGTGTGGTATACACCAGTCCCAGAGGTAGATACAGCAGCCCCAGTGGTAGTATACACGCAGCCCCAGTAGTATATACAGCCCCAGTGGTATATACAGCCCCAGTGGTAGTATAGACGCAGCCCCAGTAGTATATACAGCCCCAGTGGTAGTATATACAGCCCCAGTGGTAGTATACAGGGCCCCAGCAGTATATACAGCCCCAGTGGTTTATACAGCCCCAGTGGTAGTATACAGGGCCCCAGAGGTATATACAGCCCCAGTGGTAGTATATAGCAGCCCCAGTGGTAGTGTATACAGCCCCAGTAGTAGTGTATAGCAGCCCCAGCAGCAGTATACAGTATCCCCAGTAATCCAGGGCCCCCCCAGCCTGACTCCGGTCACCTGTAAAGCAAACTATACTTATCACTGTCCCGCTGTCCGCGCCCGCTCGCCGCTGACATCCGCGATCCTCCATCTTCATGCGTCTTCTTCCTGTTTCCGGGCTCGTCGCAGGAATGACGTCATTGCCTGCGACGAGCACAGAAACAGGAAGAAGACGCATGAAGATGGAGGATCGCGGACGGCAGCGGCGAGCGGGCACGGACAGCGGGACAGTGATAAGTATAGTTTGCTTTACAGGTGACCGGAGCGAGGCTGGGGGGGCCCTGCATTACTGGGGATGCGGGGGCTGCTGTATACCGATGTATACATCGGTATGTACCGATGTATACATCGGTATACAGCACTGACTCGCGTATAAGCCGAGGGGGTACTTTTCAGCCCAATCTTTGGGCTGAAAAACTTGGCTTATACGCGAGTATATACGGTAGTTATATTCTTGTACATAGGGGCAGTATTATAGTAGTTATATTCTGGTACATAGGGGCAGTATTATAATAGTTATACTCTTGTACATAGGAGCAGTATTATAGTAGTTATATTCTTGTATATAGGAGCAGTATTATAGTAGTTATATTCTTGTATATAGGGACAGTATTATAGTAGTTATATTCTTGTACATAGGAGCAGTATTATAGTAGTTATATTCTTGTACATAGGGGCAGTATTATAGTAGTTATATTCTGGTACATAGGGGCAGTATTATTGTAGTTATATTCTTGTACATAGGGAGCAGTATTATAGTAGTTATATTCTTGTACATAGGAGCAGTATTATAGTAGTTATATTCTTGTACATAGGGGCAGTATTATAGTAGTTATATTCTTGTACATAGGAGCAGTATTATAGTAGTTATATTCTTGTACATAGGGGCAATATTATAGTAGTTATATTCTTGTACATAGGGGCAGTATTATAGTAGTTATATTGTTGTACTTAGGGGCAGTATTATAGTAGTTATATTCTTGTATATAGGAGCCAGTATTATAGTAGTTATATTCTTGTACATAGAGGCAGTATTATAGTAGTTATATTCTTGTACATAGGAGCAGTATTAAAGTAGTTATATTCTTGTATATAGGAGCAGTATTATAGTAGTTATATTCTTGTATATAGGGACAGTATTATAGTAGTTATATTCTTGTACATAGGAGCAGTATTATAGTAGTTATATTCTTGTACATAGGGGCAGTATTATAGTAGTTATATTCTGGTACATAGGGGCAGTATTATTGTAGTTATATTCTTGTACATAGGGAGCAGTATTATAGTAGTTATATTCTTGTACATAGGGGCAATATTATAGTAGTTATATTCTTGTACATAGGAGCAGTATTATAGTAGTTATATTCTTGTACATAGGGACAGTATTATAGCAGTTATATTCTTGTATATAGGGGCAGTATTATAGTAGTTATATTCTTGTATATAGGAGCAGTATTATAGTAGTTATATTCTTGTACATAGGAGCAGTATTATAGTAGTTATATTCTTGTATATAGGAGCAGTATTATAGTAGTTATATTCTTGTATATAGGAGCAGTATTATAGTAGTTATATTCTTGTACATAGGGGACAGTATTATAGTAGTTATATTCTTGTATATAGGAGCAGTATTATAGTTGTTATATTCTTGTACATAGGGGCAGTATTATAGTAGTTATATTCTTGTACATAGGAACAGTATTATAGTAGTTATATTCTTGTACATAGGGGCAGTATTATAGTAGTTATATTCTTGTCCATAGGAGCAGTATTATAGTAGTTATATTCTTGTACATAGGGGGCAGTATTATAGTAGTTATATTCTTGTACATAGGGGCAGTATTATAGTAGTTATATTCTTGTATATAGGGACAGTATTATAGTAGTTATATTCTTGCACGTAGGAGCAGTATTATAGTAGTTATATTCTTGTACATAGGGGCAGTATTATAGTAGTTATATTCTTGTACATAGGAGCAGTATTATAGTAGTTATATTCTTGTACATAGGAACAGTATTATAGTAGTTATATTCTTGTACATAGGGGCAGTATTATAGTAGTTATATTCTTGTACATAGGAGCAGTATTATAGTAGTTATATTCTTGTACATAGGGGGCAGTATTATAGTAGTTATATTCTTGTACATAGGGGCAGTATTATAGTAGTTATATTCTTGTATATAGGGACAGTATTATAGTAGTTATATTCTTGCACATAGGAGCAGTATTATAGTAGTTATATTGTTGTACATGGGAGCAGTATTATACACTGTGTGCAGAAATATTAGGGAAATGAGTATTTTGATCACATGATACTTTTTATACCTGTTGTCCTACTCCAAGCTGTATAGGCTGAGAGCCAACTACCAATTAAGTAAATCAGGTGATGTGCATCTCTGTAATGAGGAGGGGTGTGGTGTAATGACATCACCCCCTATATAAGGTGTGCTTAATTATTAGGCAAATGCCTTTCCTTTGGCAAAATGGGTCAGAAGAGAGATTTGACGAGCTCTGAAAAGTCCACAATTGTGAGACGTCTTGCAGAGGGATGCAGCAGTCTTGAAATTGCCAAACTTTTGAAGCGTGATCACCGAACAATCAAGCGTTTTATGGCAAATAGCCAACAGGGCTAAAAAGGTGCAAAATAACTGCCTGTGAATTGAGAAAAATCAAGCGTGAAACTGCCAAGAAGCCATTTGCCACCAGTTTTGCCATATTTCAGGGCTGCAATATTACTGGAGTATCAAAAAGCACAAGGTGTGCTATACTCAGGACATGGCCAAGGTGAGGAAGGCTGAAAAACGATCTCCTTTGAACAAGAAACATAAGATAAAATGTCAAGACTGGGCCAAGAAATATCTTAAAACTGATTTTTCAAAGGTTTTATGGTTTGATGAAATGAGAGCAACTCTTGATGGGCCAGAGGCTGGATCAGTAAAGGGCAGAGAGCTCCACTCCGACTCAGACGCCAACAAGGTGGAGGTGGGGTACTGGTGACTCACCCAGGGTAGGGGACTCAGATCTCAGGCGCAAGATGGAGGTCACGGGTGGCAGTGTCTGAGATTGTGGCCCTGGTGGTCAATGAAAAAGGGAAAAACAAAAATAATAAAAGAAGTTTGTTCGTGTAGGTCCCGTTACCAGCGGGACCAGCGCTGCGGGTACCTCCGGGGTGATGGACGGCAGCCAGATGTAGTAGCCCTCTACAGGTAGGGCAATGCCCTTGGGGTGTTGGACGTAGGAATGGTGGAGTAAGGCAGCACAGTCACTGTGGAGCAAGGCAGGTAAATCACAGTTCAAAGAAAGAAATCACCGACACGCTGCTCACTCTGAATGGGTTCTTTACTCAGGTATTCTGCAGGCATACAAGGTAATGCAGTTCTTTTTGCAGAGCAGTGGACTGGGTGGTTCTGGCAATGAGCAGTGTCCCTCTGAAGCTCCACTGGTGTTCCTTCTCTATCACACTCTGTGTCCCTTGCTCTGCTGCTCTGCACATATTCCTCTTGGTAGACCAGGCCCATCGAGGTATATTGGAACCTCTTGGCATGAACAGGGAATATGATGTGAGGTTATGAAAAGGGATAGTACTGTCGTGGTCTGTTTCTAACCCATTTTCTTTATATATGCTAACTTTTTTCATAGAATCTTGTTCTTTTTTACGATGGATTTCCGAGAGGGGACATGTTGTGAATATGTAAATATTTATATTATCTTAAACATTTGTTGGGGTTTCTGCTCCCTCCAGTTAAGGACTCTTGTTCAATGGGGGACAAAAAACTCCCCTGATCAATATAGATTTAGGGGATACATGCCACTACTTCAATGTACTTAATTCATAATTAAGTTACTATACAGTTGTGGCCAAAAGTATTGACACCCCTGCAATTCTGTCAGATAATACTCAGTTTCTTCCTGAAAATGATTGCAATCACAAATTCTTTGGTATTATTATCTTCATTTAATTTGTCTTCAATGAAAAAACACAAAAGAGAATGAAGCAAAAAGCAAAACATTGATCATTTCACATAAAACTCATTCTTCCAAAACGTTTTAGGTTTTCTCAGGTAAGTTTTGGCAAACTCCAGCCTGGCTTTTTTATGTCTCGGGGTAAGAAGTGGGGTCTTCTTGGGTCTCCTACCATACAGTCCCTTCTCATTCAGACACCAACGGATAGTAAGGGTTACTGTTGTACCCTCGGACTGCAGGGCAGCTTGAACTTGCTTGGATGTTAGTCGAGGTTCTTTATCCACCATCCGCACAATCTTGCGTTGAAATTTCTCGTCAATTTTTCTTTTCTGTCCACATCTAGGGAGGTTAGCCACAGTGCCATGGGCTTTAAACTTCTTGATGACACTGCGCACGGTAGACACAGGAACATTCAGGTCTTTGGAGATGGACTTGTAGCCTTGAGATTGCTCATGCTTCCTCACAATTTGGTTTCTCAAGTCCTCAGACAGTTTTTTGGTCTTCTTTCTTTTCTCCATGCTCAATGTGGTACACACAAGGACACAGGACAGAGGTTGAGTCAACTTTAATCCATGTCAACTGGCTGCAAGTGTGATTTAGTTATTGCCAACACCTGTTAGGTGCCACAGGTAAGTTACAGGTGTTGTTAATTACACAAATTAGAGAAGCATCACATGATTTTTCTAACAGTGCCAATACTTTTGTCCACCCCCTTTTTTATGTTTGGTGTGGAATTATATCCAATTTGGCTTTAGGACAAATCTTTTTGTGTTTTTTTCATTGAAGACAAATTAAATGAAGATAATAATACCAAAGAATTTGTGATTGCAATCATTTTCAGGAAGAAACTGAGTATTATCTGACAGAATTACAGGGGTGTCAATACTTTTGGCCACAACTGTATGTCATGTACCAAGTCAAACATGTATATGAGTATGTAGAGATATATATTCTAACTATGTCTCCATTCTCTCTTTAACAGCGTCCTTGACTGCACTCAAACCTATCAGACAGCTTTTGAATCATCACTACACTCCTGCACATGCAGATGGTATAGCTTGTCACCGCTGTAATTTACAGCGCTTTCACTTAGCAGTTTTGTTTTACCGCGCATGTGCGGTAGTTTGTGTTCCACCTGACGTCATATCCGTGCGTTCCACTGCCCGAAACCGGAAATACGCCTTTAATTGACCACGGCGCAAGGCATTTAACACAGCTGATTGACACACATCGGCACAACACTTCCAGGAGCGCGTGGTGCACGTCCTAACTGTCCACACCAGGTAACTTGCTATACTGTAACTATCTGCCTTCTCCTAGCCTACATCATAATGCAACTTAGTTTCTCTGTAACTTAGGACATCGTCCTCTTCACATTAATCTAGCAGACCCTGGGCTCAGAGATTGATAAGGTATACATATACATGCTGACTAGGGAAACACTATCAATGATACTCTTTATAATCTATTCATTTTTCATAGTGCACTCTAGACGTACTAGACTTTCACAACGCACCAGATACATAGGGATACCTGGGATCATAAAGCGAAGTGAGCATATTGTCTGGATAACCGCCACTCATACAGGTATTGCCCTGTTTTCAGTGGCGGACCGTTACCCCAGCCTTGCAGCCATGTTGAGGAGCGGGGGGAAGTAGGGGGGGAGCTGGTGGCTGTCGGCGCGGTCCGGGGGTGTTGTGGTGCTGCTGGCCGCCAGCGCTGTCCGGGGGAGGGGATGGGGTGCTATGTGGTGCTGGCGGCCGGCGGAGAGGAGTTTGCGCTGCTGCTCCTACCTGGTGAGCCCGCGCCAAGTGCACTCCAGGGAGCCGGATGGGCAGAGGAGAGGAGGAGCGGGATCAGGCAGGGGAAGCAGGAAGCTTCCTGCTTCCCTTGCCTGACCCTCCTCTGACAACTGACAACGTCTTACAGGGGTCGGCTGGGGGCTCCCCTGCAGTCTTGAAGGGGCCCCCTAGCCGGTCGGGGCCCTGGTGCAGCTGCTCCAGCTGCACCACGGTAGTTCCGCCCCTGCCTGTTATATCTCTTTGAGTTTCACTAACATGGACATAATTGTTCATTATAGACCTTTACCCAATATCTCAATTTAGAGAGGGGTTTCCATGTACAACTCACTGAGCAATATTTAAGATACTTCCATTTACGTGGAAGTACAGGTATGTTTGAGTACCTACTACAAGGCTTTCTCCATATCTATATTCTTGATATTGATATCCTGCAATGATTGTTCTTTCTTCTTCTCTTTTTCCTTGTGACTCTCTCCTGAGCTCTCTGAACAGCCTTCAGTTTACTCTATATATTTCTTACTATATTCAGCATCTTTCCCTTATACCTGACACAGTACTCTTGTCTGTCAAAATTAACCTCTTTTCTTGAGCACTAACCGTCTCACAATTTGTGCACTCACTTTGTTTATTATATATGGACGTCTCAATGCAGTTGCACATCGCCAAAAAGCTAAATTAGCATCACAACACATTACTGTGAGCGGACACCTAGTGCATAGGTAAACTATTTTCTTTTTTCTCAGATGACTTTATTGTAATTCCGGCCAGTGTTATAATATGATGTCAATATGAGTAATATGATGCCGTATTCTTCTAGCATTAATTTTTTGATCCTGTGTTACAGAGGAATTGTAATATATGGTCATGATATTCCTTTGTCATACATATTTAGTTCTAAAATTGTTAAAGAAAACACACAATATCATGTTGTATTGATAATTCTTGCAATTATTTTGTATAGATAAATCCTTGACAAAGGTCAGTGGTTGACCGAAACGTTGGAACACTTTTTTTAACCACTGGAGTTCCGAAATATATCAAAGACTTATAGATATAAATTTTTTCTGAGTACCCACATAGTGGTGAGCCTGACCTCGCTTAGACATTACATGACGTTACAATGATCTCGCTAACGATCTCGTTGTGTGTGACGGGGGCTTAAGAGTGTACCCGTGTGCTGTTACCCTTGTAATACTTCCCAGTTAGTCTATATATACCTAAACATTTTTGTATATATTTGTAAGGCTTCACACTAAATCACAGAGGTTCAGGTATTCATTTGGACACAAATGCTTGGTACAACCCTTCTTTGGGATGTTTATTGATTTTCTTTATACGGCTAAAATACTAATATATATTACAATATAATAGAGCGCAGGTGCTGGTCTTGATTGGGGTTCTACCTGTAATATAAATAATCTTATGGTTTATAAGTAGCAATGATTGGCTTCTAACTTGTTCTTTAATTATATGTTTTAGGGATGGTTAAATGCCTTTGTAGAAGAAGGTGAAAGTTATATATGAGAACAAAGGTAACCATCCCTAAAACATATAATTAAAAAACAATAATCTAGAAGCCAATTTATAAACCACAAGATTATTTATATTACAGGTAGATCCCCAATCAAGAACAGCACCTGGGCTCTATTATATTGTAATATAGTTTAGTATTTTAGTCGTATAAAGAAGGGTTGTACCAAGTACTTGTGTCCAAATTAATACCTGAACCTCCTTACAAATATATAGAAATAAGATTTGTATGTGTACTTCAATATGGAATGGTAACATATTTAGCTAATATGTTTATCTTCTTTGACATGCGTTTGTTGGCCTCATTCTTGTCATTTTTACCTAGAACATTACAATATGTTTTTGTTTTTTTGTTCAGTACAATCTATATTTCCTCTAGGCAGAACATTGTTGCTGCCTTCACATACCATTGGGCTTAGCTGTGTTCTGAGAAAAGCACATGTGAAGCCAAAACAACTAAAATATGAATCGTTGTAGTAAAAGAACAGTAGGTCAGCAATAAAGGCTATAACGAGAGGCCCTAGTGCATGGACTGAAACTCAAGAACATCAGCCACAGATTACTACTGTATGGCTACATGACAGTGTACTGCTATAGGGTTTACCCACAGTATATAGGATACAATTTACTACTATATGGTTTGACTATAGCCAGTCATGCTTTGATGTTAATTATATTGTATCCTGTACGTAATATTTCACTTCCAGGAATACTAGAGCTCAAACCCAATTCAACCACATGTGGAATGAATGAAGTGAATGCAGATGTTCAGACCGCACCATGCAACACAGAGAAGAGCAGCAGTGAAGTCTTGAAGCAATTTTACTGCATGCAAAAAAATTGCTACATATGTCTTAGGCTGGTTTCACATTACGGATTTTGCAAATCCGATGCTGTCCGATAAAAATCGATTTTTGCCTCCATGTAGCCCTAAGGGCATCGGACCAAATCGGATATGCACTAAATGGCATCCGATTTGGTCTGATCCGATTCTGTCCGATTTGTTTATCGGTGCAAAAATCGGAGCATGCTCCGATTTTTGCACCGAAAATAAAATCGGACAAAATCGGATCGGACCAAATCGGATGCCATTTAGTGCACATCCGATTTGGTCCGATGTTTTTAGCATGGGGCCCTATGGAGCAGGGTCCAAGGAAACATCGGATGTGTTCTCGGACCCGATTTTACTGTACTGAGCATGCTCAGTACATGCTCAGTACAGTAAAAATGCTCTAAACATCTAATTTTACTTCCGCAATGTATGTATATACATTGCGGAAGTAAACTTAAGTAAGGCAGGGGTTAAAAATAATAAACTATCTATGCTCACCTGTCCACGATCCACCCGGCGTCTCCAGCATCTCCTGCCTGTAGGACCTGCCGTGACGTCAGAGTCACATGACCGGTTATCGCGGTAACCGGTCATGTGACTGACATCACGAGAGGTCCTAGGATCAGAAGAAGATAGCTGGAGACGCCAGGGGACTCGTGGATAGGTGAGAATAAATTTTTTTTTATTTTTTATTCCGGAGGACAGGGGAAAGGATGGGGAGTACTGGGGGACATGAGGGGGCCACATAGGGGGGATGAGGGGGGGACACAGGGGGCATGAGGGGGCCACACAGGGGAGAAGAGGGGGGGACACACAGGGGTGAAGAGGGGGAAAAAGAGGGGGAAACAGAAGGGAGAAGAGGGGGGAGCACCAGGGTAGATGAGGGGGACACACAGGGTAGATCAGGGGACACACAGGGGTGATGAGGGGGACATACAGGGGTGATGAGGGGGACACACAGGGGAGAACAGCTGTGACAGGTGACAGCAACTGATCCTGCAGAATGTCGGATCGGATGCCTACTATTCGGATTGCAGGGATCAGTTTAGATCTTATTAGCTGAGATGTGTATCTAATGGTTATTCCTGTGTTAACCCTTTGGACAGTGCTGTCAGTCACTGACAGAGCGATCCATAGCACCGCGGCAGGGATCACACTATTGCCTGCTGTGATCGGAGGTCCCGGGACCTCCACTGTTACCTGGACAGCCCGGGGTCATCTGATGACCCTGGAAGCTGTCCTGAATCATTTCCTGCCGTTGATCCAGTGACGTCAGCGGCAGAGAGTGATCATTACCCCTCTATTCGGATGTGCTGTAGCCCATCTGACGAAAAGAGAAGCGATCAGACTGTGGAGCAATGATGTCCTCTAGTGTGCAAAGTACAGTAATGAAAAAAAAAAAAAATATGAAAAAAAAAAACTAAAAGTTTCCCCACTGGAAATCAAAATATTAACAAAATAAAAAACATACACATATTTGGTATCGGCGTGTTCAGAAATGCTCAATCTATCAGAATATAAAATCAATTAATCAGATCTGTAAACTAAGTAACAGTCAAAGAGGTCCAAATAGCAATATTAAGGTTTTTTCGTCACTAAAATATTGCAAAAAAATGCAATAACAGGCGATCAAAAAAATTCATCTGTAAAAAAAAAAAAAAAAAAAAAAAAAAAAAAAAAAAAAAAAAAAAAAAAAAAAAAAAAAAAAAAAAAAAAAAAAAAAAAAAAAAAAAAAAAAAAAAAAAAAAAAAAAAAAAAAAAAAAAAAAAAAAAAAAAAAAAAAAAAAAAAAAAAAAAAAAAAAAAAAAAAAAAAAAAAAAAAAAAAAAAAAAAAAAAAAAAAAAAAAAAAAAAAAAAAAAAAAAAAAAAAAAAAAAAAAAAAAAAAAAAAAAAAAAAAAAAAAAAAAAAAAAAAAAAAAAAAAAAAAAAAAAAAAAAAAAAAAAAAAAAAAAAAAAAAAAAAAAAAAAAAAAAAAAAAAAAAAAAAAAAAAAAAAAAAAAAAAAAAAAAAAAAAAAAAAAAAAAAAAAAAAAAAAAAAAAAAAAAAAAAAAAAAAAAAAAAAAAAAAAAAAAAAAAAAAAAAAAAAAAAAAAAAAAAAAAAAAAAAAAAAAAAAAAAAAAAAAAAAAAAAAAAAAAAAAAAAAAAAAAAAAAAAAAAAAAAAAAAAAAAAAAAAAAAAAAAAAAAAAAAAAAAAAAAAAAAAAAAAAAAAAAAAAAAAAAAAAAAAAAAAAAAAAAAAAAAAAAAAAAAAAAAAAAAAAAAAAAAAAAAAAAAAAAAAAAAAAAAAAAAAAAAAAAAAAAAAAAAAAAAAAAAAAAAAAAAAAAAAAAAAAAAAAAAAAAAAAAAAAAAAAAAAAAAAAAAAAAAAAAAAAAAAAAAAAAAAAAAAAAAAAAAAAAAAAAAAAAAAAAAAAAAAAAAAAAAAAAAAAAAAAAAAAAAAAAAAAAAAAAAAAAAAAAAAAAAAAAAAAAAAAAAAAAAAAAAAAAAAAAAAAAAAAAAAAAAAAAAAAAAAAAAAAAAAAAAAAAAAAAAAAAAAAAAAAAAAAAAAAAAAAAAAAAAAAAAAAAAAAAAAAAAAAAAAAAAAAAAAAAAAAAAAAAAAAAAAAAAAAAAAAAAAAAAAAAAAAAAAAAAAAAAAAAAAAAAAAAAAAAAAAAAAAAAAAAAAAAAAAAAAAAAAAAAAAAAAAAAAAAAAAAAAAAAAAAAAAAAAAAAAAAAAAAAAAAAAAAAAAAAAAAAAAAAAAAAAAAAAAAAAAAAAAAAAAAAAAAAAAAAAAAAAAAAAAAAAAAAAAAAAAAAAAAAAAAAAAAAAAAAAAAAAAAAAAAAAAAAAAAAAAAAAAAAAAAAAAAAAAAAAAAAAAAAAAAAAAAAAAAAAAAAAAAAAAAAAAAAAAAAAAAAAAAAAAAAAAAAAAAAAAAAAAAAAAAAAAAAAAAAAAAAAAAAAAAAAAAAAAAAAAAAAAAAAAAAAAAAAAAAAAAAAAAAAAAAAAAAAAAAAAAAAAAAAAAAAAAAAAAAAAAAAAAAAAAAAAAAAAAAAAAAAAAAAAAAAAAAAAAAAAAAAAAAAAAAAAAAAAAAAAAAAAAAAAAAAAAAAAAAAAAAAAAAAAAAAAAAAAAAAAAAAAAAAAAAAAAAAAAAAAAAAAAAAAAAAAAAAAAAAAAAAAAAAAAAAAAAAAAAAAAAAAAAAAAAAAAAAAAAAAAAAAAAAAAAAAAAAAAAAAAAAAAAAAAAAAAAAAAAAAAAAAAAAAAAAAAAAAAAAAAAAAAAAAAAAAAAAAAAAAAAAAAAAAAAAAAAAAAAAAAAAAAAAAAAAAAAAAAAAAAAAAAAAAAAAAAAAAAAAAAAAAAAAAAAAAAAAAAAAAAAAAAAAAAAAAAAAAAAAAAAAAAAAAAAAAAAAAAAAAAAAAAAAAAAAAAAAAAAAAAAAAAAAAAAAAAAAAAAAAAAAAAAAAAAAAAAAAAAAAAAAAAAAAAAAAAAAAAAAAAAAAAAAAAAAAAAAAAAAAAAAAAAAAAAAAAAAAAAAAAAAAAAAAAAAAAAAAAAAAAAAAAAAAAAAAAAAAAAAAAAAAAAAAAAAAAAAAAAAAAAAAAAAAAAAAAAAAAAAAAAAAAAAAAAAAAAAAAAAAAAAAAAAAAAAAAAAAAAAAAAAAAAAAAAAAAAAAAAAAAAAAAAAAAAAAAAAAAAAAAAAAAAAAAAAAAAAAAAAAAAAAAAAAAAAAAAAAAAAAAAAAAAAAAAAAAAAAAAAAAAAAAAAAAAAAAAAAAAAAAAAAAAAAAAAAAAAAAAAAAAAAAAAAAAAAAAAAAAAAAAAAAAAAAAAAAAAAAAAAAAAAAAAAAAAAAAAAAAAAAAAAAAAAAAAAAAAAAAAAAAAAAAAAAAAAAAAAAAAAAAAAAAAAAAAAAAAAAAAAAAAAAAAAAAAAAAAAAAAAAAAAAAAAAAAAAAAAAAAAAAAAAAAAAAAAAAAAAAAAAAAAAAAAAAAAAAAAAAAAAAAAAAAAAAAAAAAAAAAAAAAAAAAAAAAAAAAAAAAAAAAAAAAAAAAAAAAAAAAAAAAAAAAAAAAAAAAAAAAAAAAAAAAAAAAAAAAAAAAAAAAAAAAAAAAAAAAAAAAAAAAAAAAAAAAAAAAAAAAAAAAAAAAAAAAAAAAAAAAAAAAAAAAAAAAAAAAAAAAAAAAAAAAAAAAAAAAAAAAAAAAAAAAAAAAAAAAAAAAAAAAAAAAAAAAAAAAAAAAAAAAAAAAAAAAAAAAAAAAAAAAAAAAAAAAAAAAAAAAAAAAAAAAAAAAAAAAAAAAAAAAAAAAAAAAAAAAAAAAAAAAAAAAAAAAAAAAAAAAAAAAAAAAAAAAAAAAAAAAAAAAAAAAAAAAAAAAAAAAAAAAAAAAAAAAAAAAAAAAAAAAAAAAAAAAAAAAAAAAAAAAAAAAAAAAAAAAAAAAAAAAAAAAAAAAAAAAAAAAAAAAAAAAAAAAAAAAAAAAAAAAAAAAAAAAAAAAAAAAAAAAAAAAAAAAAAAAAAAAAAAAAAAAAAAAAAAAAAAAAAAAAAAAAAAAAAAAAAAAAAAAAAAAAAAAAAAAAAAAAAAAAAAAAAAAAAAAAAAAAAAAAAAAAAAAAAAAAAAAAAAAAAAAAAAAAAAAAAAAAAAAAAAAAAAAAAAAAAAAAAAAAAAAAAAAAAAAAAAAAAAAAAAAAAAAAAAAAAAAAAAAAAAAAAAAAAAAAAAAAAAAAAAAAAAAAAAAAAAAAAAAAAAAAAAAAAAAAAAAAAAAAAAAAAAAAAAAAAAAAAAAAAAAAAAAAAAAAAAAAAAAAAAAAAAAAAAAAAAAAAAAAAAAAAAAAAAAAAAAAAAAAAAAAAAAAAAAAAAAAAAAAAAAAAAAAAAAAAAAAAAAAAAAAAAAAAAAAAAAAAAAAAAAAAAAAAAAAAAAAAAAAAAAAAAAAAAAAAAAAAAAAAAAAAAAAAAAAAAAAAAAAAAAAAAAAAAAAAAAAAAAAAAAAAAAAAAAAAAAAAAAAAAAAAAAAAAAAAAAAAAAAAAAAAAAAAAAAAAAAAAAAAAAAAAAAAAAAAAAAAAAAAAAAAAAAAAAAAAAAAAAAAAAAAAAAAAAAAAAAAAAAAAAAAAAAAAAAAAAAAAAAAAAAAAAAAAAAAAAAAAAAAAAAAAAAAAAAAAAAAAAAAAAAAAAAAAAAAAAAAAAAAAAAAAAAAAAAAAAAAAAAAAAAAAAAAAAAAAAAAAAAAAAAAAAAAAAAAAAAAAAAAAAAAAAAAAAAAAAAAAAAAAAAAAAAAAAAAAAAAAAAAAAAAAAAAAAAAAAAAAAAAAAAAAAAAAAAAAAAAAAAAAAAAAAAAAAAAAAAAAAAAAAAAAAAAAAAAAAAAAAAAAAAAAAAAAAAAAAAAAAAAAAAAAAAAAAAAAAAAAAAAAAAAAAAAAAAAAAAAAAAAAAAAAAAAAAAAAAAAAAAAAAAAAAAAAAAAAAAAAAAAAAAAAAAAAAAAAAAAAAAAAAAAAAAAAAAAAAAAAAAAAAAAAAAAAAAAAAAAAAAAAAAAAAAAAAAAAAAAAAAAAAAAAAAAAAAAAAAAAAAAAAAAAAAAAAAAAAAAAAAAAAAAAAAAAAAAAAAAAAAAAAAAAAAAAAAAAAAAAAAAAAAAAAAAAAAAAAAAAAAAAAAAAAAAAAAAAAAAAAAAAAAAAAAAAAAAAAAAAAAAAAAAAAAAAAAAAAAAAAAAAAAAAAAAAAAAAAAAAAAAAAAAAAAAAAAAAAAAAAAAAAAAAAAAAAAAAAAAAAAAAAAAAAAAAAAAAAAAAAAAAAAAAAAAAAAAAAAAAAAAAAAAAAAAAAAAAAAAAAAAAAAAAAAAAAAAAAAAAAAAAAAAAAAAAAAAAAAAAAAAAAAAAAAAAAAAAAAAAAAAAAAAAAAAAAAAAAAATTTTTTTTTTTTTTTTTTTTTTTTTTTTTTTTTTTTTTTTTTTTTTTTTTTTTTTTTTTTTTTTTTTTTTTTTTTTTTTTTTTTTTTTTTTTTTTTTTTTTTTTTTTTTTTTTTTTTTTTTTTTTTTTTTTTTTTTTTTTTTTTTTTTTTTTTTTTTTTTTTTTTTTTTTTTTTTTTTTTTTTTTTTTTTTTTTTTTTTTTTTTTTTTTTTTTTTTTTTTTTTTTTTTTTTTTTTTTTTTTTTTTTTTTTTTTTTTTTTTTTTTTTTTTTTTTTTTTTTTTTTTTTTTTTTTTTTTTTTTTTTTTTTTTTTTTTTTTTTTTTTTTTTTTTTTTTTTTTTTTTTTTTTTTTTTTTTTTTTTTTTTTTTTTTTTTTTTTTTTTTTTTTTTTTTTTTTTTTTTTTTTTTTTTTTTTTTTTTTTTTTTTTTTTTTTTTTTTTTTTTTTTTTTTTTTTTTTTTTTTTTTTTTTTTTTTTTTTTTTTTTTTTTTTTTTTTTTTTTTTTTTTTTTTTTTTTTTTTTTTTTTTTTTTTTTTTTTTTTTTTTTTTTTTTTTTTTTTTTTTTTTTTTTTTTTTTTTTTTTTTTTTTTTTTTTTTTTTTTTTTTTTTTTTTTTTTTTTTTTTTTTTTTTTTTTTTTTTTTTTTTTTTTTTTTTTTTTTTTTTTTTTTTTTTTTTTTTTTTTTTTTTTTTTTTTTTTTTTTTTTTTTTTTTTTTTTTTTTTTTTTTTTTTTTTTTTTTTTTTTTTTTTTTTTTTTTTTTTTTTTTTTTTTTTTTTTTTCATTTTTGTTTAAATCCCAGATATATCCTTTAATCAGGAGACCCGAGGCCAGAACATACCGCACGCTTTGTGCTCGGACCATGACCCATGGATTGGAGACATTGACCAAATGGCTAATTTTTAATACCGTTCCCTGAACCTTTCTTCAAATCCCAGGTAAGGCCTCCATCACACCATGTTTTTTTGCTGTTCGAGGTGATCCTGGACAACAACGGATCCAAACGGATGCCTGCAATCTGATGGCAAATAGGCATCCATTTCTATTTTTTTGCAGGATCCGTTTGGATTGGTCCTCACAGCTCTCTCCCCCTCTTCTCCTCTCCTCTCCTCCCGTCCCCGCTATTCCATCTCTCCTGTCTCCTCTCCCCGCTTCCCTCTCCTCGGTTTCTCCCTCTTCTTTCCTCTCCTCCGGTATGAAAAAAAAAAAAAATCCTCACCCCTCCGATGGCTCCCGGGATGCGGCCGCATCCACCTCCGATGGCTTCCAAGACCTTAATCAGCTGACCAGAAACCCGATCATCTGACATGTCACATGACCGCAGCAGTGGGGTTTAAATTGCCCGCCAAATGTGATTGGTTTTAGCAGGTGCGTAATTTAAAACCACTCATGACCAATCAGCTGATTGGGTTGCCCCGACCCGCCCGGTCAGCTGATTCAGGTCCTTAAGTCATTGGAGGTGGATGTCGCACATCACGGGACACATGGCAGAGAAGTGAGGATTTTTTTAAAATTTTTAACACTGCTTTATTTAATATAAGTTTCGCAATATATGTGAATACATTGCGAAAGTGAAATTACACAGAGCAGTTGTAGTGTTCTGAGCATGCTCAGTACACTAAAATTGGGTCCAGGAAATGATCCTGTTTTTTCTCAGACCCGTGCTCCATAGACCCCATGTTATTTGTCGCGGACCGCGCCGGATCTGATTCTGTCTGATTTGGTCCACTGTGCCCAAAATCAGAGTAGTCTCCGATTCTGGGTACAGTAAAAAAATCGGTCACAATCAGAGCGGTGACAATTTGGACACAATCGGATGGCCATATAGGACCCATCCGTGCCCATAAGATACATGGGGGCCAAATCGGATCCGTGACAATTTGGACACAATCGGATGGCCATAATGGACCCATCCATGCCCATAGGGATACATGGGGGCTAAATCGGATCCGTGACAATTTGGACACAATCGGATCTGTGACAATTTGGACACAATCGGATGGCCATATAGGACCCATTCATGCCCATAGGGATACATGAGGACCAAATCGGATCCGTGACAATTTGGACACAATCGGATGGCCATATAGGACCCATCCGTGCCCATAGGGATACATGGGGGCCAAATCGGATCCGTGACAATTTGGACACAATCGGATGGCCATATAGGACCCATCCGTGCCCATAGGGATACATGGGGGCCAAATCGGATCCGTGACAATTTGGACACAATCGGATGGCCATATAGGACCCATCCGTGCCCATAGGGATACATGGGGGCCAAATCGAATCCATGGCTATCTGTTATACAACGGATAGCCACGGATGCACAAAATTTGTGATATGAAAGGGGCCTAACCTCTTTTAATCCAGTACAGACCTAATACTTCTCACACTTTAGAATTTGAAACAATTTATTCCAGTACAGACAATACTCTGTCTACTAAACTTCATAGCAGCCCAACAGTTTGCTACAATGTATCAGCGTGAAAAAAGTCTCAGCCCAGGATCCTGACTGGATACATTGTGTTTCTCTGTTGGTAACTAGTGTTACTATGTAACTAGTCTGCATTACTTCATAATAACAATGGACGTATGACACCTAATTAGCCAAACTTTGTGGATTCAATACACTGATTGTTTGTACAGCACAATCACATGATCGTGTTCTGGCGACGAGGACCCATTAATATAGGGCGAAAACGGGAACCTGACATCATAGAGCTGCAGGGAAATGTACAGTTTACTGGCATTTATGGAACAAGCGAAATATGTTCCATGGCTGGAAATGAGAATTCCACCTCAGCCCGGGCTGGACAGACAGACGCTGTGAGATGGAGGCGTCTGAGGTGCGGGCCAGGTAACACAGAGGATGGAGGGGGAACACGGGCAGACTGCGCTCCTGCTCCGTCCAGGCTAAAATCAATTTTCTGCTGACTGATCAATAAATCAGGTGATGGTAGAAATCTGTGCACAAGGTGTAATATTGTCACTGGTACCGACAGCTCGGGAGCGCCACAACGTCTGCTCAAGAGTAATAATCTAGGCGACAAAAATTAATTTCCTGTTCATGGGCACAAACCCTGATCATAAGAATCTAGACAGTGCGAAATGCTATGACGGTCAGACATGGAGAGAAATCTAATAAATACTGGAGACAGAGATAGATAGATAGATAGATAGATAGATAGATAGATAGATAGATAGATAGATAGATAGATAGATAGATGAGATACTTGTATCTTTGTGAATCCATAAGAAATTTCCATATTTCTGCAAAGTTTATATAAAACTACATAAGATACAAAAACTACATAAAAGACATAAAAACTACTAATGAGTTCGTTAGTGGGAAAAGCAGATTAGAGAAGCGCAGCCATAACGGGCAGCTCCTTTTTTTTTTGAGTATCACTTTTTAAGGGAAAACGTTCACCAGGACTTCATTGCCCAGACTGAACAGAAAAATTTAAACATGAAAACTTGACTTTGTCGGGATTCCATTCGAGTGATCCTTTCACTGCATTTTCAATGCAAAAATGGATCCGAAAAACGGATCAATGACGCACATGCTGCATTCAGTGAAGGGGTGTACCATGTCTCTAGCCCCCTGTACCCCAAAAAAACCCACTTTCTAAAGTTCATTTTAAAGGTCCAATGGGTCTGCTCACTGTGTACTGAGATTACCAACGGCAGGGTCCTCCCTGCCTCCTGCATGTCTGTTCCGCCTCCTCTTTTGTGTGTGGCCTCCTCCTCTTCAGCGCCTGCGTCTAGCATGTGAATTCATGCAGGTGCACACCGAGGACTTGGTATGAGTGAGGCCCGACTGCTGTATCAGCGCATGCATGTGACACAAGCACCAGAGCCCACCCTGCATACAGCATAACATTTCACAGGGTGGGCTCTGGTGCTTGCGTCAAACGCATGTGCTGTTACAGCAGCCGGGCCTCACTCACACCAAGTCCTCGGTGTGCGCCTGCGTGAATTCACACACTAGGCGCAGGCGCCAAAGAGGAGGAGGCCACCCACAAAAGAGGAGGTGGAACAAACATACAGGAGGCAGGGAGGACCCTGCCGTCGGCAATCTCAGTGCACAGACCAATCAGACCCTTTAACCATGAACTTTAGAAAGTGGTTTTTTGGTGGGTACAGGGGGCCTAGAGACATGGTTCACACCATCACTAAATGCAGCAGACACGTTGCATGCAGTGGTGCTTTCACTTTGGAAAGCTTCAGGGCGGTGACAGGCAGGCACGGCGCCAGGACCCAGAATACTCGGGCAGGTGCCGGGGCCCTGAAGCAGTGAGAGGGCCCACAGCTGTCTGTGAGCGGAAACAGTGAGGAGACCAGCTCACAGACAGCTGCCCTCTCTTCTGCACTGATCTATGTGATCGGTACACAGCAGGAGAGAAAGCCTTGGGAGCTGAACTGAGGCTGACGGACCTGCCAGTTCAGTCATGTGACTGATCACATGACTGAAAGCAAGGTCCTAGAAAAAGCTGCATGAGCTCAACTTCTTCAGCCTCAGTGCAGCTCCCAGTGACTCCTCTCCTACTGGGCACCAATCAAGAAAAGCTGGATGAGGTAATGTGTGTGTGTGTACCAGTATGTGTGTGTGTGTCTGTATGTGTATATATGTTGTCTGTATGTGTGTGTTGTTTATATGTATGTATCTGTGTGTGCGTGTATCTGTATATCTGTATGTGTGTCTGTATATGTGTCTGTATATGTGTGTACATCTAAAAGTGTGTGTATATCTGAAAGTGTGTGTCTGTGTGGGTATATCTGCATGTGTGTATATCTGTATGTGTGTCTGTGTGTATATCTGTGTGTGTATGTTTATGTGTATATCTGTATGTGTATCTGTATGTGCATGTATTGTGCATGTAACAGAGCTATGTGTGTTTGTATGTGCATGTATTGTACATGTAGCAGAGCTGAGTATATAGTGTCCATGTAGCAGAGCTGTGTGTGTATGTGCATGTGGCAGAGCTGTGTGTGTTTGTATGTCCATGCATTGTGCATGCAGCAGAGCTGTGTATGTTTGTATGTGCATGTATTGTGTATGCAGCAGAGCTGTGTGTGTATCTGTATGTGCATGTAACAGAGCTGTGTGTTTGAATGTGCATGTAGCAGAGCTGTGCGTGTTTGCATGTGCATGTATTGTACACGTGAGCAAAGCTGTGTGTTTGTATGTGCATGTAACTGAGCTTTGAGTGTCTGTATGTGCATGTAGTGGGCATGTAGCAGTGCCGTGTGTGAGTATTAAAGGGGCCCACAGACTCTTTCGCCTGTGGCCAACAAAAATCTGGAGACAGCCCTGGTGACTGGTTCTTTTTAAATCAGAGTCTGGTGTTTTTCATTCATAGGGCTGAGTCAGGTGTGAGTGGGTGACCTGTTTTATTTAATGAACAGGAACCTATCAAAGTCTGATCACCAGAACAGGTTTTTGAAAATGTATCATGGCACAAAAGAGGTTTCTAATGGCGTCAGAAGAAGAGCTGTTGATTCTCATGAGGCTGGAAAATGTTAACAAACCATCTCTAAAATGTGTGGACTCTCCACGATCAGGTTGTGTACAAATGGAGGAAATTCAAGACCATTATTACCCTCACTAGGAGTGATCGACCAGTCCAAGAGCAAAGTGTATAATAGTCTGCGAGGTCACAAAGGAACCCATCGTTTAGCTGCTGTGCTCCGGCAGTCCAAGACTGCTGCATATCTCTTTTATAATTTACAACATTTGTATTTGCTCATGCTTTTGTATGTTATGATCCAGGTGGTCAGTGACCTGAAAGCTTGTACCTATATAGCTTGCTATTTGGTTTAATGCTGCATTCCGTTTATTTTCAATGTTAAAATAGATAGAATTATGCAATATGCTGTCAGAGGTAATCAGATTGTTCGGTTCAATTATCCACTCGTTGCCTTTTATTTCTTATGGAACCTTTACTTTTCTTTGCCTTTTACACCTTTTTCTTATCTATTTAGTGTAGAGAAAGGAAGACAAAAAATGCAGAAATAGATAAGGAATGCAGACAGAGGAAATCAGATTATTCATCTTAATCATCAGTTCGATCATCAGCTCTTTGTCTTTTATTCCTCCTGGAACCTTTAGGCTATGTGCCCACTGTGGTCATTTTTTTGGGCAACGTTTGTGCTTTTTGTCAGCTACACAAACGCAGCTGACTATAACAAAACAGCACATACAAGCGCAGCACAAATAAGGGGACACACACAGACACACGCACAGACTCACCCTCCCTGGCGAGCCCCAGTGATTCTTCCTCCGTACATTGGCAGATGCTGTGTTTATCGATCTTCCAGGTCCTGCGCACCATGTGACAGCTTGAGTCACATGACCAGTCACGCGGTGCAGGTCCTGGAAGATCGATAAACACAGCATATGCCAATGCACGGAGGAAGAATCACCGAGGATTGACGTGGGGTCGCAGGGGAGGGTGAGTATTTGTTTTGGACTGTTAAAAAGCACAAAAGGACTGTGGGAATACCCATCTGTATGTGGTGCTTTTTTGGGGGGGATAGAATGGAGTCTATGGGGAAAATTCAGCCCAAAAACGGGCATGGTAATTGAAGGGACATTTGAAAAAATGCAGGCGATTTCTGCAACAAAAACGCACATGTGGGCACAGCTTTTGGAAAATCACATTGACTGTGATGTTAAATCTGTGGGTGCTGCATTTTGGTGCAGAACGCACAGTGGGCACATGGCATTTCCTTGGCGGCACTTCTCCATTATTATATTATAATGATGATTGTTACGTCTTTCGCTCGGACTCTATTTGGGTTTGTACCTTGCCGTTTCCCCGTCTTCTCCTCTCACTTCATAGATGGAAATTACATATAAAAAAACATCGGTGGATTTTGTTCCAAAACAGAAACCAGCACTGTGTCTCCTGCGCCGTGGGCCGGTTACCAGGTATTAGACACTCGGTGCCCGACATTGTTGATTCAGGACCCTTACGCCAAACATTACCTCACATTAACCCTACATTCACCGGAGAGGTGATGCCGTTATTTCGGCCTCTGTTGGCCGAGTGACTAAACCATTAGTTGCGTAGATGATATTTGGAACGGGAGACACAGGAGCGCAGTTTTACAAGAGCACGATACGTGCGAGACTCAGCGGGGATGTAAACCCACGCACGGCCCGGCCGATTTAATGGTGTTTTTGTAGAAACCTCAGACCATTGATCTTAGGAAGAGACCAAACAAGTTTGACTTAGAAGAATCAGGGATTATTCTGGAAGGAGAAAAAAAAATAAATGAAGACATTTCCACCGCTCTGGGCCTTGTCCGCGGCACAGAACTTGATAAATGTAGACCTCCTGTAAACTGCCCACCAACCTGGGGTGCTGGGGGGCTTCAGCCTGACATTGTGACACTGCAGATCACGATGGGAGGCTTCACATATGGCATATTTTTGGCCGCAGTCTATGTAAACATGTGATACATGTGGATTTGGATGCAGATGTGTAGAAAAATCTGCAGCAGAGACTTACGCAATGTATCAATGTTCCCAAATAGTACATGGAAGAGCATCTGTTATGGGCTGATGATGAACAACATAAAGGGTAACTCCAACCAAGACCTAAAGATTAGGGGTATCTCCATTTATCACCAATCTCCTAGTTTAAAGGGAACTTGTTAGGTCGTGTTTACCCTCAACCTACCACTACCTGTCCCTACACTTTCCTAGCACATCCCTAACCATACCTGTCTGACCTAAAATTGTCCTATATTGGCTGTGAAAAATGACTTGGTGACTTACATTTTTGCATGCAAATGAGGCATCCAGGCTATAGAGTGTGCACTGACTAGGTGTCTCCAGGGCTCCGTCTCCCCCTCACTACTGGTATCATGACCCGGTGGTTGTGAGCATTCATTTAAAATTGCCGCTTCCTCCTTCCAGGTATGAATCACCGGCCAGACGTTATTTCCGGTCCTGTGCATTGTGGGTGTATATCAGGTGTACGGGCCGGCTTTGCTATGCGCACTGCGGATGCTCTGGAGCCAGCTAGGACAGCCAATACACCCCCACAATGCACAGGACCGGAAATGACGTCCGGTTAGCACGTCATGCCTGGAAGGAGGAGGCGGGAATTTCAAACTGGGAGTGCAAGAGAATGAATTCTCACACCCAGCGGGGGCGCAATAACAGCAGCGAGATGGAAGACGGAGCCCTGGAGACTACCTAGTCAGGAATGCTGAGCTGTGTATCTAATCTTATCATGCGTAAAACCATCTGTTGAGCTGTATATCTCATCTTATCATGTGTGATACTGTCTGCTGAGCTGTGTATCTAAGCCTGCTCTTATTCTATCTTGCAGTCTTTCTATACACACCCCTGGTGGATGGTGCAGCGGTGTCAGTGCGGACCATGTATCACTGGATGCAATCAGATGCTGGAGTCCAGGACACTGTGGAGGCAACAGCTCTCGGCACTTTCTTGGCCGCTATATTGTTTGCAGCACAACTCAACAAGTAATACAGATGTGTAAGACTAATGTATCACAAGAGGCAGACACAAGGACTACGACTCCACTCATCACAGCTGTTTAGGGGGTGTCTGATGGGACCCTCCGTTCTGGATGGTAAGGTGGGCGACCTTTTGTCAGTAAATGACTGTTATGCCGCATGTTAATGCACCGGAGTGAAGCGAGGTCTGTGCGCACGTGGGGAGCGTCTGGCCGTACTGTAATGCAATGAGTCGCTGAAGCTGCTCTGTATTCAGTAAAGGGCTGCCTTTGACTTTGGGTTAATATGCAGCTTGTATGGCTAATCATCCCTGTCTGACCTAAACCTGTCCTATACTGGCTGTGAAAAATGACTTTGTGACTTATATTTTTGCATGCAAATGAGGCCTCCAGACTACGGTCTGTAGACTGACTGGGCGGTCTCCAGGGCTCGTCTCCCCCAACCCCCCCTCGCTGCTGTTATCACGCCCCGGTGGTCATGAGAATTCATTTGAAATTCCCGCCTCCTCCTTCCATGTATGATGAGCCGGCTGACGTCACTTCCGGTTTGGTACATTGTGGGTGATTATCGGCCAGCTTTACTATGCGCACTGCTCATGCTCTGGAGCTGATCTGTACAGCCAATACACCCTCAAAATGCCCCGGACCGGAAATGATGGCCGGCAGACGCATCATACCTGGAAGGAGGAGGCGGGAATATCAATTGGGAGCGTGCAGGAGAATGAATTCAAGCACCCATCAGGGCGTAATAACAGCAGTGAGGGGGAAGACGGAGCCCTGGAGACCACCCAGTCAGTGTACAGACCGTAGACTGGGTGCCTCATTTGCATGTGAAAATGTAAGCCACAAAGTCTTTTTTCACAGCCAATATAGGACAGTTTTAGGTAAGACAGGGATGGTCTAACCATATGTCGTCTAACCTAAATGAAGTCAGGGTGCAGAGTGGCCCAGGTCCCAAGATGGACACACAGCGATGGGAGGCAGTATAAGTACTCTCCTCAGTCAGAGGGGATGTGGGGCACTCCCTATCTTGTAATAAAACAAGTCAGAATTAAATGCATGCAAAAACTGAGCCAGAGCAAACAAGTGAACATGTCTGTGGATATGCTTTAGTGACAGTATTATTTTGGAACTATCATTATAGGTGCATCATTGCGCACTCTATCAATTTAACACTATAGCTGGCACTTGTATGTATTCCCTGTAGTGAAGATGTAAAGTCACGTAGACCCATTATAGTCACCCCCATCCCATGTCATGGAGAAGGCTGACTAAAGATTGTCACTCTCAGGCAGATAGGGAGAGGGAGATGGTCCTGACACTAACCTATGTCTGAACCTTGAGCTCCCAACGTCCCTATACAGGTCTTTCCCCCCATCACCATCATGTGCCTAGTCCCTGGCTGTCCCTTAACTCATCCTGGATAGTGGTAAGGCTGGTGAGGGCACTGGACTTCACCACTGCAGCAATAAGACACAGGAGAAGGAGGACCGACTGGGGGAACATAGACAAAAATAACAATAAACACCAACTCCATTGTTGCAGCCAAACACCAGGGCTGCAAACGTCAGGACTCCAGCAGCTTTCAGAGACTTCATCCCTCATGGTGGTCAGTTCAGAAATGAATTCTATAACTGGTATCATGTGATGGAACGTGTGACTATTTAAAGTGGAGGCGAGTGGTCACAACCGGCTACACCTGAGATTGGAGGAACCAGGAACAACCAGCAAAGAAAGATTCCTTAACCATTTCAGCACCAAAAGAAAGAATATACATTTAAAACCCGGAGTTTCACAAGGAAATTTGAACCTCAGATCCCAGACCTGTTCAAGGATTTCCCTAGGACGGGAGACACTCATGACACACAGTCCCTCTGGCTTGTTTTGTCATATGTGAGTACTGTTATGCACTTGAGTATTATAGCCAGCACTTTTCTTGGTCACTGGGCTGGTTCCGTTAAGGAAAGTAACATTTTATTGCCACACTGACCGCCACAATTACAGGTACTTTTACACCTGAGAACTATAGTGCTTTTATGTGATCACTGGTTGGCTACAGTGTCTTGAAAAAGTATTCATGCCCTGTGAACTTTTACACATTTTTTCAGGTTACACTAAATGTATCTTATTGAGATTTTATGTAACATACCAACACTAACTACAAGTATTTGTGAAGTGTAATGGAAATGATATATGGTTTTATAAATATTTATAAATATAAATCTGAATCTGACCATCTTTCTCAGTATTTTGGGCACTGTTCTCCAGCTTTGCTCATCTAGAGGTGACATTGGTCCTTCATTGCTCTCGTTCACTGAGATTGATCATCAATATTTTCAAGTCTTGTCACAGATTCTCAGGGACAGTGAGTGGGCCGTTCACACACGATTATGCTTTTATTGAAACCATCCATTGTGGCTCTGGCAGGATGTTTAGGGCCATTGTCCTGCGGTAAGGTGAACTTACGCCCAATCCCAAGGATTGTTCTGTATTTATCTCCATTCATCTTCCCATCCCCTCTGACCAGCTTCCCTGCCACCTGCTGAAGAAAAGCCTCCCCACAGCAGGATGCTGCCACCACCATGTATGACGTGTGGGATGGTGTTTTCAAGGTGATGTGCAGTGTTCGTTTTCTGCCAATACAGCATTTTGCATTTAGCCCAAAGCATTTTATTTTCATCCTATCTGACAGAGCACCTTCTCCCATATTGTCACTGTGTCACCTACATGGCTTTTTGCAAACTTCAAATGAGATTTACTGTACGTGTTGCTTTAAAAAATCCATTTCCTCATGCTACACTTCCATAAAGTCCAGATTAGTGGACAGATTCTTCCTCCTGAGCCTCTTGGCTGCTTCTTTCATAAGTGCTCCGCTTTTTGGATGTCAGTCTCCGTGGGCGGCCATGTCTTTGTAGGCTTTCAGATGTGCCATGCTCCCTTTTTTGCATGATGTATTGAACAGTGCTCTGTGAGATGTTTAGACCCTGGGCTATTTATTATTTTTTAATAAACCTGCTTTACTGTTCTCCATAACTTTATCCCTGACCTGTCCAGTGGGTTCCTTGGTTTTCATGATGCTGTTTGATCCCTGATCTGTCCGGTGTGTTGCATACAGGTGACTCAATTTACTAATTTAGGTGACTTCTGAAGGCAATTGGTCATTCGGGATTTTATTTAGGGGATCAGACTAATATCACAATATTCTAATTTTGATTTTTAAAATATTTAGAAAACCAGGTATCATTTCCTTTCACACTTCAAAAATACTTGCTACTTAGTGTTGATATATCACATAAAATACCAGGAAAATACATCTATAGGGAATCTGTCAGCAGGTTTTTGCAACCTCATCTAAGAGTAGCATAATGTAAAACAAGATAACCTGATTCTAACTATATATCACTTATATGTAAACTGATTTTTGTATGCCGGAGCTCGCTTTTGAAGGTATTCACCAGATAATTACTGGTGTGTTGCTGCTGTAAGAACCGGAGGGTGTCCGTGTGAAATGACCTCCCTTATACATTTGTAATTATAGCTATATGGTTTATGTGGTTCTCCGTGCTAAACCAGCCCCCTTCTTTCTATGGCTACAGGTATAGATTCAAGGACAAATTGTATTTTTACCCTTGTAGGAATCTTTAATAATGATCCCTACAAGGGTAAAAATACAATTTGTCCTAGAATCTATACCTGTAGCCATAGAAAGAAGGGGGCTGGTTTAGAGCGGAGAACCACATAAACCATATACCGTAGTTATATATCACTTAGCTTACTGTGTACTGAATGTGTGATAGAGTTGTTAGATGTGGCAGAATTCAGTAAGCCAAACCACAGCTCTCTATGCACATATCTACAGAGAGTGAGCTGCTTACCAGCGGAAGTACATGGGCATGGTCAGACAACTGCTCATGAGCCTTGTAGTCCAGGCAGTGGTAATCTACTGATGATAAAACCTTCATTATATGTAAACAAGTGTAATAAGTGACGCATCTCTGAATTCAGTGTTTTAACCCCTACAGTATACTGTCCTCAGATTACAAAGCAAATCCTGCTGACAGATTCCAATTACGTTTGTGGGTGTAGCATGAAAAAAATATGGAAAAGTTAATGGGTTATGAATACTTTTTCAAGGCACTGTATATGGGTTTTATTATTGCTTTATAGGGATCGTCCCATTACTATGGCTGGTATTGGCGCATAAAAGAGTTAAATGACAAACTTGGCTCTGCTACATCTGGACATTATTCAGCAGTCCCTGCTCATAGTAAGGCAGTAAGGCGAGCTGTTAATGATGCCCATTGTCCGGGAACCTCAGCACTAGGCCCCTCGAGCGCTCCACTACCACCGAGCCTCTCGCTCTTGAATTCCACGGGGGAAAGCCCCAGAGTCATTATTGATAGGAGAAGCCGTACAAGCCGCATATTATCCCCAAAGTCAAAGGCAGCCCTTTACTGAATACAGAGCAGCTTCAGCGACTCAGTGCATTACAGCGCGGCCAGACGGTCCCCACGTGCGCACAGACGCCTCGCTTCACTCCGGTGCATTGACAAGTGCATAACGGCCATTTACTGACAGAAGGGCGCCCACCTTACCATCCAGACCGGAGGGTCCCATCAGACACCCCCTAAACAGCTGTGATGAGTGAAGTCGTAGTCCTTGTGTCTGCCTCTTCTGCCATATTAGTCTTATACATCTGTATTACTTGTTGAGTTGTGCTGAAATCAATATGGCGGCCAAGAAAGCGCACAGAGCTGTTGTCCCCATGGTATCCTGGTCATGGACCGCACTGACACTGCTGCACCGTCCAGGGGTGTGTATAGAAAGGCTGCAAGACAAAACAATAGCCGGCTTAGATACACAACTCAGCAGACAGTATCACACATGATAAGATGAGATATACAGCTCAACTGATGGTATTATGTGGCACCACTGCGACCGGGCGGCCACAGGGTGAACTGCAGCGGGACAGGTAAGATGGTCAGCTCACAACAACACCCACACCTACACACTCCGACAGGGGCGGACCTACCGTGGTGCAGCTGGTCCGGCTGCACCAGGGCCCCGACCGGCTAGGGGGCCCCTCAAGCCTGCAGGGGGGCCCCCAGCCGACCCCCGTAACCCGATGTCAGAGGAGACGAGGGTCAGGCAAGGAATCCTGTATCTCCTGAAGAAGTGAGGGTTACTCACGAAACGCGTCGAAATGAAATAAAGGATACTGGGATAAGAGCTTGGATCCACTTGTTTACTTGGTGAGGCAGCGCACGCAAAACTCCTATTCCCCCGTATTTCCAATTGACTCAACAGGAGGTGCTGCAGCCGCTATATGCTTTCTGGGTGTTGTAACTTGGCACAACTGACAAAGGTGAGCACAATACATCCATAGGATCTCCTTGTAACACAGATAAGACCCTATTTGCGCTATTTCTTCCCCTTACTATGCATATAAAGAATTTTGAATTTCTCATTTTTCCAGAGCAGTGTAAGAAATAAAAGCTGAGCTCTGATTGGTTGCTTTGGGCAGCAAAAAAAATGTTGGTTAGACACCGGTGATAAGTCTGTAGCCGGTGCACAAAGTAAGCACAGACTGTTCCCCCATTACTGTTATTAATTGCAGACAGTGGGCACTATCCACACCGCGCTACAGCATCATTACAGTGCCATTCCTCAGAGGTTGAGTGTTTTTTTCCCCCAATATTTTTGTTGAAACAGTTGATAACACCAGTGAAGACCAGGGGTGTAACTATAGTACGTGCAGGGGTTGCAATAGCACCAGGGCCCTGGAGCCTAGGGGGCCCCAAAAGTCTCTTTGGCTTATAGAAAAAACTAATGCTATTGAAGATTTGCAATAATTGGGGGGCCCGTTGAAATCTTGCATCGGGGCCCATGAGCTTCAGGTTACGTCACTGGTGACGACCTTCTGCACGTTGCAGATAAGTTGAGCATTACCAGACGACTATCAAACTCCATGAGCATCTGTGTAAAGCATGGGGGACACATTTACATTGACCAGTAGAGCAGAGCTCCTCTATAGTAAAAGGGGTCTATTTAGTAAAATGGGTCCCCCATGATATTCCTGCAGAATCCGGGCCCTTGATCTTTCTCTCTGGCCCCGCAGTCAGCCTCATAGTCTAATTCACGCGGTGAGCCGAGGCCGACTCCCTACAGATAACTCATGAATCTTCACGGGTATCCGAGCCCTTTAACACATTAAAATCCAAACATTACATCTTACAAGAAAAATCCAAGTCATTAATCACGCGCCGTGGCCCCTCGCTGAGTGGCCCATTGTGGCTCGGGGACAGTAGATGCCTTTGCTCTGTGAATAGCCCGATCCCGCTGCGCTGCGCTCAGGACCAGAGCTGCTATTTCCATACTGTGTGGATTTTTTTCACTAGCGGTTTCCAGTTATTCCCAATGAATGGATCAGTGTTTGCCAGAGGCCCCCAATCTGAGCAGAAGAGAAGAAGAACAAGAGGAGATTTACAGCTCCGGAGTGGGGCCATTGCCTTCAGTATATACACTATGGATGGGCACTTGGCCTTTAACTAAGATCAAATTTAAAGGAAAACTCCAAGAGCAAAAATATTTCCGGTTGTAATAGGTGAAACGAGCTGTTGCGGTGCATAGTACCTGTGTTCATCCTTTATCATAGTTTTATTTACAAGTAGCTGCCCCTTTAACAAAGATGACTGTCAGTGTTGACATAGGGCCACATGTGTTTATTGTATACACTGCAAATATACAGTAGTGGTGGCGACTTTCCTCTCTATATATATATATAGTCACTCTGATTGGAACTGACGATAGATATGATCCTGTCTCCCTGCTGGCTTCCCATTTCCTAGAGACTCCAGTTCAAATCCCTAACCATGCCATACAAAGCCATCCACCACCTGTCCCCTCTATACATCTTGTGACATAGTCTCCCGGTACCTACCTACACGCAGTGGCGTAACTAGAGTTTGATGGGTTGCAAAATTTAAACCCGCCCCCCCCACACACACACACATTGCTCAGGTGTATGGGCCCTTGTAGCGTTCTCAATCCTATTAAGCAGGGCTGTGGAGTCGGTAAATCAAACCACCGAACTCTAACTCCGACTCCGACTCCTGAATTTCCCTGGCTCCGACTCCGACTCCAACTCCGACTCCTTTGACTCCGACTCCTTCAGTCATGGCTCGTTTTTAAGTGATAAAATTATTGTAGGTTAATGGTAACATTAGGCTTTAATCATTCTAATGACATAATAATCAAGATATTTAGATATAACATGATAATAAATCATAATAATAATATTCAGCACATTCTGCATTGAACTACTATTATATATTTTAGGAGTCGGAGTCGGAACATTTTCTACCGACTCCAACTCCGACTCCGACTCCACCAAAATGGGCAGCGACTCCGACTCCACGACTCCGACTCCACAGCCCTGCTATTAAGACGTGTGAATTGCCCCCATCTCCCTTCATTATGTATTAACGTTCACCATAGTTTTATATATGTCCTCATCCTGATATATATGATCCTCAACCAGATATAAATATCCCCAATAAAGGTATATATGGTCCTCACTCAGGGTCCATCCTGGTATACATGAGCTCCATCATGGCATATAGGTCCTCCATCATGGTGTATAATATACACTGTTTATGGTCCTCTTCCTGATATATATTTCCCCCATTCTGGTATATATGGGGTATCCTGGTATATAGGTCCCCCATCCTCATATATATGGTACACAGCCCCTGATTCTGGTATATATTTCCCCATCCCTCTATACACGTCCCCATCTTGGTATATATGTCCCTATTTTGCTATAAATGGTCCCCATCCTAGTATAAATGGACCCATCCTGGTATGAATGGTCCCCATCCTAGTATGAGTGGTCCCCATCCTAGTATGAGTGGTCCCCATCCTGGTATATATGATCCCCTTCCTGGTATATATGGTCCTCCTTATATATATGGTCCTCCTGGAATGTATGTCCTCCACCCTGGTATATATGATCCTCTGCCTGGTATATACCTTCCCTTATTGGTATTTATTATCCTCCTCCTTGTATATATGATCCCCTTCCTAGTATATATGGTCCTCTGACTGGTATATATCTCCCCTTCCTGGTATATATGGTCCTTGTATATATATATATCCTGATCCAGGTATATTTGTTCCTGTTCTGTCCAAGACGCATAATTAAAAAAAATATTCTACTCACCTTTGCTCCGCTCCCACGTCATCCGGTGTCCTCTGTAGCCAGTGCACAGTGGCTGGCCCGGCAGCTGATATCGGAGTGCACACATGACGTCACTGTCATGCGCGAGGCCCCAGTCAAGGCACCTCCGACATCAGCCCCCAGCCACTGTTTGGCCGGCAGCATGTATCGCATGCCGGGACCCGACAGGTCTCTGCACTGTGATGTATTTCAGCTGGATCTGTGTCCTCAGCGAGGTCACAGATCCATCTGAAGCAGGTGCCGGAGTCAAAGGGCCCCTGCACCCCCGGACCCAGTCATGACCGTGACCACTGTGACCATGATCATTATGCCCCTGTCTACATGCAACCTTTGATCCTAACAAGATCTCCTTCTCTCCTACCCTTTCATCTCCTCTTCTCACAATTGTATACATGATTTCTCTTGTGCTTCCCCCAAACTCTGGAACTCTCTGCCCCAACACTTCAGACTCTCAGCTACGCTGAAAACCTTCAAAAGGAACCTGAAGATCCATCTCTTCTGAAAAGCTACAACCTGCAGTGACTCTAAGTCTAGTATAACACCGCATGACCAGCTCAATCCGCGGGCAAGATCCTCCACCCTCCCCCACTGTATCCTCACCCATTCCTTCTAAACTGTGAGCCATCACAGGCAGGGTCCTCTCCCCTCACCTACTGTATCCTTTACCCATCCCTTGTAGACTGAGCCCTCGGGGGCAGGGTCCTCTCTCCTCACCCATCCCTGGTAGGCTGTGAGCCCTTGCAGACAGGGTTCTTTCTCCTCTCCTACTGTATCCTCACCCATCCCTTGTAGACTGTGAGCCCTCATGGGCAGGGTCATCTCTCCTTACCTACTGTATCCTCACCCATCCCTTGCAGACTATGAGCCCTCACATGCAGGGTCATCTCTCCTCACCTACTGTATCCTCACCCATCCCTTGTAGACTGTGTGTGAGCCCTTATGGGCAGGGTCCTCTCTCCTCCCCTACTGTATCCTCACCCATCCCTTGTAGACTGTGAGCCCTCATGGACAGGGTCCTCCTCTATTGTATACTTACCCATCCCTTGTAGACTGTGAGCCCTCATGGACAGGGTCCTCTCTCCTCCCCTACTGTATCCTCACCCATCCCTTGTAGACTGTGAGCTCTGATGGACAGGGTCCTCTCTCCTCCCCTACTGTATACTCACCTATCCCTTGTAGATGGTGAACCCTCATGGACATGGTCCTCTCTCTCCTCCCCTACTGTATCCTCACCCATCCCTTGTAGACTGTGAGCCCTCATAGGCAGGGTCCTCTCTTCTTCTGTACCAGTCTGTGCTGTGTATTCTTCATGTTTTTTGTACTTGCTATTATGAATACCCTTTTTCACATGTAAAGCACCATGGAATGAATGGTGTTATAATAATAAATAATAATAATTCTTGTCTAAGGATATAGCAGATTAGGCCAACAAAGTGGAGCAGCGCACGTGACACAGGGGTCCTACGCTTCGCCAATTGGGGAAGGGCTAATTGATTAATGGTGGCTGTTCCTGCCTCACAGGGTTCAGATCACAGGCAAGGCACTGAAAAGATAATGGGTCGTGGTATGGGCCAAGTTAGGCCGAATCCTCCCTGCTGGTGACAGTCTAGAATTTCCCTCAAAAGCTCCTCATTCATAATGCAACAGTAAAAAGAAAAACTGCAAGACAAAAAGTGCAGATAATATAATAATAATATTTATTCATTTATATAGCACTATTAATTCCATAGTGCTTTACATACATTTTGCATCACTGTCCCTCTTGGGGCTCACAATCTAAACATCCTATCAGTATGTCAGATCAGGTCTTATCAGGTCACAATGCTCTTAAGGGGGTGTCACACGCGTCAATATCGCCTGCACGATATCGGCTGCACGTGACGTTGCAGCGATATTGACGCGTGTGACATACTGCATCAACCAGCGATAAATCGCTGGTTGATGATCGCCAGGTTTCAGAACCAGCTCTGAAACCTGGCGATTGTCGCCCGGTGGACACGCAGCATCGCTGCGTGTGACACCGGGACTAGCGATATTCCAGCTCCCAGCGCCTGTCACAAGCGCTGGGAGCTGGTCTCCAAGGTACACTGCGGGTAACTAGGCAGCGCGCGCTGCCTAGATACCCGACTGTGTACCTTAGTTACCAGCCTCCTCCGCTCACCGGGTGAGCGGAGGAGGCTGGTAACTAAGGTACACATCGGGTATCTAGGCAGCGCGCGCTGCCTAGTTACCCGCAGTGTACCTTGGAGACCAGGCTGCTCCCGCTTCCAGCAGGCTGGCAGCGGGAGCAGGACATCGTGGAAACGATATTTAAATCGTTTCCATGATGTCACTGGTCAATTGATCGCTGGTGAGTCTGTCTGTGTGACAGCTCACCAGCAATCAGCCGTCAATGTCGTCAGCGATCAGATCGCTGACGACATTGACGCGTGTGACACCCCCTTTAGTAGCGTAATCACAATGGCTGCTGCAATCCCCTTAAAATAGGTCATTGGTGATTTTACTCCTGAAGAAGGGGACATGATATTTTCCCCGAAACGCCTACAGAAATAAAAATCACATTTAAGTAATAGGATATTATTCCATTTAAAGGCGGTGCAGTGTTGGCCCCTTTTCTGTTTTCTTTGATAATGCAATAGTCTTTCACACATTTTGGGCAGCAATATCCTTTACATAGCCTTCATTTGGTACATTGCACAAACCTTGCGAATTACCACATATACATCCCCTCATAAATACACAGCAAGTGCCCTTGTCTTCACAAAGCTCTGAAAGATGCATACAGTGCAGAAAGGCAGAGATGGAGAACCTGTGACATACTTGTGCTATAGCTAGCAATCAAATGGGGGAGTGAGCAGCTCTCACTAATTGGAACTGTCATTGGAGGTGAACTTGCAGCCACATCTCTGTGTCTGACTCACTCACCTCTCCAATCCATAGAACTTTATGACACCTATAAATAATAATAATATATATATTATTATTATTATTATTATTATCATCTTTCATCTCTGATTAGGAGTAACAGAAAATCTGTATTCAATGAAGTATGAATATGTTGACTGTATGATATATGTCCTTATAATAAAGGCTTAAAGACAGGGGCATAACTACAATAGGTGCAGGGGTTGCAATCGCACCTGGGCCCCAGAGCCTGGGGGGGTCCCAAAAGTCTCTTTGGCCTATAGAAAAATACTAACGCTATTAAAGATTTGCAATAATTGGGGGCCCCATTGGTGCTTTTGCATAAGGGCCCATGAGCGTCAAGTTATGCTAATGCTTAAATAATATTAAACAAGAAAAATGAGTTCCCTCCCCATCCAGGCATTGGCTCTTCTCCACTTTTGGACAGCCATCTCCTCACCCAACTGTCAGGTATAGACTTCAAAGTTGGAAACAAATCTCTACGTTAACCTATGCTGTCACAATTGTCACCCCTCTAATGAAGGTACTCTCATGTAGGTTGGTCGTCTCATATTGGACAATGATGCTGAAGCTTGTCTTTTCACATGATCCAGTGTGGTTCCCATTGAAACCCTTGTTCAGCACGAGTGCTGCTCTCGCCTCCTTGCCAGCTAGCTGTGGCGCAAGTATTTCTCTCCGCTCTACAGCTTTCCTTCCCGATCTTTCTGTGGATTATGCATGTGTCTGAACTCTACGGGCAGAAAAGAACTCAGTTTATGTTCCGTGAGGCTGTGCTGACCCCATACTGACCCATGCCCAAGCCATCTCATGAACTACTTGTCATGGTCCTGGTCATGTGGGCGTAAGATGGGATGATTAGTTTTAAGGCATCAATGTCCCTCTTTGATGCTGGACGCCGCTTCTTCACATGTAGGAACTAACAGACACATGTCCATATAGACCAGTTATGGATGTCCGGGGCGTCCTGGACTTTGAAGGTGAATTTCTGAGTTTGGAAGTGAACTAGTAAATGAGAAGGGAAAACATAAAGGAAACATACAAACTCAGTGCAGATGTTGCCTTCGCTGGAAAACAAGTGTTATGGCCCCATTGCTACTGATTTGTAAGATATGTGCCACTCATAGACTTAATGGTAAGACTCCCACTAGGAGACCTATGTCTGGGATTTATGGAGTTCATGGGTCAGCAACATACTACAATCACTGGTTTTCACTCAACACAAATCAAGTAAGAGGCATAAATGAGTAAAAATGGATGATGGATGGATGGATGATAAATAGATAGATAGATAGATAGATAGATAGATAGATAGATAGATAGATAGATAGATAGATAGATAGAAGATAACATGTATGCAAGTACCTGGGTGAGACTGGTTTATAACAGGAAGAAATGCAAAGTCCTACATCTAATCAAGAACAATGAAAAAAGCATCTACAGAATGGGAGGAATGGGCTAAGCAACAGTATAAGTGAACAAGGCTTGGGTATAATAGATCACAGACTGCACATAAGTCAACAGTGTGATGCAGCAGCAAAAAAGGCAAACACAATTCTGGGATGTATTAACAGAAGCATCATACAGTCTAGATCATGTGAAGTCATTATCGCCCTCTTCTCCTCTGTGGTCAGACCTCATCTGGATACTGTGTCCAGTTCTGGGCGTCACAAAACATCAACAAAAAGGAGCAAGTTCAGAGAAGAGCGACCAGAATGGTGACCGGTCTGCAAACCATGTCCTATGAGGAACGGTTAGAGGATCTGGGAATGTTTAGCTTACAAAAAAAGAAGACTGAGGGGAGACTTAATAGCGGTCTACAAATATCTCAAGGGCTGTCACACTGTAGAGGGATCATCCTTATTCACATTCGCTCAAGGAAAGACTAGAAGCAATGGGATGAAACTGAATGGGAGGAGACACAGATTAATATTAGAAAACACTTTATAACAGTGAGAGTGATCAACGACTGGAACAGGCGGCCACGAGAGGTGGTGAGTTCTCCTCCAATGGAAGTCTACACACAGAGGCTGGACAGACATCTGTCTGGGAGGATTTAGTGAATCCTGGTTTGGGCAGAGGGTTGGACCAGATGACCCAGGAGGTCCCATCCAACTCTTCCATTTTATGATAGATAGATAGATAGATAGATAGATAGATAGATAGATAGATAGTTCTCACTTTCCAGGATTTTCCTGTTGTTGAATGACTTGCAATTTTCTCATGTTGCTGATTGCCTACAGAGTTTTTACAGAAGGTTAATGATAAAACTGCAGGATGGAGTGGAGGACGCACATCAAAGGGTTTGGGATCCAGGGTTGCGTGTTCATTAAACATAAAGACATTCCTTTACTCATTTCCAGATGTTCAGAGATGTCAGGATCCTTATCTCCTCGTTGGTCAGGGGAGGAGGCCTCTTCTGCTCCTGGATGGAGAGGACCCGACACATTGGGACAATTTAGTGGATGCAAATGTCTCTACTTTCTTTCGAGCAGGTTAAAGACGCCTTAAAAGATTTGTCTAACCTTGCAGCCATTCCCATCGCTATGCATTGGTTCAGAATTAGAATGGTACTAGTCAAGGATTCCAGACTTTTCTTAAAGGGCTCATGTTACAACATAATATTTACATTGTCATAAAGTGGTTGGCCATTTCTTTCAACCAATCTAACATAAACATTGATTCCATTTAACAAGTAGCCTTGATAAAAAAATAATGTTGTGCCTACAGCATTCTATGCCAAACTATGAGTATCCATGGTTACAGAACACAAACAATTCCTAACATACATTGATTAGCAAGACTTAGGGGGTCACATAGTGATCAGTACGAGTGTAGTAGAAAAGTATACATGGTTTGATTTATTTCTATTACCATGAAGACACATGGAGACAGCATAGGAGCTGTAAACACAAAATAGAATTTTTTTTATCACATATTTGCAGAAATGTTTTATTTTAGATACATTGGGGGCAACAACAGAAGGGATTTGCAGTTTCCTATACCCTTTAAAATAATATGGACCTATCCCTTTAAGAATAGTCTGGAATCCTTGGCTACTTCCATTCTAGTCCTGAACAAATACCTTGAGATCACGAGTAAAGTGACCCAGCTGTTCAGTAAGAAAGAATAATAAGAAGGAATAATAGCGCAGCTGCGAGCAATGTTTTCCTATGGCCAGATCCTGCCGCTGCGATGTAGCCAGCGATCGCTTTGTCTTTGGTTTTACACCTGCAGCCGACACATAAATAATTATCTACCTTATCCAGAAATCAGCAAAATACTTTAGGATCAGATGGCGGCGGGTTACATTCAGGTCACTAGTAACCTGCTAATGACCCGCCCAGAGTCTATGGAAACTCGGTACCCGGGCGTGGAGTTCGGGGGTGCTGTCTCGGTGGCCCAGTGCCCGGGCCCGTATCCTGGTGGTCACTGGCAAAAAATGGGAAAAATAAAAGAGATAATATAAGTCTCGTGACGCCACCTGCAGTTCTGGTGATTCTCACCAGCGCCGCTGTCAGACCGCCGGAGAGGATGGTAATGCAGCTAGATGGATCGGCTGCCTGCAGGCAGAGCAGAGTCCCCGGGGCAGAGCTGTCACTGTACTTATTGTCGTGGTGGCAGCTATTCGGCAGTTTATGAGGAAAGAAACACCGAGGCTTGTTAGCTCTATACGGGTACTTTACTGGAAGACAGATAAGATGGTATATAGATTCACAGTTACACAGTCTTTGCAGGTAGCTGGCCGGGTAGTCACTGAGGAGAATAACATCTCTTTGAGGCTCCCAGAGAGTACCTTCTGCTTTCTTTCACTGTCCCTCTTTCTTCCTTGCGCCTCCTTACTATCCTTGCGCTGTCCTGTGCAACTCACTTGTCTACCAGGCCCGTTGGGTGCTATGAGGTACCCTTCTTCTCTTCTAAGGGGCTCAGCCCAATTTAGTGCTCCTGGTGGGGCTGCGCGTTCTGGATGAGGGAGTCGGGGCTACTAGATAGGTCCACGACCTGCCGGTGTTTGGCGGCTCAGGGCTAGACTCCTGCTCGCGACTTGGAGGCGGTACTCCGTTGTGGACCAGGATTCCCCTGGGCTGTGGTGAAGTCCGGCACTGGGTTTCCTCCCTCCGTCTGGGCCACCATTCCTTAAAGGCGCCCAGACTAGTAGAGGAGACTTGAGGCTTCAGCTAGCCAACCAGAGGCTGTTGCATCTCCAGGAGCAGCAGCTGAGTCCACACCATTCACTGCAAAGGTGGCCGGATAGGACCAAGGTGACGAAGAGTACATCGCCTGGCAGGGTCCGAGGCCACTGGCGCGGGACACTGAGTGTGAGGCACAAGGCAGGAGGAAGAGAGCCAGCACAAGAGAGACAACTCTGGGAAGGTACACAGAACGGGGTGCCGACTAAGTGTCTCCAATCTATCTGGGAGTGGCTGGACCCCTTGCTCGTAGGACACAGCACCCGGCTGGATGTTACTACCTAAGAACAGTGAGTAAACGTGTGGAACTGCATCAGCTGTGTTCTTGAATTATTTCGGCACCCCCTGCCCTGCACTGCAACTTCACAACCATCTATACATTGATTTATATACCGGCCCCAGGGTACCGCTCCACCTACGGGAAGCGACAACATCTGGCTGCATCACCATGTGCCCCGGAGGACTGAACTGCAGCATCGGCCATCCCTGGCCGAGCACCGTAGCTGGCGTCACAACTTCAACCCCCAAAACCTTAGTTCTTGAACTTTTATTGCCACTGCCAGGGTCACGGAGCCAGGTATCGACCTCCGTGATTCCCCAGCAGTACTGTAGCCCGGTTCCGAGTATCCCACGGCCCTGAGGGGGCGTGTCACCATCTTGTGGCTGCAACTTCTGACTGGCCAGAAGCTATGACATAACACAGATGAGCTGACGTAATGTGCTCCACAGAGCATGCGCAATGCTCAGCTTGAAGTCAGCGAGACACCTGAAAGGTGTATCGACTGCGCGTTACAGGAAATGACGCGTTCGACGTCATACCCGAAGCGCTGCATGCGTCTCGGAGGCACGCTGGGGGGCGCACATTGGTAATTCAATATCACGCCCATCGGGGACGATAAAGACACTAGTAGGCGGCGAGAGGGACAGAAAGAGGACGCCCAGGGGGGGCTAGTAACGGTAGCCCCCTGTTCATTTACATACCAGCCACTAAGGTATAAAAATATTTTATAAAACATTCACAGCTCATATTTAGGACAGAGAGGGATAATTAGAGTAGTAATAGGAAGGTGCAGGGACAGGTAGTGATAGCCTGGAGGGCTTTATCTAGGTGACAGGTTCACTTTAAACGTCTAGCATGCTCCTCTGGGAAATATAACATGCAAATTGCCTCTTCAAAGAGGTCTTGAACTCTAGCGCCACCTATTGGAAGCAGCAATCCCAAAAGTCAATATCGACCCTTTAACGAGCCTTATCATATCACCAAGGATAAAAGCAAAATCACATTTTCAATTTGCTGTCTCCCCTACTTTGCATTGACGAGGGGCAATACCCTGAAACACTGAGTCTGCAAATTGAGAATATGATTTGGCTTATATTCTTGGTCATATCACAAGGTTTATTAAATATGGACAGGTATAGTCTGCGCTTCTGGAAATAAAATGAAGGACGTCCAAGGTAGAAATGATAGGTGCCTTTTATCTTTCCAGTAATTTGGGGAGATTCAACCCCTTTTTGTCTACCCCATTTCTAAGGTTTAAGTTCTCTCTGTACACATGATAGCACACATGCGCAGGATATGAAGCTTTAAAGCAGGGATCTCAAAAGCAGTCGGGTCAATAAGAAACACACAGAAAAAAATAGAAGCTGATGGGTTGAATACCTTGCGGAACAAGGTGGTGTTTTCAGTGTTACAATTTTTTTTCTCTATGATTTTTTGATAACTTTTTATTAATTTTTTTGTGAGTTAGTATAATAAAAATACATTAAAATTTTAGTTTTTTTATTCGTTATGTTTTACAGTGTCCATCATATCGGTTATGGTGGAGTTTATAGCTTTGGTTAAATCATGTCTCCTATTTTTGTTTACTTTTGTTTTTACATAAAACCATATTTTTAGTAGCAAAATATTCCCTATGACAATGTTGAGTACAAGGATAAAAATAAAGGAACAAATAGGAAACCGCCTGATTATTCTGAATATACCAGAAACTGCACCAATCTTACCCAAAGCTGCAATACCCGACCCAGCCTGTAGGCAAGAATGGCGCTGTCTATAAAAACATTAAATTATCCAACTGCCCCTATTTTGTAATTTTGGACAACCCCTTTAAGAAGGGTTTGTTCACTGTACACAGGGCCGCCATTTATTATCACATTATTGTTGCTTGTTTTCGTACACGAGCGCTTGGGCTCTTGGCGAAAGATTAATTAATGTTCTGTGGAGTTTGCTGAAAGTTCCTGGAAATGCAGAATCTCTTGTGTTTTTATTTCCATTCATCTATTCCCAGGCAACTGGACAGAAAGCAGCGTTCATGGACGTGGAGAGAAACGTCTCACATCTCGAAGAAACTCCATCTTCTCCCTGCGAGACTGAAGCTGCAATAAACACTTTATGTTATGGAGTCTCACCTCACTTCTATTCCGGGAAGCGTCACGTCAGCGGATCGTATCTGCTACCAAAATAATGTGATAAAGAGACAGTTGCACTCTGAAATGCTAACGCATGCAAACCATAAGTGTAAGAATATAAACATGCATTACTGCTAAGGAAATATATGAAAAATTGAGATACTTAACCTACAAAAATGGCCATTTGTATAACTGCCCAGTAGCCACTTTATGGAATATCTGTGTACTGGGTTCCTACACTAAGATAAAGCTTCTCCTTGGGTTAAAAAAAAAACTTTATTTGTATAGTAGAGATTTTAGCGGGTTCCTATTTGCCCATACAGATGGAGCTTTTTTCACCCAGTGGCTTTATCTTTAGTGTAGGAACCCAGTAAAGAGATACACCGTGAAGTGGCTACTGGGCGGATATGGAAATGGCCATTTTTATATCCTGTAAGGGGGAGAGTTTGCTTTATAGCATTTCAAATAGGGTTAATGTGGCTATGGGGGTACTACACAAGGAGCAGAGAGGTAGCTAGGGGTTCAGCTGGGGGGGGTGGGGGGGCATCTGAGTGGGCCCCTAACCTTGATTACAACTATGGGGGTGCAGCCTAATAATTATGGGTATAAAGGAACCTCAACAGATGACAGCGCTGTTACCAAAAATGTAACTCTACACAAAGAGCAACAATGATATTACCATATTACTGTCGTATGGTGACCATATAGTGATGGTTACCAGTCCTGCAGAACATATACGAGGTTACGTACAGTTATAATAGGTGACATTCTTTATGCAGGGGTGGCTAAGTTTTCCCGACTTTTTCCTTTGGCCCAAATTGACATGATGACTTCTCCAGCCATGACTCGTCTACAGATTACAACAAAGACACATCTGACTTCCCACATTTCCACCTCATCCCCATCTATTCCCGACCTGCACAAACCCCTCATCCTGCTGATACCCCAATGCTGAGCCGCTGCTGCGGTATGTGTCCATATTACTGCACCTGCTGTGTGGTACAAAAACAGCGCTCCTCTTACTGCCCCACATTGTCATGCCACCACTGTGCCCCCACATAATAATGCTACAACTGTGCCCCTTACATGGAAATAAACCCTCCTATGTGCCCTCTACATGGTAACATTTCCCGTAGAAAATACTAATGCCCTGTGCAAGTGCCCTAGAAACAATGTCTGCATTTTACTGGTAGAAAGTACCAATGCCCCATGTGCACCTTTGATGGTCACAATATCCTGAGTGCCCTTATAACCATAATGCTACTTAAGTTCCAACTTAAAATTAATGTCCTTATAGTCTCTCCATTTACAGCTCCATTATACACAGTATGATGGGCCAACAGCTCCCCTATACACAGTATGATGAGCCCACGTCTCTTCCAAACACAATATGATGGGCCCAGGACTTCCTTATACACTGTATAATGGGCAAATAGCTCCCCTATACACAGTATGATAAGCCCATGCTCCTCTATACACAGTATGATGGGTCAAAAGCTCCTCTATACACAGTATGATGATCAGACAGCTCCCCTATACACAGTATAATGGGCCCACGGCTCATCTACACACAGTATAATGGGCTCAAACTCCCCTATACACAGTATGATAAGCCCATGCTCCTCTATACACAGTATGATGGGTCAAAAGCTCCTCTATACACAGTATAATGGGTTCATGGCTCCCCTGTACATAGTATGATAGGAGCACAGCTCCTCTATACACAGTATGATGATCCCACAGCTCCCCTATACACAGTATAATGGGCCCACGGCTCATCTACACACAGTATAATGGGCTCTAACACCCCTATACACAGTATGATGGGTCCACAGCTCCTTTATACACAGCATAATGGGTCCAAGCTCCCTCATACACAGTATAATGGGCCCACGGCTCATCTACACACAGTATAATGGGCTCAAACTTCCCTATACACATTAGGATGTGTCCACAGCTCCTTTATACACAGTATAATGGGTCCAAGCTCCCCTATACACAGTATAATGGGCCCACGGCTCATCTACACACAGTATAATGGGCTCAACCTCCCCTATACACAGTATGATGGGTCCACAGCTCCTTTATACACAGCATAATGGGTCCAAGCTCCCCTATACACAGTATAATGGGCTCACGGCTCATCTATACACAGTATAATGGGCTCAAACTTCCCTATACACATTAGGATGGGTCCACAGCTCCTTTATACACAGTATAATGGGCCCAAGCTCCTCTATACACAGTATAATGGGCCCAAGCTCCCCTATACACAGTATAATGGGCCCACGGCTCATCTATACACAGTATAATGGGCTCAAACTCCCCTATGCACAGTATGATGGGCCCACAAAACCCCTATACCCAGTATGATGTGTCCACAGTTCCCCTATACACAGTATGATGGGCCCACAGCTCCCTTATACACAGTATGATGGGCCCACGGCTCGTCTATACACAGTATAATGGTCTCAAATACCAGATGCTACTATTTTGTTTTTTTACTGAATCCAGTAAAAAAAAAAAATTTAACAGTCCCATCCGGTTCAGTCCGTTATTGTCCGGTTAGAGATCCGGTTTTATATCGGATCAGCAGCGGATTTCAAATGATCCACTATTACAAACATTTTTTGTCATTCAGGAGTCCAGAAAATGATCCCCAGCACAATCTGTTATCTGGACGCTGCTTATCTCCGGCGGTCGGTGTATTAATGTTACGCTCTAGGGATTCCTATATTAGGAGCTCAGCAGGAGGGGAAAAAGTGGGGATATTCTGAGCTGTAATGATATAAGGAGAGGTGATTATAGCTCGGCTGTTATGACTGGGATGGTGTCAGAGTACAGGGTGGTGTATGGAGCATTCAGGAAGGTTATTCCATCATGCGATTGAGTTACTGATTTCCGTATTATGCTTCTATTAATATACCCCTGTGACTTCAGCGACTCACATGACCGACTGACAGAGACCTTGGCTTTTTCAGAGATCACAGACAAGTCCTGGAAAATACACAAGTGCTGCACCTGGGAGCATCTGCGCTTGACATTCTCCAGAGATGTTATTAGAGTTCAAAAGACCAATTAAAGTGAATTTCCTCCTTTTTACATCAGGTCATTTTTAAGTACTATATTATGTGCAGATTAATTTTCTTAATATATTTTCTTAACAGTCAGATCTGTTTTTCTGATACAAAGATCCAAATCCACTGCAAATGCAAAGTAAATGAAACTATTCTGACTGCCTGACACCACCACTAGAGGGAGCTCAGGAGCTCACTGCAGACATTCAACAATAACATATTAAATGTAAAACTCCCAAGCTCCCCCTGGTGGAGGCTGCAGGCAAACAGAATTTCACCATTTAGTACATGGTAGGGTATCCAAAGCTCTGCATCAGTAACACAGATCTCCAACCACTCGTCTATCCTAAAAAAAAATCATCATTACGAGAAGATATTTATTGCATTTTTGGAGGAAAGATCAGAAATGAAAAGAAAACAAATCTCGTACAGTTTTGGAAAAGGGAACGGTACCGCTAATTTCCCCAGAGTGAGAGTGAGATAAGTTTGGAATAAAGCCGGAGTGTATTTTGTGCACCGATGACTATTTCTGTCTTCTCCTTAATAGTCAGAAACATACATAAAAGATATTTAAAGGCGCCTTGCAGACCCAGCACAGCAGTCCCATGTACGTGTAGTGCAGCTATTGAAATAACTACCAGCCGCAATGTGAGTGCACAAAATCCTACCGAACCGCAGCGGTCGGTGGGCAGCCTCTACCTCAGCATAGTTGGCAGCACTCAAGCCAGATTGTGGGCAGGACCAAGGTTTGCAAGGGACATACAAGACCTTATTTTGTAGACATGCCTGACATTCCACATTACCTTGTAAAGGACATTTATTCAGGTAACGTTTACTGATGCAGAATACAAATCTTCTAGATGCTCATTCATCTGCCCCAGAAATGCAAAACCAAGAGCAATAAACTTCTATTATAACATGTAGCTTCTAGTCCATAGAAGGCAGCATTATAATAGTCATATTCTTGTACATGGGGGCAGTATTATAGTAGCTATATTCTTGTACATAGGAGCAGTATTATAGTAGTTATATTCTTGTACATAGGAGCAGTATTATAGTAGTTATATTCTTGTACACAGGGAGCAGTATTATAGTAGTTATATTCTTGTATATAGGGGCAGTATTATAGTAGTTATATTCTTGTACATAGGAGCAGTATTATAGTAGTTATATTCTTGTACATAGGAGCAGTATTATAGTAGTTATTTTCTTGTACATAGGGGCAGTATTATAGTAGTTATAGTCTTGTACATAGGAGCAGTATTATAGTAGTTATATTCTTGTACATAGGGACAGTATTATAGTAGTTATATTCTTGTACATAGGGGCAGTATATTTTTTAATAAGTATTTGTAGTTATTCTTGTACATAGAGTATTATAGTAGTTATATTCTTGTACATAGGGCAGTATTATAGTAGTTATATTCTTGTACATAGGGCAGTATTATAGTAGTTATATTCTTGTACATAGGGGAGTATTATAGTAGTTATATTCTTGTACATAGGGGCAGTATTATAGTAGTTATATTCTTGTACATAGGGGCAGTATTATATAGTTATATTCTTGTACATAGGAGCAGTATTATAGTAGTTATATTCTTGTACATAGGGCAGTATTATAGTAGTTATATTCTTGTATATAGGAGCAGTATTATAGTAGTTATATTCTTGTACATAGGAGCAGTATTATAGTAGTTATATTCTTGTACTAGGGCAGTATTATAGTAGTTATATTCTTGTACATAGGGCAGTATTATAGTAGTTATATTCTTGTACATAGGAGCAGTATTATAGTAGTTATATTCTTGTACATAGGGCAGTATTATAGTAGTTATATTCTTGTACATAGGGAGCAGTATTATAGTAGTTATATTCTTGTACATAGGGGCAGTATTATAGTAGTTATATTCTTGTACATAGGGCAGTATTATAGTAGTTATATTCTTGTACTATAGGGCAGTATTATAGTAGTTATATTCTTGTACATAGGGGACAGTATTATAGTAGTTATATTCTTGTAGATAGGGACAGTATTATAGTAGTTACATTCTTGTAGATAGGGACAGTATTATAGTAGTTATATTCTTGTAGATAGGGGCAGTATTATAGTAGTTATAATCTGTATATAGGGGCAGTATTATAGTAGTTATATTCTTGGACATAGGGGCAGTATTGTAGTAGTTATATTCTCGTAATAGGGGCAGTATTATAGTAGTTATATTCTTGTAGATAGGAGCAGTATTATAGTAGTTATATTCTTGTACATAGGGACAGTATTATAGTAGTTATATTCTTGTACATAGGGGGCAGTATTATAGTAGTTATATTCTTGTACATAGGGGCAGTATTATAGTAGTTATATTCTTGTAGATGGGGCACTATTTATAGTAGTTATATTCTTGTATATAGGGAGCAGTATTATAGTAGTTATATTCTTGTACATAGGGGCAGTATTATAGTAGTTATATTCTTGTACATAGGGGCAGTATTATAGTAGTTATATTCTTGTATATAGGGGCAGTATTATAGTAGTTATGTTCTTGTATATAGGGAGCAGTATTATAGTAGTTATATTCTTGTACATAGGGGGCAGTATTATAGTAGTTATATTCTTGTACATGGGGGCAGTATTATAGTAGTTATATTCTTGTACATAGGAGCAGTATTATAGTAGTTATATTCTTGTACATAGGGGGCAGTATTATAGTAGTTGTATTCTTTAACATAGGAGCAGTATTATAGTAGTTATATTCTTGTACATAGGGGGCAGTATTATAGTAGTAATTCTTGTACATAGGAGCAGTATTATAGAAGTTATATTCTTGTGCAAAAGGAAGATCCGGCACCAAAATTATATTCTTGTATATAGGGGCAGTATTATAGTAGTTATATTTTGTACATTGTAGCAGTATTATAGTAGTTATATTATTGTACATAGGAACAGTATTATAGTAGTTATATTCTTGTATAAGGGGCAAGTATTATATAGTTATATTCTTGTATATAGGAGCAGTATTATAGTAGTTATATTCTTGTACATAGAAGCAGTATTATAGTAGTTATATTCTTGTACATAGGGGCAGTATTATAGTAGTTATATTCTTGTACATAGGGCAGTATTATACTAGTTTATGGTGTTGTCTATAGCGAGAGCTTGATAGTGTCAGTATTACTGTATAAAAGATTGTTAAGCGATGAAATAGGATTTGGGGATGTTCTGTGTTTCCAGCTCCTGTTATGATGACGATTTGCTCCGTGTTGTCTGTACACGATGTCTCGCTGTTTAATACCAAAACATGTTTGTAAAAAAAAAATTACAAATTGGCATTTGTGGCCATGGAAAAAACTTACAGAGAACCTCGCACGGAGAACTTTCCTGCTCATTCTGAGATGTGAATGTGGTATGAGGGATTATCTGAGTCTCCATCTCATGAATATGTAACGCTTGTCATTTTATACCTTTGTATTCCGCCCACGTCCAGGATACCCGCTGTGTCAGCTCCCTGACAGCCAAAATGTAAATCGGACTGCAAAACAAAAACAACATGTTTAATACTGGAAGGTGATGAACTTTCTTTTCATTACATTTTGGAATGTTTTTTTGTTTACTGTATTATCTTGTGAAATTAACGAACAACGCCAAATTATCTCTCCCTCAAGAAAACTTCAGTTTAAAGGGATTGTTTACCATGAGCAACTCCTTTCATTGCACAGTCCTACATCTCCTCCCTCATCTCTGTCTACCCACCCACCTGTCCTTTCCACAGTTCTGCACTCCCCTACATCTCCTCCCTCATCGCTATCACCTACTGTCACGCTGGACACAGGGGAATGTCCGACTACCATGCGTGACAGTAGGCACAGACCAATGATGTCTGGTGCGCTAAACAAAACAACAGACAGGGAGACACCAGAGGGATAAATACAATGAAGGGGCCTGCTCAAAGGGAAAGTGGGAAAGGTGACCTCCTGCACTCACCTGCGTCTGTGCCCTGATTTCCCTACCGTCCCTATACAAGTTCTTTCAACTTGTCGCCGAGCAGGATACCTTAAGCCCTCCCTGATCTGATGTTAACCCTCAACAGGGAATGGTCGGCAGGAGCATTAGTCCACAACCACTGCAATATAGGAGACAAGAGGAAGGGAAGACAGACAAGGAACAACAAGGCACCAACTTGACGCCAGCTGCCCCTTCCCCCAGACAGCAGACGGCTTATTAACAAAAGGTTCTTAGAAAGCTTCCTTCACCTCAGAAAGCTTTGGCCAGAATGAGTTCAATCACCAGCAGAGCATGCTGGGACCATGGGATATATAAAGGGAAAGGAGTAATCACAGAGTGGCCACACCTGGACAAGAAATGGCTAGCTTGCTGGCAACAGAGACTGACATTAATTCCTCAACTGCAAGAGGAAAAAAGCATGTTTAATATGAAGTCTCAAAATAGACATGAGACAGAGGACCAAAACCAGTCACAAATCTCCCAGGTGAGGGAGACTCTTGTGACACCTACCCGTCCTCTCCACAATTCTGTACCCCCCTATATCTCCTCTCTTATCTTTATCACCCTACCTGTCCTCTCTATAATTCTGCACCCCTATACATCTCCTCCTCATCTCCGTCTATCACCCTACCCGTCCTCTCCACAGGTCTGCACCCCCCTACATATCTTCCCTCCTCTCTGTCCAGCTCCCTACCTGTCCTCTCCACAGTTCTGTACCCCCTATATCTCCACCCTCATATCTGCCTATCACTCTACTCAATCCCTATGCTCCTATAGTAAATTTCGACTAACATCTGCACTAACCCGCACTTCCCACGACCGACTCCAAGACTTCTCCTGAGCTGCATCAATTCTCTGAAATGCTCTACCTTAAGAAATTAACCAGAATTTACAGTTTTAGGCGCTCTCTAAAAACACATTTTCAAGGTGGACTATCATGTTTTCTCATTGAAGTCCTTTTCTATATAGCCCATTCATTTTTTCTCTGAACATAACTCTCCATCATACCCCACTGGACTGGCTGATGACAGCTCGTGTAGTCTTCATCTATACCCCATTGCCTCAAGATGGCTGGACCATCATTATAAATCAGCACCTGTACTTTGTGTCGCCCCCAACCCACAATAATACTATTATTATTATTAATATTATTATTATTAATAACCCATTGTAGATTGTAAGCTCGTATAAGCAGGATCATCATTATTTTTGCTTTGCTTGTATATTATCTGTTATTTATGGTTGTTTTTATATGAACCTCGGAAATGTAAAGCGCTGTGGAATATGTTGGCGCTATATAAATAAAGATTATTATTATTATTTGACTGTAATCTGTTGGGGATCCCAGTAGTAAGTGATCCGTTTAACTGCAGTGCTTCGACGGACAGATGAAGTATTACATAAGCACTCAATGCATCATCTACAGTATATATGCAAGGACGTGGTCAGTTATCCAGGGTTAGACACTATTTAGGTTTTTCCCTCTCTAGTACAAAGATGGATCACCATGGGCCCACAGCTGGTGCATTGGTTCCCGCTATGGTCTATAGACTACCCCGTGTATACAATGTTTGCTATATCCCATGGATAGTTTCCCATTGGGTTACATGCTGCAAAGACAACATTTACAGATGACGTCCTTCATGATTGAGTCTTGTGACAACTCATTATGGAAAGAACAGGGGTGGCGCATTCTTAAAGTGGGGGATGGGCACATTCTTGTCATCTTACAGTCTTCTCTATGCACACCGCTGCCTATGTAATGTGATGTTGTTGTAGGGTGAAATGACCTCATGGATAAAATCCTTCTCCTAGCAACCTCTCCGGGGCCCGCGTTTGTCTGTCAGCGCCCTCTGTGCCATGAGATTAGCAAATAAACTCCTGTCATTCATGGGCCAACATAAGCCGTCATACACCCGACCTGCTGCACCTGTTTCTTGCAAAGTCATATACTGCAGTTTAACCGACGTTGTACAACTATAACATCCATCTCGTGTTCTTTTTTATATACAGTCCATAAATAAATGACAATTCTATCATGTTTCTACATGAACCCTAAGCTCTAGTGACATCCGAAGCTGCAATGGAAATTCTGATGATTTTGGAGCGATCCGAACCCGAATATCTCACTACTCGCTCATCACTAATGACATTCTCTACAGAGAACAAGGTGTGCTGGGAAAAGAGTTACAAAGTTTCATGCAAGCTGAGATGTCTGTTTATTCTGCAGTCAGTTTACAAACACAGGATGGAATACATTGAATGAAGCTTTAGCTCTGACTGGAGACAGTAAACAGTAAATATCAAATACGGTACATAGAAATCATGGGGCCCCCCCAAAGAAGAAGGAAAATGAAAAATAATAATAATAATATTAGGTGGATCACAGAAAAGCATATCTCAAAATTTTGCAGAATTTACAAAAGTATTTTTTCTCTTACTGAGGGGAACCCCTAGAATTCCCTTTAATTGCACCCATTATGATCCCCCCCAGTCAATTCCTCCACATGCACAATATGATGACCCTCAGCTACCCTGGCAGAATATGATAACTCCAACACAGTATCATGCCCAACTGTGACCCCCCCACACAGCCCTCCATGCAGTATAATGGCCTCCACTAGCCCTTCAAATAGTATGATGGACCCCCACTGTATAACAGATTGCATACAGTATAATAGCCCTCATAAAGTATAAAGGCTCCCTCATAATACTCCAAATAGTAGAATGGCTTCCATATAGCCTTCCATATATTTTAATGCACACCCCATAGTTCTCCATATAGTATAATGCACACCCCATAGTCCTCCATATATTATGATGTATACACCATAGTCCTCCATAATGCACCCCCCATAGTCGTCCATATAAAATAATGCAGACCCCATAGTCCTCCATATAAAATAGTGCCTTCCCCATAGTCCTCCATATAGAATAATGCACACTCCATAGTCTTCCATATAGAATAATGCATCCCATAGTTCTCCATTTATTATAATGGACACTCCATAGTCCTCCATATAGTATAATGCAGACCCCATAGTCCTCCATATAACATAATGTGCACCACATAGTCCTCAATATAGAATAATGCACATCTCATATCTTCCATGTACTGTATTATAATGCACATTCCATAGTCCAACATATAATATAATGCAAACCCCACAGTCCAATAATGCACACTCTTAGTCCTCCATATATTATAAAATGATGCACACCTTATAGTCCTCCATATAAAATAATGCACTCCCCAATGCTGATACCAGGCAGGGGAGGCCTGGTGCTGGTGCTGCCACTGGTCCCCCTCAACTTATGGGCCACATGCTGGACACACAGACAAATGGGGAAGGGGAAAGGCCCCTCACACAGTGTGTCATTTGCACAGGTGTGGGAAAGAGGCCTGAAGGGGTTGAGTGAAATTAGGGGTATAGTGCTACACTTGATTATTGGTTGCAATAGACATTCCCATGAGCTGCAATACCAGACACCACCATGTGCAGGAGTGGCGCTGTTTGTGGAAGAAAGCTGCCATGCTTCTGTACTTTCATGCTCTGTGGATTCTTGCTCGGAGGATGGACATTCTCATTTAGCAGAGTAATATGGCGCCTTTGATGTATGTTGAAGTACATTTCGTTGTTTTGATCTCATCCTGTGTGCATTCGATTGATTTGTGTCTATAGAGCACAGTAAAGATTGCTAAGAATGAGCCTGGGCTTGTGTGCTGGGTGCGCTCCATCTGCGGATTTGGGCCACCTGCTGCTGTACTATTAAGTTGTCATCAGCCGAGCACGATGTTATTATCAGATCTCTGTCATTTATCATTTCCTTCTTCCACAGATGTGGTTTCTCTGCATCCTGTTAAAGTTCACTTTCTTTGGCAATCACCCTCACCTGGAGTCAAGTCCTCCAGAAATAATCACTGCAGTTCTGGGTAAAAAGCCACCAAAAATCCTCAAATTCAACTATTATACCTAATGCTGGAGGTACGGGGAAGGGGGCTTGTGGGGCAAGAATGGGGCAGAGTGGGGGGAAAGCAAGCATGGTGCAAAGTTGGGGGGGAAATCAAGCATGGTGCAAAGTGGGGGGGTTAATTATGGTACAGATTGGGAGGTCAAGCATGGTGCGGAGTGGGGGGAGGGCAAACATGGGGTAGATTGGGAGGTCAAGCAGGGCACAGACTAGGGGGGGGTCAAGCATGGCGCAGAGTGGGAGATAAAGCATGGCGTAGAGTGGGAGGTCAAGCATGGTGGAGAGTGGATGGGTCAAACATGGCGCAGAGTGGGGGTGAAGCATGGGGTAGGAGTCCCTGTGTTGTCAGCTTGGGACCTGTGCAAGGCATAACACAATGTACTGGGTGGCACGGAGGCTTACTGATTAGCACAGTCTTGCAGTGCTGGGGTCCTGGGTCAAATCCCACGAAGGCTAACATCTGCAAGGAGTGTGTATGTTCTCTGTGTGTTTGCATGAGCTTCCTCCAGGTTCCCCGTTTCCTCCCACTCTGCAGAGACATACAGTGCTGCTCACCATTATTGGCACCCCTGCCTCCCTTCATTTTTTTAATAAACTGTACAATATATTCAGAAATAAATGGAAAATGTACCAAAGTTCTATCCTCAGGACTTTTTAATTAGTGTCCAAAATATTAGAACAATAAAGCATTGTTTGTTAATTTACATGTTGCATTTTCAAAGAAGAAACAGAATAAACAGAATGTGCCGCAATAAAGGTCTTTAATTCTGCTTATTCTGTTTCTTGGTTGCCTCCTTTGGCATTGATGAAGCCTCCAGATCTTTCTTGTAGCATCTAGAAGCTTCTTGCACTTATTTTCTCTTGCTTTGCAGTTTGTTTAAGCTCTTGAATATTTGCAGGGATCTTTTTCCCAATGGCGGATTTCATCTCACCCAAGATTTTCTATGAGATTGAGGTCAGAACTCATTGCTGGACATTTTAAATAAGTCCATTTTTCCTTTTTCATCTATTCCTGTGTACTTTTGGATGTGGCTTTGGGTCATTGTCTTGCTGGAAGACCCATGATCTTTAAACTCAAACCAAGTTTTCTAACACTGGGGACATTTCTCTCTAAAATCTCTTGATAATTCTCTGATTTCATAATTCCTGTGATAGCAGTCAAGGCCCCAGTGCCAGACACAGCACAGCAACCCCACAGCATTATGAATCCTCCATCATGCTTCATTGTTGGTAGGGTGTTATTTTCATTAAAAGGTTCATTGCGCCATCTGTAAGCAAAGTGTTTCTATGCATTTATCAAAAGGTAAAAGGTCTATTTTTGCTTCATCCGTCCACAGAACATTTTCCCAGAGGGATTGTGGTTTTTCTTTGGCACATATCAGTCTTCAGCAACAGCTTCTTCCTTGGCCTTTGCCCATAAAGCTCTGCACTGTGCTTGGTTCACTGTGCTATGTATGGTACTTGTTAAACCATGACCCCAGACTCTTCTAGGTTGGCCTTCAAGCCTTTGGATGTGGTGTTTTTTCCACCATTTTGACCAACCTTCAAATACATCTCTTGACAATTTTCCTCTTTCATCCACGTCCAGGAAGGTTCCCGACGGTTCCATGCTTGGCAAACGTCTTAATAACATTGTGCACTGCTGAAGCTGGGATATCAAGGTCTTTGAAGATGGCCTTATACCCTTTGAAAGTTTTGTGTTTGCTAATAATAGCAGTTCTGATGTCCTCAGACAGCTCCTTTGTCTTCTCCATTGTGATAAAGCAACAGGGCCTAACATGTGGCTTTTTAAAACAATGAAGTCATCATTCATTGGCTAATTCCCGTCACATGGGCACTCTCAATTTATCGCAGGTGATTTTTTATTTGTGATTTACCACAGGCGAGTCAAAATGTGTTTCCATACTAATTTAATGTAAAGGTGCCAATACCAGTGCCACAGCGGCTTTAGGTTTTGTATTTAACACAAGTCTATATGCAAAAAAAGCTGTTTCACTGGATTCATTTTTTGCAGATTTTCCATATTATATACTTCAACTTCATCGTGCCAATAACGATAAGCTGGACTGTACTGATAGGGAATTTAGATTGGGAGGCTCAATGAGGACAGTGATAATGATGTCTTCTGTAGAACTGATGGCGTTATATAAGCAAGAAAAAAATGATAGTTTCACGGCTCATTTTTAAAGAGAATGGGGGTTATGGAAACAAACTGGGTGAAAACACACGGGGATGAATGGACATTCTAGAAACATACGGCTCATCTAAGGAGCCACCCCAGCGTTTATTTTTATTGCAGCGCTGGAGTGGTGCTGCTAATGTAACCTGCACCTAGTATTATACTCACCACCTGCTGTCTTCAGTGCTTCCCGGCACCACTAGAGTCTGGTGCCACCATCCTGTGACCGCAACGTTGTGCTAACAGCAGGGGCGTAACTACAACAGGTGCAGGGGTTGCAATCACACCCGGGCCGTGGAGCCTAGGGGGCCCCAAAAGTCCCTTTGCCATACAGAAAAAGGCTATTAAAGACTTGCAATAATTGGGGGCCCCGTTGGAGCTTTTGCAACGGGGCCCATGAGCTCCAAATTACGCCTAACTGGCTAAGAGGAAGTAAGAGCAAACAGTCACAAGCTTTTAATGTGAGTCTATGTAAGCTTCGTTCTTGCTCTCATAGACTTACACAAAGTTTCGACTTTTGTATCACTCAGGCAAACACTAGAGGCAATCCGGCCGGTCACAGACTGCTGGAAACCAACCGGAACAGCACCCGTAACAGATGAAGGTGGTGGCTGCTAAGTATAAGACTAAGTTACATTAGTGCCACCACTCCAGCGCTACAATAAAAACAAACATTGGAGTGGTGCTTTAAGGGAGTGTGTTAACAGATTTGACTCTGTAATGCAGGGGTGTGGAACTCCAGGACACAAACAGGTCATGTTTTTAGGATTTCCTTAGCATTGCACAGGGGTTGGAATCATCACAAGTGCAGGTGATTCAATTATAATCTGTGCAATGCTAAGGAAATCCTAAAAATGTGACCTGTTGATGGTCCTTGTGGTCTGGAGTTCCCCAACCCTGCTGTATTGAAAGGTGGAGTTACTGCTTCAAAACGATTATTATTATTATTATTATTTATTTATATAGCGCCATTAGGTTCCATGGCGCTTTACATGAGGATGAGGGAGACAAGAACAAGTACACTAAATCTAGGCGATCAGGACGTACAGGTACAGGAGGGGCAGGGACCCTGTCCACGAGGGCTCACAGTCTAAGAGGGGCGGGTTAGGATACAGTAGGATGGGGGAATGTCAGGTATGGGGCGGTCGCCTGGCTCTCATGGCAGGTTGTGGGCTTGACGGAATAGGTGAGTCTTTAGGTGACACTTGAAGCTTCTCAGGGTTGGAGAGTGTCTGACGTGTTGGGGCAGGGAGTTCCAGAGTAATGCAGATGCCTGGGAGAAGTCCTGGACTCGTTTGTGCGAGAGGGTGATGAGAGGGGAGCAGAGGAGGAGTTCTTGGGAGGAGCGGAGGTTGAGTGAGGGTAGGTATCGGGAGACCAGGTCGGAGATGTATGGTGGGGCCAGGTTGTGTATGGCTTTGTACGCCATGGTTAGTGTTTTGAATTGGGATCTCTTGGAGGCGGGGAGCCAGTGAAGGGCTTGGCAGAGGGGGGAGACAGGGGAGTAGCGGGAGGACAGGTAGATTATTCGGGCAGCGGAATTGAGGATAGACTGGAGAGGTGTGAGGGAGTTAGCCGGGAGGCCATTGAGAAGAAGGTTGCAGTAGTCAAGGCGGGAGATGATAAGAGCATGAATGAGTGTTTTAGTGGAGTCGTGAGTGAGGAAGGAGCGGATCCGCGAGATGTTCTTGAGCTGGAGCCGGAGGGATGTGGTGAGGGCCTCGATGTGGGGCTTGATGGATAGGGAGGAGTCAAGGATTACCCCGAGGCACTTGGCTTGGGGGACTGGGGAGAGGGCGCAGTCGTTGATGCAGATGGATAGGTTGGGAGGTGGGGTGGAATTTCTTGGGGGGAAGACTATGAATTCAGTTTTGTCCATGTTGAGTTTAAGGAAGCGAGCAGAGAAGAAGGATGAGGTGGCGGGAAGGCATTGTGGGATTTTGGAGAGTAGGGAGGTGATGTCAGGGCCGGACAGGTAGATTTGGGTGTCGTTGGTGTAGAGGTGGTACTGGAGGCCGTGGGACTCAATGAGTTGCCCTAGGCCGAGAGTGTATATGGAGAAAAGTAGGGGTCCCAGGACCGAACCTTGGGGGACTCCGACAGAAAGGGGGTAGGGTGAGGAGGAGGTGTGGGAGTGGGAGACGCTGAAGGTCCGGTCCGCTAGGTATGAGGAGATCCAGGAGAGGGCAAGGTGGGTGATGCCGAGGGGTTCCAGGATCTGGAGAAGAAGGGAGAGGTCAACTGTGTCGAAGGCAGCAGACAGGTCAAGGAGGAGGAGGATGGAGTAGTGGTGTTTGTTCTTGGCAGTCAGTAGGTCATTGGTGACTTTGGTCAGGGCTGTTTCGGTGGAATGGAGGGGTCGGAAGCCGGACTGTAGGCGGTCGAAGTGGGAGCACGAGGAGTGGTGAGAGGACAGTTCGGAGTGGACGTGCTGTTCAAGTAGCTTAGAGGCGAATGGGAGAAGAGATATGGGGCGATAGTTAGAGACAGAAGTAGGGTCAAGTGAGGTTTTTTTTAGGATGGGCGTGATTAGGGCGTGTTTGAACGCTGACGGGAAGGTGCCAGTTCTAAGTGAAAGGCTAAAGAGGTGGGTGAGGGCTGGGATGAAAATCGAGATGTGGTTCGGAATGAGGTGGGATGGGAGCGGGTCGTGGGCGCTGGTGGTGAGGTGCGATTTTGACAGGAGGGAGGAGAGTTGGTCTTCAGTTATGGGGGGGAAGTGGCTGATGGAGGAGGAGGGCAGTGTAGGAGGGAGGGGGAGTTGTGGGGATAGTGGACCGAAGCTGTTTCTGATCTTGTCGATCTTCTCCTTGAAGAAGGTCGCAAAGTCTTCAGCAGAGATGAGGGGAGAAGGGGGAGGAGCAGGCGGGCGAAGTAAGGAGTTGAAAGTTTTGAAGAGCTGTTTGGGGTTGCGGGACAGAGAGGTTATTAGGGATGAGAAGAATATTTGCTTGGCGGTAGCAAGTGCCGTCTTGAAGTCAGTGATGGATTGCTTGAACAGAGCAAAGTGCTCGGGGGTGCGGGACTTTTTCCATCTCCTCTCGGCGACCCTGGACGCCCGTCTCAGGTTTTTAGTGAGGGTGGTGTGCCAGGGTTGCCTATTAATGCGTGGAGCATGGAGAGTGAGGGGGGCGGTTAGGTCGAGAGCGTTCATTATGGTGGTGTTGTATAGGGTGGTGGCAATGTCAATGTCGTCAGCGGAGGGTATGTCGGTGAGAGGGAGGAGGGATTCAGAGAATAAAGGAGGATCAAGATATTTTAGGTTTCGGCGAGGGTGATCAAGTTTGCGGAGAGGGGGTAGTGTGGCAGGGGAGAAGAGGGCAGAGAAGGTCAAGAGATGGTGGTCAGACAGTGTGAGTTCCGAGGTTGTGAGGTTAGAGAGGGAGCAAAGGCGGGTAAAGATGAGGTCAAGCGTGTGGCCTTGTTTGTGGGTGGAGAGGAGGACCATTGGGAGAGCTCTAGGGAAGTGGTCAAGGAAAGAAGGTTGGAGGCGGCTGGGTGGGGAGTGTCACAACAAATCTGCACTTGCAGAGTTTAAACAATGCTGTCTGCTGGCATTCACCACATGTGGGTTCAGTGCTGTACTTACAGCTCTTATAATAATAATAATAATAATAATAATTTATTCATTTATATAGCGCTATTGATTCCATAGCACTTTACATACATCAGTATACTTGGCTCTACTATAAATCTGTTTCCCCATGTTATATAATAATCAGCTTGGACATTGCACATTAGCTGTTATCCTTCATTGTAACTGTATATTTACTATGAGATATTGCTATAGATATTATTGTCAGCCATTTAAATTGTGTGCCGTGTTTTCCAATCCATGTCAGCTTTTCCTTGCACTAATATGAGTGATATATGTCTCTGTACTTAAAAAACAAATATGTTTTTGTATGTCTCTTAAGCATGTTTTGGCTCCACTTTTTCTCCTAGTTTTATTGTATGGCATTCACCACTAGAGGGAGCTCAGGAGCTGCCATAGAGTTCAATGTATACAGTGATTGCAGTCTGCTCCTGAGCTCCCCCTAGAGTTAGCTGCACCAGAAAGAATTTGATCATTTAGTTGAGGGACAACTTATGACTTCAAAGCATCATTCACATGGATATATATTTTCTAGCTTGAAAAGCAGCAATTGTGAATGTGTAAACTGTAGCTGACAGCCCCTATGACTTCGATATGATCTGCTTGAGCATGGGACAGGACGTATTGTCATAGGTGAAGTCGATAATTCCAAAGAAATACAATAAGTCATGGATGAGAATGTGTCATAGAGATATATGGAAATGTTCACCTGCTCAGAGCTGCGAGATCTATAAGGTTCACATGTGATTTGGACGATGTGCGCTGGATACTGTACTAGTGGGGGGCACCTTGAAGCCCCTCTGCCACATTAAAAATGACATTTAATAGGTCGGGATCCCGGTCACACATTTTGCTTTAGGGCCCGGGAGCTGGCAGTTATCCCTCTGTGTGCTGGATGTGTGTACATTGGGGAATTCTTAGCATCTTGTAGGATGGCATGCGCCTTGTAACTCTGAGTCAGCGGTTTTTGACTGTGTAACAGAAGTAATGATCTCTGTGCCAAGCCTAGTGGGGTTTTGCAAGAATTGAAAGAAGTTTCATAAATTAAGAGAAGAAGCAAAGGATTAGAATTAGGAACATGTGTACGGTGTATGGAGATGGCTGTATCTAGTGATATTGCACACTCGGCCACATGTGGCAGAACAGCTGCAGGGCCTCTCCGATTTCTCAACGCTCAGCAGCGGCTTCCATGTCTCTCGGCCAAATCGCTATTGTTAGACCCTGCTCCCCCAGGTCCCCCGATCACTGTGCTGGATAACAGGCTTCAAAAGTACCTCATATACCCCCAGTACAAAGACTCCATGTAATAGATCAGAAAAACACTACACATTTTTATCCACTTATTTCCATACTAGATGTGGGCCCGATGCTATCGCATCGGGAGGGACGGTGTCTGTAAGCTCTCTCTCCCTTCTGTGGCAGTCTCTCCCTTCTGTGGCTGTCTCTCCCCTCAGTGTCTGTCCCCTCTGGCTGTCTTTTCTTCCCGCTCCCCCTCTTATCCTATGCCACGCTGAGTGCAGTGTGGGACTATCACAGACAGTCTGTCCCTTCAGTGGTGGTCCCTCCCCTTTGTGGCAGTCTCTCTCCTCTGTTGCAGTCTCTCTCCCCTCTGTGGCTGTCTCTCTCCTCTCTGTGACTGGCACTCCCCTCTGAGGCAGTCTCTCCTATCTGTGGTGTGGCGCCCCGCGACAAGTGCGTCACAGGAGTGTATTGCAGCCCAGACTGCAGCTGCGATATTCTCTGACTAGGTGATGACATGGTTAAAACTCAGAGCTCCATACTCTACATGCACATCAGCATAGAGGGCCAATAAGGTCCTGGTGGATGGAGTGTAGGAGTATTGTGTTAGAGGAGAAGTTAGAGCAGAAAGGAGTCTGCAATGTAGGAGAAGGAGGAAGGAGCAGAACGTGGCCGGGAGGAATGTAGGAGAGGGGGGCCCTGCACAGTTCCGTGCAGCCCATAGGCCACCACCACCGGTTGGGCGCCACTACCTGGTGCCTTAACAACCGTACTCTGGGCGAACATCCACGGGTCAAAATACACCCGCGCCACTTACAACCGGATCACTGGTTCCGAAGCTGGTAGTCGTTTATCACTGCTATGCAAACCAGGAGTGGAGGGACCGCTCTACAGGAGTACCCCACCGCCGCCGCAAACAGAGCCGTCTTGCCAGTGGAGTACCCACCAAAAGGACCCAGACTACCCCTCACACCGGAACGTACACACCGGCAGGGCTATTTAAGTAGTCCCTTGTACCCGACCTTGGCACTCAAAGGCGACATCGGCAACTCACTTAGAACAAGCTTAGAATGGAGGAACACTGCGGAGCTCTGAGAAACACCGGTCATCACTAAGTCCACCCAGTCCATTACCCGTTACCTGTATACCATGTATCACCTGCTGGATACAGTAAAATACCCGTTGCAGAGACTATCAGTGTCCGTGCCTTTTTTAGACCTGTCCATCTCCGCATGCTAGAAGTGCAGCAGCTGCCTCACAACATCTTGTGCAGCTCCTGGCTCCGGGGACTCCCGCTCGTCCTGTGGGGAGCGTCCCATCTTGCTGCATTGCATCCCCCGGAGGCCCAAGCAGCGCCGGTGAACTCACTGGAACTCTGACAGGTGGCGTCACGACAAGAAACAACCTTTAATCTGTTCAGCCAACCCTATTGATCTGGACCACCGGGCCCCACTACGGCAGGAGCGGTTCCGTGACAGGGAAAAGAAAAACGCCTGCCCCGTGAAGTCCCGGCTACGGTGAGTCAGTGGCAGCCTGTCCCCTCTGTAGCAGTAACTTCCCCTCTGTGGTTGTCTCTCTCCATTTTCTGTCTGTCTCTCCCTTTCTTTGACTGTCTCTTCCCCTCTGTGGCAGGCTGTCTCTTTTCCTCTATGGCAGTCTCTCATTTTTTGTGGCTATCTCTTCCCCTCTGTAGCTGTCTCTTTTTCTCTGTGGCAGGCTGTTTCTTTTCCTCTGCACCCGTCTCTCCCGTGTGTCTGTCTGTCCCCTCAGTGTCTTTCCCCTAAGTGTCTGTCGCCTCTAGCTGTCTGTGCCTTCTGGCTGTCTGTCTGTCCCCTCTGGCTGTCTGGCTGTCCCCTCGGTGTCTGTCCCCACTAGCTGTCTGTCTGTCCTATCTGTGTCTGTCCCCTCTGGCTGTCTGTCTGTCCCCTTGGTGTCTGTCCCCTCTGGCTATCTGTGCATCCCCTCGGTGTCTGTCCCCACTACTGGCTGTCTGTCCCATCGGTGTCTGTCCCCTCTGGCTGTCTGTCTGTCCCATCGGTGTCTGTTCCCTCTGGCTGTCTGTCTGTCCCCTCGGTGTCTGTCCCCACTAGCTGTCTGTCTGTCCTATCTGTGTCTGTCCCCTCTGGCTGTCTGTCTGTCCCCTTGTGTCTGTCCCTCTGGCTGTCTGTCTGTCCCCTCTGGCTATCTGTGCATCCCCTCGGTGTCTGTCCCACTAGCTGGCTGTCTGTCCCATCGGTGTCTGTCCCCTCTGGCTGTCTGTCTGTCCCATCGGTGTCTGTTCCCTCTGGCTGTCTGTCTGTCCCCTCGGTGTCTGTCCCCACTGGCTCTCTAACAGTAAGAGAAAGTGTTTTTACTCCAGAAAATTATTCACCATGGAGGATACTTGATATTTATAATACTCATAAATAAAACTACTCACAATTTCCCAGTAATGATAACCTATAATATAAGATCTCTTGGGCCCCTATGTGGCTTTATTTCAGGAGTTTTTGGAGAAGAAACTGATTAGAAACTCGCCAAATCTTGAAAATGCAAAACTTCTCAAAACTTGGAGTCTTTTTGCAGAGTGTTCAGATATGAAACTGAGGGGAAACTCCATGTTTTGGAGAGTCTCTGCTTGTAAAACACCTGGAGCGTCTCTGCCTGAATTTTGCTGAAAATCTATGGGAAATACCAAAGTGATCAGAGGTAATGGAGAAGATGATGATGAAGATGAGGATGAAGGTGCTGTGTCCCCTCAGTCCACTCAAGGGCTCTGCACTCAGTGATTTTCTGTGTCTGTCCCCTCTGGCTGGCTGTCTGTTCCCTCAGTGTCTGTCCCCTCTGGCTGGCTGTCTGTTCCCTCAGTGTCTGTCCCCTCTGGATGGCTGTCTGTTCCCTCAGTGTCTGTCCCCTCTGGCTGTCTGTTCCCTCAGTGACTGTCCCCTCTGTCTATCTATTTGCCCCTCAGTGTCTGTCCCCTCTGGCTGGCTGTCTGTTCCCTCAGTGTCTGTCCCCTCTGGATGGCTGTCTGTTCCCTCAGTGTCTGTCCCCTCTGGCTGGCTGTCTGTTCCCTCAGTGTCTGTCCCCTCTGGCTGTCTGTTCCCTCAGTGACTGTCCCCTCTGTCTATCTATTTGCCCCTCAGTGTCTGTCCCCTCTGGCTGGCTGTCTGTTCCCTCAGTGTCTGTCCCCTCTGGATGGCTGTCTGTTCCCTCAGTGTCTGTCCCCTCTGGCTGGCTGTCTGTTCCCTCAGTGTCTGTCCCCTCTGGCTGTCTGTTCCCTCAGTGACTGTCCCCTCTGGCTATCTATTTGCCCCTCAGTGTCTGTCCCCTCTGGCTGGCTGTCCCCTCTGGCTGGCTGTCCCCTAGGTGTCTGTCCCCTCGGTGTCTGTCCCATCGGTGTCTGTCCCCTCGGTGTCTGTCCCATCAATGTGGCTGTCCCCGGTGTGGCTGTCTCTTCCCCCGCGCCCCCTCTTACCCTGTGCCCCACTAGTGCAGTGTGGGACTGGGCTGTCACAGACCTGTAGTGTTGTCAGAGTCATGCAATCAGTCACGTGACTGACATCACCAAAGGTCCTGTCAGTACCAAGTTGCAGAGAGGTGAGCCTGAGGTTACGGGAGGAACGTGCGAGGGGTGGGGGGAGACTGACCGAACTGCTGGGAGCGGGCGGGGAGAATGCAGCAGGCTGCGGCTGCCATATTTCCATACCCATCACTTGGGTGCAGAAGTATGGCGCTGGCGGAAGTGACATGGGTGGACATCCAGACGGGAGTGGATGAGCCACTTCACAATTATATATATTAGATACATGTCTACATAGGAGCAGTATTATTGCAGTTATATTCTTGTACATAGGGGCAGTATTATAGTAGTTATATTCTTATATATAGGGACAATATTATAGTAGTTATATTCTTGTACATAGGAGCAGTATTATAGTAGTTATATTCTTGTACATAGGGACAGTATTATAGGAGTTATATTCTTGTACATAGGAGCAGTATTATAGTAGTTATATTCTTGTACATAGGAGCAGTATTAAAGCAGTTATATTCTTGTACATAGGAGCAGTATTGTAGTAGTTATATTATTGTACATAGGAGCAGTATTATAGTAGTTATATTCTTGTACATAGGAGCAGTGTTATAGTAGTTATATTATTGTACATAGGAGCAGTATTATAGTAGTTATATTCTTGTATATAGGAGCAGTATTATAGTAGTTATATTCTTGTACATAGGAGCAGTATTATAGTAGTTATATTCTAGTACATAGGAGGCAGTTATATAGTAGTTATATTCTTATATATAGGGACAATATTATAGTAGTTATATTCTTGTACATAGGAGCAGTATTATAGTAGTTATATTCTTGTACATAGGGACAGTATTATAGGAGTTATATTCTTGTACATAGGGGCAGTATTATAGTAGTTATATTCTTGTACATAGGGGAGTATTATAGTGGATTTATTCTTGTTAATAAGGGATAGTATTATAGTAGTTATATTCTTGTACATAGGGGGTAGTATTATAGTAGTTATATTCTTGTACATAGGGACAGTATTATAGTAGTTATATTCTTGTACATAGGGGCAGTATTATAGTAGTTATATTCTTGTACATAGGGGCAGTATTATAGTAGTTATATTCTTGTACACAGGAGCGGTATTATAGTAGTTATATTCTTGTATATAGGGCCAGTATTATAGTAGTTATATTCTTGCACATAGGAGCAGTATTATAGTAGTTATATTCTTATATATAGGAGCAGTATTATAGTAGTTATATTCTTGTACATAGGATCAGTATTATAGTAGTTATATTCTTGTACATAGGGAGCAGTATTATAGTAGTTATATTCTTATATATAGGAGCATTATTATAGTAGTTATATTCTTGTACATAGGGGCAGTATTATAGTAGTTATATTCTTATATATAGGGACAGTATTATAGTAGTTATATTCTTGTACATAGGGGGTAGTATTATAGTAATAATGATATGCATATGCTTACATAATTGCCTTGCATGTAACATTTCCTTCTTCCTCTGATTGTTACATGTGACCAGCGCCGGATTGGTCCACCAGAAACAAAAGAAAACGGCCGCCATATTGGCACACCCCACTGCTGTTCCAGTATGCCGACATCATGCAGATGCTCATCCCCGGGTCCGCTCTGCTGCCGTTCCTGCCGCTGCTGGGAGCCCTGTGCCTCCATAAAGAGCTGAAAGACCTGTGATGATGTCACCGTCATGTCACCAGTACAGGCGGAGCTCAGCAATCCTATTGGCAGTGGAGGACCTACAGTTGTGGCCAAAAGTATTGACACCCCTGCAATTCTGTGAGATAATACTCAGTTTCTTCCTGAAAATGATTGCAATCACAAATTCTTTGGTATTATCTTCATTTAATTTGTATTCAATGAAAAAACACAAAGGAGAATGAAGCAAAAAGCAAAACATTGATCATTTCACACAAAACTCCAAAAATGGGCCAGACAAAAGTATTGACACCCTCAGCCTAATACTTGGTTGCACAACCTTTAGCCAAAATAACTGCGATCAACCGCTTCCGGTAACCATCAATGAGTTTCTTACAATGCTCTGCTGGAATTTTAGACCATTCTTCTTTGGCAAACTGCTCCAGGTCCCTGATATTTGAAGGGTGCCTTCTCCAAACTGCCATTTTTAGATCTCTCCACAGGTGTTCTATGGGATTCAGGTCTGGACTCATTGCTAGCCACCTTAGAAGTCTCCAGTGCTTTCTCTCAAACCATTTTCTAGTGCTTTTGAAGTGTGTTTTGGGTCATTGTCCTGCTGGAAGACCCATGACCTCTGAGGGAGACCCAGCTTTCTCACACTGGTCCCTACATTATGCTGCAAAATTTGTTGGTAGTCTTCAGACTTCATAATGCCATGCACACGGTCAAGCTGTCCAGTGCCAGAGGCAGCAAAGCAACCCCAACACATCAGGGAACCTCCGCCATGTTTGACTGTAGGGACCGTGTTCTTTTCTTTGAATGCCTCTTTTTTTCTCCTGTAAACTCTATGTTGATGCCTTTGCCCAAAAGCTCTACTTTTGTCTTATCTGACCAGAGAACATTTTTCCAAAACGTTTTAGGCTTTCTCAGTTAGTTTTGGCAAACTCCAGCCTGGCTTTTTTATGTCTCGGGGTAAGAAGTGGGGTTTTCCTGGGTCTCCTACCATACAGTCCCTTTTCATTCAGACGCCGACAGATAGTACGGGTTGACACTGTTGCACCCTCGGACTGCAGGGCAGCTTGAACTTGTTTGGATGTTAGTCGAGGTTCTTTATCCACCATCCGCACAATCTTGCATTGAAATCTCTCATCAATTTTTCTTTTCTGTCCACATCTAGGGAGGTTAGCCACAGTGCCATGGCTTTAAACTTCTTGATGACACTGCGCACGGTAGACACAAGAACATTCAGGTCTTTGGAGATGGACTTGTAGCCTTGAGATTGCTCATGCTTCCTCACAATTTGGTTTCTCAAGTCCTCAGACAGTTCTTTGGTCTTCTTTCTTTTCTCCATGCTCAATGTGGTACACACAAGGACACAGGACACAGGTTGAGTCAACTTTAATCCATGTCAACTGGCTGCAAGTGTGATTTAGTTATTGCCAACACCTGTTAGGTGCCGCAGGTAAGTTACAGGTGCTGTTAATTACACAAATTAGAGAAGCATCACATGATTGTTCTAACAGTGTCCAATACTTTTGTCCACCCCCTTTTTTATGTTTGGTGTGGAATTAGATCCAATTTGGCTTTAGGACAATTCTTTTTGTGTTTTTTCATTGAAGACAAATTAAATGAAGATAATAATACCAAAGAATTTGTGATTGCAATCATTTTCAGGAAGAAACTGAGTATTATCTGACAGAATTGCAGGGGTGTCAATACTTTTGGCCACAACTGTATGTCATATGATGGAGCTAAGCGACCACATGGGGACAAAGCACAGGCAGCCAGGTACACAGAGAATGTATAGGACGCCACAGAGATGGCACAGAGAGCTACAGTGGAGCCACAAACAACCGCAGGGGGGCCACAGAGAGCACACGGAGGCCGCAGAGAGCTACTGGGGGGACACGGAGAGCTACAGGGGGGCCATAGAGAGCCAAAGTGGGGGCCACAGAGAGTGCACGGGGGCCACCGAAAGTAGACAGGAGGGGCAGAGGAAGCGCACAGACACTGCACAAATGAATGTGACACTCCAGGAGTCCGGTTGCCACAGTGGCATTGCCTCCCTCACAGGGGGTGATGTCATGCCTGGAAGCAAGAAGGGGTCCCCTTGTTAGGTGACACCAGCATCCAATACTTGTCCTGACTCCAGACCAGAAGGGAGAGCTCTGAACCCGGATTCAGGGGAGCGTCCCTATAAATTCTGGCCGGGGGATGGGTTAGTCAGTTCAGTATGGAGCAGTACTGAGGAAGACAAGTCTGACATCCTGGGGACTGGAGCCGGTTGGAGCTCATTCCGGGACAGGGGAAGGCTAGTGAGACAGAAAGGAGTCGAGGAGAACCTGGGGAGTGGAGCTGTGACCGGGCTCGACCCAGAGGAAACCTCCAATCAACGATAAGTCGGCTGATTGTTGATCGGAGGTTTATGATCAGGATCTTAAATCAGTTGTTGATCGTCCATCCAACCTGCAGCATAGGTGTGTGTGACACCTTGATAACGATGTCGTTTACGACTTCGCCTATTCAGAACTGAGGAACAAAGGCATCCAAACGACTGCTAACATCGTTCGCTTGTCGCTGAATCGTTGCTGCCTCGATAAAGATATCTGTACGTGTGACATTTCACTAGCGATCATTGAACGACGTTCAAGCGATGTAGGTCAAGTCGGATCGTTGATCGGATCGCTAAGACATTGAAGCGTGTAACAGGCTCTTTAAAGTAGTTATATTCTTATACATAGTCAGGATTGGTCAATTGGTCATCAATGTCTGATCAGTTGGAGTGTGACACCTGGTACCCTCACTGGTCAGCTGTTCCAGTGCTACTCAGTTACAGACTACTAGTTCCTGGGACTGCTCAGTTGCAGAGCTGCACATCTCAGTTTTGTCAGCTGTATGGTCGCCTCATCGGGTGCTGCATATCAGCTCCCTATGGATTTAAATAGGGGGTAAATATGCAATATTCAGCCATTGCCACTATACAGTTGATGGAGCTGCGCAACTGAGTAGTTATGACCTGCGGCATCACCGGGAACATGGGTGCCAGATGTCTCACTCCCACCGATCAGACATTGATAACCTATCGTGAAGATAAAAGTCAATGTTAACAATCCCTTTAAGATTCTTGAGGTTGCAAGCCTCTGCACATTGATGGTGCACCCTTAGGCTGGCTTCACATTGCGGCGGCGTCCGGTCCGGGGCTGTCAGGAGTGACAGCCTGGACCGAGTTTTGCTGCATAGAATACTATCGGCTGCACGGAGCTGGATCGCGCAGGTGGCAATTATCTGCCATGCGGCTGCTATCTCGCGGATGTATCCTGGAGTAGTGGGGTTTTTCTTCCGATTCCAAAAACGTTGCATGCAACGTTTTTGGATTCGGCAGACAATTCCCCACTACTCCAGGATACATCGGCGAGATAGCACCGCATGGCAGATAATTGCCACCCTGCGCGATCCAGCTCCGTCAGCCAGTAGTATTCTATGCAGCAAAACTCCGGTCCAGGCTGTCACTCTGACAGCCCGTCGGACGCCGCCGCAATGTGAAGCCAGCCTTAGAAAGCACTGCGTGACCAAACATACCGCACACCAATGACAGCTAGACTGATGTCAATGACCCAACGGAGGCGTCCTTCACTTTCCAGATCAGCTCCATTCCAATGAAGCATCAAGCCCGGTTCCCGCACCTTTGGTTCCTGACCTAACGTGCATAAAATGACACGTTTATAAAACATTTAATAAAGGGCCCTTTACCTAACGAGAAATCACAGTGGAATTATTGAATCAAATTATTCATGCAACTTGCATAACAAGCCAGACTTTTCATTCAAACACGTCCAGTTCACTTAATAAAAACTAATGTGTTCGGCCTATTACATCTGATTACGAAATGTTACAATGGTAATTCAGCAGCCTTCCTCCAGGGTGAATGCTCTGACTGCCCTTCTGTTCTGCGCGCCCTTCATGAAGCGACATTGTGTCTTAAGAAAGCGGTGATGACGCAGTGCGCTCCTTCCAGATGTAAAGGCCATAAGAGGTTCTTTACTGCTCCACCTCAACATGTTTGCTTTGGCATCTGGTTCCAAAGTCTTGTAGGGGCGTCTTAATTGGCCAAACCTGAAGCTGTTTGTGCTGATAAAGTGCATGTTCAAGGCTTGTTGCAGCCCCAGAACAGAGCGACCATTTTTCTTTCACGTTTGATACTGTTGGTCTTGTTATTGAGGCTCTGCTGACCGTAGATGTCGTCCACCTGTGTCACATCTCCAGGGAGGGATCTATTCACTGTCCACATTGTATATTCTCTTCTTCAGGTGACAGTGATGGATAACCAATGGTCTAGGCACGGTTACAGGCTGCTGGGTTTTAACCACTTCATGCTTGGGTAATTCTTCATTTTCGCTCATATTTTTTTTTTTAATTTTTCCATCAACTTACGGTAGCTACTTTTTTTTTTTTCTTGCATGACGAGTTGTAATATGAATATCACCATTCACTTTACCATATGATGGACTGAAAAACGGGAACAAATCCAAAAGAGGTGAAATGGGAAAAAACATGGAATTTTGCTATTGTTTCATTTTCACAGCGTTCATAGTGCAGCAAAAGCAGCCTTTCACAATGAGGGTATGTGTGCATGGGAGAATATTGGTGCATATTTTTGGAAACAGAAATCTGTACCTACTGAAAAAATATGCATCAAAAAAGATGTCATACATACAATGTGTTTTTTGGTACGGGAAGGTCCAGATTTTTGTCCTGCATATGTGATTTCATGTTAATGACACCTCAGAAATAGGACTAGTGCCCTATGTTAATGTGTGTACATGTGATTAAAATGTATTGTGAGCATGTATATAATATTTGGGGTGAGGGGCTGATATTTGGGGACCTGGCTAGGTGCTACAAGATTGTAACAGGGCCTTAAAGAACTGAGTAAAAGTAACAGAACTCCAGCTGTGGTGTGTGAGACTTTTCTTAGCGGCAACCACAGAGGCCGCATGAGGCATCGGAGTACTGACGTCCCAGTGAACATCTGCCAAGGTACGAACTGACTCCTCTATCCCGCAGCCCTGGGGACCATGCTCCATCTGCGGAGAGCAGAACCATCCAAGCTTCCAGTCACTGTCCCCAGAAGTTTTGTAGCAACGGCAGCCGCCCTGGCAGCATACCTCAGGTGGCGTCATGAATACCCCCTTTACCCCCCTGACTGTCATCTTCCCCAGTTTAATAAAATGACACCGCCAAGGATACAGGACCACGTCATGGCCCTGTCTGTCCCCGTGAAAAGAGCCGAATGTGGTGAAGAAGACCAACAAGTAACCGCCGAGTTCCCAAGTCTTCCCCGGCCCTGGAATGGGTGTGTCAACCTGGCATCACAAACAGGATGTGAGTGGCCCAGTAACACCGGGTCTCGTGCGCCTCAAAGAACTGTTAAGAGCTGTGTAAGAACTGGCTTGCAAAAATGGCGGTGAGAGAAAAACAAGCGCCACGTGCAGGTCAAGGGGCGTGTCTAGGCCCTCGTCGTGGGAAGGACCTTGGAAAAAGGCGCGAAGTAGCAGGCCTACCCTGAGTACTAAAGAAAAGCCAAGGGGGCCTGCTATTGAGAGTTGCTGACCCCGCCTAGAGGACTGTGAAAAGGCCAGCAAAAAGGAGAGAGAACGCGCGTGGTGTAAGGAGGCATCATGGCGAGCAGTGGTTCTGGCACCCTGGCGGGCGGACAAGAACATGAGAGAGCTCCCAATGCAGATGGGGAGGCTGACAACTGGCTACGGTTTACTGGACCTGAGGACTTTACCGAGGCTATGAGTGAACTAAGCCAATTGTTGAACAGCGCAGTTGTGGGCCGTTGGCGCCTGGAGACGGTCCCGGCTACAGAAAGCGGCACTATGAGCCCTGGTGCTAGAGCCTCCTGAACCACCAGTAACAGAAGCACCAGGCGAAGAACCACCTAACGCAGCAGCACCCGCAGAGGAGACGCCGACACAGAACCGGCCGGTAACACCTGAACCGACTGAGGAGCCACCAGCTGCCACACCTAACCCGTTTGAACACGCTTTGCAGTTAGAGGTTGATGCTGTAGAATCTGAGAGCAGCAAGTGCTCGGCAGAGATCCCGGAGGTCGAGAACAGACAGGCGCATTGGGAATCCCATAAGAGTCTGATAGCGGGGAGCCCAGAGGCGGCCCAGGTGGAGAATAGAATCGCGGAAAGGAACAACGATGGCTACTGGGAGCGGAGACAAGCTGCCAAGGAGGAGGAGCGACGACGGCGTAGAGACTGCTGGCAATAACAGGAGGAGGCGGAACAGACGTACATGAGGAGAACTTTGGTCCTGAACCCAGCGGAGCCGCGCTGCGGTGTGGTAGTGGACTTCCACTTTCGCAACGGCTGGGGGTTTATAAAGTAGTATGGACTGGAACAGTAGGTGTTTGTCAGCCGCAGAGACATAGAGTCCTATCTCCCGAAGGGGCACCTTGGTCGAGACCTTCAGCCCAGAGAGGAGGTTGGCTACACTTGGTGCATGGAGCAGAGGAACTGGTACGTATTGAGGGAGTATAAGATCTTGCAGCCTCAAGCCCCACGTGCAGAGCCGGATGAACTTTCCAGAGGGGAGGACAATTTGCAGGCAAGTGGCCCGTACCCCTAAAGGGAGACCAGGAAAGTTAATGTAAATAGTAGGTAGAGTGTTACTGCATGTAAATAGTAGTTGGGTATCAGGAGAGTGGTAGTACTGTAAAAATGTGAATATTATTATTATTTATTTATATAGCGTCATTATATTCCATGGCGCTTTACATGCTAAAAGGGGCAGACTAGGACAAGTAACATAGTAACAATACACGTAACAATAAATGTGGACAATTTGGTCGTACAGATACAAGAGGGGAGAAATCCTGTCTGCGAGGGCTCACAGTCTACGAGAGGCGGGTGGGGATACAGTGGGAGGGGGAAGTTCCAGTCGTGAGGCAGTGTGGTGGCCCGGGTCTTATTGCAGTTGGTAGGCTTGGCGGAAGAGGTGGGTCTTCAGGCTTCTTTTGAAGGTTCCCAGGGTAGGAGAATGTCTGATGTGTTGGGGTAGTGAGTTCCAGAGTATGGGTGAAGCACGGGAGAAATCCTGTATGCGCTTGTGCGAAGAGCAGATGAGGGGGAAGTAGAGGAGGAGCTCTTGGGAGGATCGCAGGTTGCGTGAGGGTAGGTATTGGGAGACCATGTCAGAGATGTATGGAGGGGACAGGTTGTGAACAGCTTTGTATGTCATGGTTAATGTTTTAAACCGGGATCTTTGGGAAGTAGGGAGCCAGTGAGGGGCTTGGCAGAGGGTGGAGACAGGGGAGTAGCGGGGAGACAGATGGATTAGGCGGGCAGCGGAGTTCAGGATAAATTGGAGAGGTGCAAGGGAGGTATTGGGGAGGCCGGTGAGCAGGAGGTTGCAGTAGTCGAGGCGGGAGATGATGAGAGTGTGAATAAGGGTTTTAGCAGTGTCGTGGTCAAGGAAAGTGCGGATCCTATAGATGTTTTTGAGCTGGAGTCGGCAGGAGGTGGCGAGGGCCCGGATGTGGGGCTTGAAGGAAAGGGAAGAGTCAAGGATAACCCCGAGGCACTTGGCGTGGGGGACTGGGGAGAGAGAGCAGTTGTGACAACAATGGATAGGTCAGGTAGTGAGGGGGATCGTCTTGGGGGAAAACTATGAACTCGGTTTTGTCCATATTCAGCTTAAGGAAGCGAGCAGAGAAGAAGGATGAGATGGCGGACAGGCAGTGTGGAATTTTTGATAGAAGGGAGGCGATGTCAGGACCAGACAGTTAGATTTGGGTGCCGTCGGCGTAGAGGTGGTACTGGAGGCCATGGGACTCAATGAGTTTCCCTAGGCCGAGAGTGTAGATTGAGAACAGTAACGGTCCAAGAACCGAGCCCTGGGGGACCCCGACAGATAGGGGGTAGGGTGAGGAGGATGTGTGGGAGTGGGTGACGCTGAAGGTCCGGTTCGTTAAGTATGAGGAGATCCAAGAGAGAGCAAGGTCCGTGATGCCAAGAGATTCCAGGATCTGAAGTAGAAGGGAGTGGTCAACAGTGTCGAAGGCAGAGGACAGGTCGAGGAGGAGGAGGACAGAGTAGTGGCGCTTGCTTTTGGCAGTCAGTAGATCGTTGGTGACTTTGGTCAGGGCTGTTTCAGTGGAGTGGAGGGGTCAGAAGCCAGATTGCAGGCGGTTAAAGAGGGAGCAGGAGGAGAGGTGAGAGGACAGCTCAGAGTGGACATGCTGTTCTAGTAGTTTAGAGACGAAAGGGAGGAGAGATATAGGGCGATAGTTGGAGACAGTTTTGGGGTCGAGGGAGGGTTTTTTGAGGATGGGTGTGATCAAGGCGTGTTTGAAGGCTGAGGGGAAGGTGCCAGTGGTAAGTGATAGGTTGAAAAGATGAGTTAGGGCTGGGATGATAACAGAGGTGAGGTTGGGAATGAGGTGGGATGGGAGCGGGTCTTGGGCACTGGTGGTGAGGTGTGATTTTGACAGGAGGGAGGAGAGCTTGTCTTCAGTTATGGGGGGTGAAGTAGTTGATGGAAGGAGAGGGCAGTATAGGTGAAAGGGGAGGCTGTGGGGACAGTGGATCAAAGCTGTCTCTGATTCTGTCAATATTTTCTATGAAGAAGGAGTCGAAGTCTTCTGCAGAGATAAGGGGAGAGGGAGGGGGAGCAGGTGGGCGGAGTAAGGAATTGAAGGTTTTGAAAAGTTGTTTGGGATTGCGGGACAGGGAGGTTATTAGGAATGAGAAGAAAGTTTGTTTGGCGGTAGCAAGTGCAGTCTTGAAGGCGATGAGGGACTGTTTGAACAGCGCAAAGTGCTCAGTGGAACGTGATTTTTTCCATCGCCTCTCGGCAACCCTGTATGCCCGTTTCAGGTCTTTAGTGAGGTGGTGTGCCAAGGTTGCCTGTTAGTGCGTGGAGCGTGGAATGTGAGGGGGGGGCGGCTAGGTCGAGGGCCTTGGTTAATGTGGTGTTGTAGAGGGTGGTGGCAGTGTCTGTGTCACGTATAGATGTTATGTGGAGTCATGATGAGTCTTGGTAGAGAGAAGAGTGGAGTGGAAGTCGGGAGTGTAGCAGCGGTGTAGTGCCGACTCCCATAGCTGGAAGCCGACCACCTCGTCCACGGGAGGGAGAATTCGATAGGTGAGAGAGGAACAAGAGCTTTGGGGTGCGGAAGAGACATGATCCCGTACTGCCGGATCTGACGAACTGGAGGGGCTGATGGACAGGGACCCGGCCCTGAACAAGGTGCAGAAGCTGTATGCCCGAGCTGTTGAACCGGAGGCAACAAGCTTCTAATGGGAGCTGTGGCCGAACATCCGACACAACTTGGGGGCTTCCCTGTCATCTTCCCCCGTTTATTAAAATACACCGCCAGGGTCACGGGATAGGTATCCGCTCCTGTCTGTCCCCGTGAAAAGAACCAAAAGAGGTGAAGAAGACCAACGAGTAACCGCCCGTTCCCAAATCTTCCCCACCCTGGAGTGGGCATGTCATAATGTACGTGTAAAATCGGATGCCATACTGATGGTGTCCGATATTTATTCATTTATTTTTTCACAGTGTACCAATTTTGGAGTTAAATCGATTTTTTTTTTTCTTATGCCGAATAGAGCTGAGAAAAAAAACAACAGATCTGCTTTGCCTCATTGAATATGTTCACACTGGAAGTTTTTGATCTGTTTTTGGTGCGGCGTTTTTTTTTTTTTAAGATGTACCAAAAATGGATCAGTCAGAACATCTGCCAGCAAAGCGAATGGGATTTTCATTTTGCTGCAGATGTCAGCATTTTGACTGGTGCAGAAAGCGGATCCAGAAAATGTCCGTCAATTTGTGTGGCATTTTTCTACTTCGCTTTCTGCACTACTAACATCCAATTACTTACCCTCCCTGCGATCCCACGGTGAGCACGGTGATTCCCAGGCATCAGCAGGTTCTGTCTGTGAGCAGTACTAGTACAGGATATGCACACCATGTGACTGAGCAGTACGAGTACAGGACCTGCGCACCAGTCCCTGAGTCACATGGGGCGTCATATGGGGCACAGGTCCTGTACTCGTACTACTCAGTCACATGGTGCGCAGGTCCTGTTTCCTACGATGCTTTGGAAGAAAGACTCTCCGAAGCTCACCGTGGGATCATGGGGATGATAAGAAAGTGTGTGTGTGTCCTGTCTGTTGTCCCCACCAAAAATGGAGCAAAAAAGCAGCACATATGGATAATGCATTTGTGATGCTTCTTTTGCAAAAAGGGGATCCTTTTTTGGGCAGAAATTGGCCCAAAAACAATCAATAAATAACTGAACTTGGCCTAAATGCGTCTAGGCATCTTTGATGCACCGTCGATTATACGCTTGTGCAAAGTGAGCCCTGTGTCAGGTGCTGGCTGTAAAACACAGCTGACATGTACTGTTTATTGAACATTAAGTGTCCTACATAATGAAGGGTTGATCTTCAATGTTTTTGGAAGTTTTCTTCCTACTCCTAAAATATAAGACTCACATAGATAGGCCAACATACCACCTGCACTGGCAGAATAATGTACAGGGTTTGTCCAGGATTACAAATAGATGGCTGCCTTCTTCCAGAAACAGCGCCACTCCTGTCCACAAGCTGCGACTTCTATTATAGCCTCATTCACTTCAATAGAGATGGGAAGGAGCCTGTTTGTGGAAAACAGTAGCCATGCTTCTCTTATCCTGGACAACCTCTTTATATGGTGTGCTATTAATCTCCATCTACTTCAACTGATCAATTACAATGGCGTGCAATGTTCCTCCACAGTCAATATACACAGTTCACAGGGTTTCCATCATGACGCCCATCAATTTATTGTAAAAAATAGCTATTTTATTGTGAAAATTCAGACAGAATCTGTTACGTGGGTTTCCAAATGAACATTTGATGAAGATGTAGCCCTGAAAATATATTAGAATGATTGTAATTGTTACTTTATAAGAAAATATAGTGTTTGTTTGCAGATCCTTTATCAAAATTGTCTAGCAGGAAAACTAGGCCGTGTTGCCCATAGCAACCAATCACAGCACAGCTTTCTTTTGTCCAGAGCACTTTCAGAAATGAAAGCTGAGCTCTGATTGGTTGCTATGGGAAATAAGGCCTAGTTCTGTGCTCTTCCTCATTTCTATGGCTGCCATAACCTTTCCTGAAGTCTCAAACTCTCGTCTCACCTTTAGCACTGATTACCCAGCCGTCATGCTAACTACAGAGATGCCTTCGTCCCGTCCGAGCCTCATTTATCAAACATCTCCGCAACACAACATTCTGTTTTCCTTTAAAACGAGTTCAGTTCATCAAGAAGGACAACTAACAAGCCAGTCATTCAGATGGTTCGCTGGCTCCGGCCATGTCAGGTATTGATGTCAGCGGCGCACAGAGATGCCAGCGTGAGGACTTGGCAGCCAGGAGACTGTTACATAAAACCGCCTTGTCTCACATAGAGAGACCTGTGTGAGCGGTGTGATGTGAATGTCAATGATCAGCCGGCTGCGCACAAACACGGACGCTCACTTTCCACCACACGGACTGAGGCCGCTGTGTACAGATCGGTCCTGGAAAATAACACAACGTGATTAAAAGAAAGTCGTCGCACACAGGAAATGCTGGGGCTTTGTTTGCGTCCTCTACTTTATCCCTGATTTCCGAGTTTGCCCAAAAGAACAAGCATTATGGGGTCTGTGATTGAAGAGCAAAAACATGATGAAATGATTAACCCTTATAGCCCCATCACATGGAAGGAAATGATGCCCATGAGCTAAAGAGAACCCCCATCCCCCTGAAAATTATTATCCATGGATATTATTCATAAGATGTTACTCAGTACATAGGGTGATGGTTGCGGTTATATCTGAGTAACAGTAATCAAAGCCTTTTACAAATACACAATCATAGCAGCTGCCACTTTTCTTCCCTTACACTCCATAGAACAACTACTGCAATTTAGCCCCCTATATGCCATTTACAATTACCATAATACTGCCCCTATGTACAAGAATATAACATATTATACTGCCCTATGTACAAGAATATAACTACTATAATACTGCCCCTATGTACAAGAAATAAACTACTATAATACTGCTCCTATATACAAGAATATGACTACTATAATACTGCTCCTATGTACAAGAATATAACTACTATAATACTGCCCCTATGTACAAGAATATAACTACTATAATACTGGCCCTGTACAAGAATATAACTACTATAATACTGCTCCTAGTACAAGAATATAACTACTATAATACTGCCCCTATGTACAAGAATATAACTACTATAATACTGCTCCCTATGTACAAGAATATAACTACTATAATACTGCCCCTATGTACAAGAATATAACTACTATAATACTGCCCCTATGTACAAGAATATAACTACTATAATACTGCCCCTATGTACAAGAATATAACTACTATAATACTGCCCTATGTACAAGAATATAATACTATAATACTGCCCTATGTACAAGAATATAACCACTATAATACTGCCCCTATGATACAAGAATATAACTACTATTATACTGCCCCTTGTACAAGAATATAAAAACTATAATATGCTCTATATCAAGAATATAACTACTATATATGCCCTGTAAAGATATAACTACTATAATACTGCCCCTATTACAAGCACAGATAATAATAGCTACTAATAATAACTAGCAAATACTGCCCTATGTACAAGAATATAACTACTACAGTATAATACTGCTCCTATGTGCAAGAATATAACTACTATATACTGCCCCTATGTACAATAATATAACTACTGTAATTCTGCCCTACATACAAGAATATAACTACTATAATACTGCTCCATGTAAAAGAATATAACTACTATAATATGCCCTATGTACAAAATATAACTACTATAATACTGCCCTATATACAAGAATAAAACTACTATAATATTGCCCCTATGTAAAGAATATAACTACTAATAATACTGCTCCTATTACAAGAATATAACTACTTATTACTGCTACCTATGTACAAAATATAACTACTATAATACTGCCCCTATGTACAAGAATATAACTACTATAATACTGCCCCTATAGTACAAATCTATTACAGAATATAACTACTATAATACTGCCCTATGTACAAGAATATAATTACTATAATTCTGCTACCATGTACAAGAATTTTGTCACTTTTTTCCAAACCGAAAATTGGCTGCCAATGTACAGAGGAACAATGCAGTCAATGGTAGAGTCATCTCGATACGACTACAAGGAGCGCCAATCCATGTCACAAATATACAAGTCTACTCGCCTAGTTCCGGTCCACCGCACCGCCCCACGACCAGCACCTCCCCCTCCTGCTGTATCCCCACCAGCCCCTCATAGATTGTGAGCCCTCACGGACAGTATCTTCTCCCCTCTTGTATCTGTACGACCGAATTGTCCACATTTATTGTACCGTACTTGTCCTAGTCTGCCCTTTTAGCATGTAAAGCGCCATGGAATACAATGGTGCTATATAAATAAATAATAATAATAATAACTCACCAACAACAGATGCTAAGGAGGACGTCCAACTATTCTACGATCAAGTTCAAGAAGAAAATCGACAAGATGCCAAAACAAAACTTACTCATTATAATGGGACACTTGAATGCCAAAGTGAGCCATGGCAAACATGAGATTGTTGTTGGAAAGTTTGAACTTAGTGAAAGAAACGAGGCTGGAGGAAGATTCGTTGACTTTTGTACGACAAATCAACTGTCCATCATGAACATCATCTTCCAACATAGTAAATGGAGACTCTACACATAGACAACACTGAATGGGTCTATAAGAATCAGAATAACTACATATGTGTTCACCAAAGATGGAAGTTGTCAATCATTACTGCAAAAACAAGGCCAGGACCTGACTGTGGAACTGATAATGAACTTTTATAAGCAAAGATTAGAGTCAAGCTGTGCAAACAGACAAGACAACAGGTCATTTCCAATTTTGGTTTGACCAACATACTACGTTTTTTGGCATGGTCTGCACAATCGAGTTAAGTCACTGGACACAGATGAAAGGATGTCCTAGGAATTAGGACCAATGTAAAGACTACCATTCCTGAAGAAGCTAGAAAGACCATAAACAAGAGGCAGAAGAGACCCCTTCAGCCATGGTTAACAGAACAGACCCTAAAGATCATCGAAGAAAGAAGAGTGGAAAAGCAAAAGGTAACAAGCAGGATGCAGACAACATCAGTAAAAGAAAGAAGAGAGCCATTTGAGCAGAACTTTATTACCAGAAGATATGTACAGAGATAGAAAACGAACATCTGAAGGGCAAGACCAAGAAGGCATACCAAAAGATCAGAGAGATACAACAAAATATTCAACCAAGACTGAGAATGCTCAAAGACGCGAACGGGAACAAACTAACTGAGCCAAAATAGATTAAGGAAAGATGGAAAGAATATGAAGCATCTCTACAAAAATGAGTCATTGATGTGAGAAGAAACTGAGATAGACATAATAGCGAACTGAACATCTTGAAAGAATGAGTATTTTCTACAATAAAGCTTCTGTCAAAAAACAAACCACCTGAATGTGACAATTTTCCAATAGATCTAATAAAGTCTTCTGAAGTAGCAGTCATCACATGCCTCTGTCGACAGATATGAACGACTGGTAAATGGCCCAAGAACTTGTAAAAGATCTGTGTTTCTTCCTATTCCGAATAAGGGAGATGCTACTAATTGTGGAAACTATCGGACTATTGCGCTCATACCAGCAAAATGCTGCTGAAGATCTTACAAAGACGGCTACAGCCTTACTTTAACAAAGAGATACCAGAGGAACAAGCAGGATTCAGAAAATGCAGAGGAACAAGAGATGTAATTGTCAACATGAGTTTGATAATGGAAAAGGCCAAAGAATATAACAAGGAGCTCTATTTTTTTTGCTTCATTGACTACAGCAAAGCCTTCGACTGTGTTGATCACCAGAAATTTTGGAGTACCATGAAGGATATTGGTGTGCCAAACATCTGATCAGCCTCATTAGGAATCTTTACATCAACTAAGAAGCAACAGTCCGAAAGGTACTCAGTGACCTGGCATGGTTCACAGTAGAGCGAGGCGACTGGATGCCTCCTTGTCTGACATCATTTCTCTTCAATTTATATGCAGAAGCTATTTTCAAGAAGGCTGGACTTGTGGAAAAAGAAGAAGGTATAAAAATTGGTGGAAGAATCATCATCTAAGATACTCAGATAATCCAACACTGATAACAACAAGTGTAGATGGAATAAAGACGTATTATGGAGAATCAAGATGGAAAGCTCGAACATGAGACTCCTACTCAATCCAAAGAAGACAAAGATATCGACTACTGACCGGTACGACTGGGACACATGTGAGATGGATGGTGATGAACTTCAAGATGTAAAGGACTTCAATTTACTCGGATCAATGATCACTCTAGATGCAGCAACGACACCAGAAGTCAATAGAAGAATAGCTGTGGAAAAATCAACAATGAAATCACTGGACAAGATCTTCACATCAAGGAACATGTCACTGGCAACGAAGTTACAGCTCGTACATAGTCTGGTCTTTTCTGTAGTAACATATGCACATTAAACATGGGTGATGAAGAAACGAGACAGAAAAAGAATCAACCCCTTTGAAAATGTAGTGCTTGGGAGAGATGTTATCAATACCATGGATGGCAAGAAGAAGAAACAAATCCATTTTGGAGCAAATTAAGCCAGACATGTCAAGGAAAGCAAGGATCACCAAGCTATGACTTGTCTACTTATTATACAAAGAGAGTAAACACTGGAGAAGGACATCATGGTTGGAAGAATAGAAGGTACAAGCCAAAGAGGAAGATCAGCAACCAAATTGCTTGATACAATCAAGACGGCAGAGAAGACCCTGGTAGACCTATGTAGGCTCGCGCAAAATCGATCATCCTACAGAATGTTCATCTATCACATCGCCATGGCTCGAGATCGAGCTGAAGGCCGATCGTTAATAATCAAATGTACAAGAATATAACTATTGTAATACTGTTCCTAAGTACAAGAATACAATTACTATAGTACTGCCCTCTATGTACAAGAATATATCTACTATAATACTGCCCCTATGTACAAGAATATAACTACTATAATACTGCTCCTATGTACAAGAATATAACTACTATAAACACTGCCCCTATGTACAAGAATATAACTACTATAATACTGCTCCTATGTACAAGAATATAACTACTATAATACTGCCCCTATGTACAAGAATATAACTACTTTAATACTGCCCCTATGTACAAGAATATAACTACTATAATACTGCTCCTATGTACAAGAATTTAACTACTATAATACTGCTCCTATGTACAAGAATATAACTACTATAATACTGCTCCCTATGTACAAGAATATAACTACTATAATACTGCCCCTATGTACAAGAATATAACTACTATAATACTGCTCCTATGTACAAGAATGTAACTACTATAATACTGCCCCTATGTACAAGAATATAACTACTATAATACTGCTCCTTTGTACAAGAATATAACTACTATAATACTGCTCCTATATACAAGAATATAACTACTATAATACTGCCCCTATGTACAAGAATATAACTACTATAATACTGCTCCTATGTACAAGAATATGACTACTGTAATACTACTCCTATGTACAAGAATATAACTACTATAATACTGCCCCTATGTACAAGAATATAACTACTGTAATACTACTCCTATGTACAAGAATATAACTACTATAATACTGCTCCTATGTACAAGAATATATCTACTATAATACTGCTCCTATGTACAAGAATATAACTACTGTAATACTACTCCTATGTACAAGAATATAATTACTATAATACTGTTCCTAAGTACAAGAATACAATTACTATAGTACTGCCCTCTATGTACAAGAATATAACTACTATAATACTGCTCCTATATACAAGAATATAACTACTATAATACTGCTCCTATGTACAAGAATATAACTACTATAATACTGCCCCTATGTACAAGAATATAACTACTATAATACTGTCCCTATGTACAAGAATATAACTACTATAATATTGCTCCTATGTACAAGAATATATCTACTATAATACTGCCCCTATATACAAGACTATAACTACTATAATACTGCCCCTATGTACAAGAATATATCTACTATAATACTGCCCCTATGTACAAGAATATAACTACTATAATACTGCCCCTATATACAAGAATATAACTACTATAATACTGCTCCTATGTACAAGAATATAACTACTATAATACTGCCCCTATGTACAAGAATATAACTACTATAATACTGCTCCTATGTACAAGAATATAACTACTATAATACTGCCCCTATGTACAAGAATATAACTACTATAATACTGGCCCCTATGTACAAGAATATAACTACTATAATACTGCTCCTATGTACAAGAGTATACGGTAACTATTATAATACTGCCTTGTACAAGAATATTACTACTATAATTCTGCCCTTATGTACAAGAATATAAGTTCTAAAATAGTGCTCCTACGTACACAAATATAAAAATATTCATATACATAGGGTTAGTATTATAGCAGCTATATTATATAGCATAAAAATATAGTGATTCCATCAGCAGAATAGTGAGTGCAGCTCTGGAGTATAATACAGGAGGTAACTCAGGATCAGTAATGTAATGTATGTACACAGTGACTGCACCAGCAGAATAGTGAGTGCAGCTCCGAAGTATATAATACAGGAGGTAACTCAGGATCAGTAATGTAATGTATGTACACAGTGACTCCACCAGCAGAATAGTGAGTGCAGCTCTGGAGTATAATACAGGAGGTAACTCAGGATCAGTAATGTAATGTATGTACACAGTGACTCCACCAGCAGAATAGTGAGCGCAGCTCTGGAGTATAATACGGGAGGTAACTCAGGGTCAGTAATGTAATGTATGTACACAGTGACTCCACCAGCAGATTAGTGAGTGCAGCTCTGGAGTATAATACAGGAGGTAACTCAGGATCAGTAATGTAATGTATGTACACAGTGACAGCACCAGCAGAATAGTGAGTGCAGCTCTGGAGTATAATACAGGAGGTAACTCAGGATCAGTAATGTAATGTATGTACACAGTGACTGCACCAGCAGAATAGTGAGTGCAGCTCTGGAGTATAATACAGGAGGTAACTCAGGATCAGTAATGTAATTTATGTACACAGTGACTGCACCAGCAGAATAGTGAGTGCAGCTCTGGAGTATAATACAGGAGGTAACTCAGGATCAGTAATGTAATGTATGTACACAGTGACTGCACCAGCAGAATAGTGAGTGCAGCTCTGGAGTATAATTCAGGAGGTAACTCAGGATCAGTAATGTAATGTATGTACACAGTGACTGCACCAGCAGAATAGTGAGCGCAGCTTTGAAGTATAATACATTTTATATTTATATGTAAACTCTTGATACTTGCTCATATCACTGCACAACGATCAAACTATTATAATTAGTCACTGTTTTCACATATTAATATTGTGCACCTTTAGTGGTATGGCTCTCTCTACAGCCTTGTCACCCGCTATAGCTTAACCCGAGGATGAATATATTTTTAATAACAAGGCAGTTTAGTAAATATGGCTCGTGTGTTTTTGTGTGTTTTAGGGCAAAATAAGAAACCTTTCATGTTGACCACAGTGGATTAGAGCTTTACATCAGTCTCCGGCACACTCCGGCTATTCATTTTCGTCTCCTTCCCAGAATCCATTGTGGTCATCAGAGAGTCAACACTGTGGTCTGCAGCGGGACCACAAGAGAAAACCAGGGGGGGAAAATAGCATCAGCGCAGGGGAACTCTAATGAAAAATATCAATATCGGCTATTTTTATCTCTCCAGGGTAAAAACTCAAGAGCAACATTGAATATTTCATGTGTTAAAATGGGAATAATATATACACATAAAAATGTGAGAATGAAGCTACTGTATGATATCAGTATATACTGTAGAGCGGAGGTCATCAGTCATATGCGGTTACTATCTATTGTACACAGCTGCTACAATAAGACTCATTGTCATCAATGTAACTTGTGTTTTTATAATATTCAATAGGCAATATATATTCCTTACAATTTACACCAAAGTTGCTGCAAAACATCTTTGTGAAAAGGAAGGGTCAATATTCATATAAATTAATTGCCTATTCCTTGTTGTTCTATGGACAATGGGATGTCCAGCAGAACCTCTTTTCAATCTTTAAACCTAGTAGCCTGGGACAACACAGCAATTTTGGCAACGTCACAGGTTGTACAGCCAAAAATCGCTCTGTTTTGCTATGTAGCAGTGTTAATGCAGGTGGGACTCCTATCCTCCTATGGTACTCCAACAATCAAGTTGCAAACAGTCGAACTTTTTGCAACTTGAGTGTCGTGGTCTCCATCGATGACACAAACCTACATCATTTTCTTACAAGTATGCTGCAATGTAGCAAGTGCATAGAGTGGTCATTGGCCACACAATGTATTTTGCAGCCCAAGCCACTTTGTAGCCCCTTATCTATATGTCTCATATCTATCCTTAAAGAAATCAGCATTGGGAGCGTATTGATTGCGTTGCAGAGGGTGTGACCGGGCCCATGCGAGAAGGTGACCCGTCCGAAGAACACTCACTAGAAGCTGGCAGCCGACTTCATCAACAAGCCCATCACAGGCTACGCATGGCAATGACATCATGTGATGTGCTGCCATTATCTGGGACGCCAAAGTCAGCTACTAGCCTCTCCATCAGATATGGAAGATGCCGCACGTCATGAGAAGAGGAGTAAGAATAGTTTTTTTGAAAGTGTTGGAAAAAAGCAGCAGGGACATTATTACAGGAAGGGGCCCAGGATAGAAGACATTTCTTACAGGATGGTGACCAGGATGGAGGAAAGTAGTTCATGATGTAGGACATGATTACAGGAAGGGACTGAGCCAGATGATATTATAACAGAATGGGTCCCATGATGGGTGAATTGATTACAGGATGGAACCAGGATGGAGGACATTGTTACAGGAAGGGGTGCATGATGGGGGACATGATTACTGGAAGGTCCTGGACAGAGGATATTTTAGGAGGGTGGGCCCTTGATGGGGCACATGATTACAGAAAGGTACCTGGATGGAGAACATTGTTACAGGAACAGGCCCATGATGGGGACATTATTACAGAGTAGGGGTCAAGACAGAGGACATTATTACAGCAAGGGGCCCATGATGCGAGCATGATTACTGGAAGGGGCCTGGACAGAAGGCAATATTACATAGGGAGCAAAATGTGGATCTTTATAGGATCTAGAACACTGCAAGGGCTCATACATCTGACCAATATGCAAGTGGGACCCCAGGTTCAAATCTTGCATTGGGTCCATAGACCTAGACATGGGTGTGTTAACCCCTGAAGCAAACCCACCTGAAGCAGAGTGGGATGTAGCACGTCAACAAAGATACCATAAAGTGCAAGAATGTGAGAGAAACCTGAATCAACCCAGAGAGAGACAAGAGAAAGCCTACAATAAACAAGCCCCTGCAGTTTCTTTAGCTGTAGTAGAGCAAGTCTTGAAGAGAAAGCGAAGAACCAACAAACTGGATGACCAGTGGGAGGCAGAGCCCTACACAGTATTGCCTTCAAACGTTGACAACACCAAAGTCTGCTTAGTTAGTAAAGATGGAGGAGAAACCTCAGCAGCAGTATCAAGAGACCATCTAAAGAAATGTCCCAAGCAGTTGAAATACAGAAGAGAGGTGTCATATCTACCCACACCTGTGAAACAGAAAGAAGAAATGATCCATACAGTGCTTGGAGATTTTGCCAAAACATGGACTCAGATCAATGGAGTCCCAGTAGTGGCATTTCCCCAATGTGAAGCTCCTGAGCAGTTTGATATGTGAGAAGAGCCGGAAGAACCACCAGCTACAGAAAATCAATCCCCTACTAATGGTGAAACTGTCAGATCTATGGCAACTCTAAGAACCCACTCTGGTATACCTGTGCTACGTAGATCCACACGTAGAATAGTGGATAATGTACCCACAACACCAGTAGACACTAGTGACCAGACTATACCACCAGAAGTACCTGTGATCCACCCATGTTAGTGATATGAGTAAATATGTTGAAATTATAAATGTTTATCCTTGTTTAATGCAACTATGTAAATACGTAACCCAGTAACCACCAAGCGTACCATGCCTACAGGACTTACTGTATGAACTCTTGCATATTCTTGAACATTTATTTTTAAATATGAACCAATATGGCACTGGACTGGTTGTGGTAGAAACACTCTTGTATATAATTCATCATCAGCCAACTGTGGAAGAACTAAGCACCATAGTGACTGTGTTTTTCCAATTTTTGGTGTTTTTTTGTAATTTTTTTATTTTAAAACTCTGTACAATTTATTTACTGTCATTATTGTTTCTTGGGTGTTTTCCAAAAAGTGTTTCCTCAGTCCAGGAATACTGAATTTCACCAGGGGAGAATGTGGCAACCCAGAGTCCAGTTGCAACGATGGCCTTGCTTCCCTAAGGTCATGCTTGGAAGCAAGGTAGGGCATCCGCACCAGGTAACCACAGCACCCAACACCTTCCTGACTCCAGACCAGAAGGGGGAGCGCTAATGCAGGTTCAGGGGAGTCTCCCCTATAAATTCTGAACATTAACGTGAGAATCCGCTGCAACACTGCACACTATAAGTATATGTAATAGCATAATGGCTGCAATGAGTGGCATGGCTTTGTGCACAGCCAATACAGATATGTGAAAAAAGACACGCCAGAAACTACTTGAGACTATAAAGAAACTAAAGAAAACTTAGCTTTAGCAGCGGCCGCTGCGAAAATGCCTGATAACCGCATCAAGGTGTTTCTCATCTTATCGGGTCCTAACTGTGCGCCTCTCTAGCAGTATAATGCTGCATGTGTGGGTTTTTATGCCTCTGTATGCAAATAAAACCGTCAATGAGGGGTTGTCCTGGACCTGGCTACAATAAAATGGCCACCAAACAAGGCTACAGGGTGGGGAAAGGAGCACAGTCAAAAATAGTCATACTAATAATTAAGGAATGACTGGCATCACCTTGAGCAGGGGCGGACCTACCGTGGTGCAGCTGGTTCAGCTGTATCAGGCCCCGACTGGCTAGGGGGCCCCTCAAGCACCTGTAGGGGGCCCTGCACAGTCGCCCCCCATGACCCTGTGTCAGAGGAGAGGAGGTTAACCGAGGGAAGCTTCCTCCTCTCCTCTACCACCCTGGCTCCCAGACCTGAAGTGCGTGGCTCGGCGCAGGTAGGAGCCGCTTGTAAACCCCCCCCCCAGCTCCTAACCTACAACTGCCAGCATCCCCCCCACCGGGTCCTCAATTACAACCGCTGGCACCCCCGCCGGTCCGGTCCTCATCTGCAACCACTAGCACCACCCTCCCCCCGTCCTCAACTACAACTGCTAGCACCCTCCTGTCCTCAACTACAACTGCTAGCACTTTAATATCCCCCCCCCCGCTCCTCACCAGCAACTTGAGGGGCAAAAGTATTACTGCTGCACCAGGGTCACTGACCTTGAGTGTGGGTGCTGGCAAGAAAAAATCATGAACATTAAAATGAGACTCCGCTGCACCACTACACACTATAAGTATATGTAACAGCATAATAGATACAATGAGTGGCAGGGCTCTGTGCACAGCTAATACAGACATGTGAAAAAAGACATGGCAGAAACTGTTTGAGACTATAAAGAAGCTAGAGAAAACTTACCTTTAGCAGCGGCCGTTGCGAAAGTGCCCGATAACCGCATCAAGGTGTTTCTCATCTTATCAGGTCCTAACCGTGTGCCTCTCTAGTGGTATAATGCTGCATGTGTGGATTTTTATGCTTCTGTAAGCAAATAAAACTGGCATTGATGAGTTGTCTTGGACCTGGCTACAATAAGTTGGCCACCAAACAAGGCTACAGGACGGGGGAAGGGAGCACAGTCAAAAGTCTCCCGGCCATCACAGCACTTGGCGGAACAGCAGGGTAGAAGAGCCAAGGTATAGTGGTCAAAAAAGTGGAACCCGGGAAGGGGTCAAGCTGCCTGCCATACTAGTGAAATACTGTCCAGCAGGAGCAAAGGATCGCAGTTTAGCTACAGGCAGCCAGGACCAGCAGGCAGAGGCACAGCAGGGAGGCCTCAGAACCAGCCAGGTGAGGAGATTCCTAACTTGCTTCCAGGCCACTCAGATTCCTAACATTGACTGTACCCTGGCGTCTGCTACCTCAGTAAAGGTAAAGGAAACAACCCTTGAGTGTCTGTCAGTTATTCAGCGCCCTGAATCTTGCACCGCAACGGTCTACCATTGCTGTAGACTGTTACGTTTGCCCCTGGGAATTGCTTCACCTGTGGGGAGCAATAACACCACAGCTGCTCGTCCATCATCCCCAGAGGTCCCGCACCGCAGCGCCAACCCAATAGCCAGATACCACAAGTGACGTCATGACACCTATCCCCCAAACTCTACCTCTCCAGAACTTTTAGAAACCTGATGCCCAGGGTCACGGACGCCGGGTCTCGACCCCTGTGACTCCCCTTGGACGCGATTCCAAAGTCCAGTTCTGAGCACCCCATGACCCTGGGATGGGACAACTACCCGGAGGTGGTGTCCTCTTCCCCGGCCACTGCACAGACTCTAGACACTGTTACCCCTGATGACTTACGATTGCAGGTGCAGCAGCTAACGAAGGGAATGGCTGAACTAAAAAAGGGTGTACAGTCCATGCAGGGGCCCAAACCATTGGAAAAGATACAGTTGGTCTCCAGCCCCGATGACGTCCCATGGCTACGACAGAGGAGAAATCCATCGACCAGAGGACGAGTCAGTGATTGCTATGATTCTTCAGGAGAACCCATTTGCCACCGCTGCAATGAAGCAGGCCACATAGCAAGATTTTGTACTTTAAATGAGAAACCCCTGGGGCAAGGGGCCACCACCCAGGAATGAGATGACCTGGCCCACAGAACTGGCGCGACAGATATGTGGGAGGATGACTGGTCCTGCCTGTCATACTAGATGGCATCCCCATGAATGCTTTACTGGACACCGGTTTGCAGGTGACGATTCCTTTTATCCTTGATAAATGATACTGGGCCGACTCTGACCTCACCCGTAGCCCAGATGAAAGTTTCACAATATACCCCAGCAATGGTCAACCTTTGCCGCAAGTGGGGTTCAAAATCAGGCGACCGAGGCGTGGCGACATATCGCCGCCAAATTCCCAAATTACACGCCGCAATTGGGAGAGATTTTGACGGCGATAGTTCCAGGGCAACATAGCGCCATCAATATTTCTCGCCACATTAGTGGCGTGTAAAGGTACCCTAGGATGACACTCTGGTATACTCATGCTACGTAGGTCCACACGTAGAATAGTGACTAGTGTACCCACCACACCAGCAGAAGACACTAGAGGCCAGAGCAGACAATCAATCAAAGATACCAGTACTATCCACTCGTAGTAACAGAGGTCAGATCCCAACATGATACAGGGAACAGTTTAACCAAGTTAAAATGTAAATATGTATTGTTTTCATGTAACTATGTAAATAAGCAAACACCAAGCGTGTAGGATAACGGATGGGACGTGTTTGATGAAGGGAGGGGGACAGGTTAGAATAGCCTCAGACTCTGTTTTTCTTCCCCGACATTTTCTGTGTGCATGCTCCTCGTTGGCAGCCAGTCAGGGCACATAAACATCTTCAAGTTGAAGACACAAGGGCTTGTGTCATTGGCTACCAAAATCACATGTTCCTCTGGATATAAGGAGTGGTTACACAAATAGCTAGGCTACTCCATTGATCTTTAGATAGATTAAGAGAGAGAGGGGGTCCATCCGGATTTAGGCATTTTTGCTGAGAAAAGTGCGATTACTAAATCTGTATGCGTTGCCAAAAGCTGTTTTTTTCAGTATACAGGAAGGGATTGCCAAATCTTAGTGTTTCCCCTAAAAAGGCTGAGTTTGGCCTCTAACCAGTGATTGCCAAATCCTTTACATTCCCCTAAAAAGGCTGTGTTTGGTCTCAATCAAGTGCTTTCCACATCTGTGTGCATAAAACATGAGTGTGAAATCCCCAGGTAGTGGTGGAAAGGGGAAAAAGGTTGTTATAAAGGGGAGTAGGCTTGGTGTTGGAGGTGTACGTGGGGTAGGTGCTACTGCTAATGTTACTACTGGAAGTTGTACTGACCAAATATTGCCTCATGGAGGAGGACGAGGATGAAGAGGTGATGGGCACAGAACAGCCAAGAGATGAGGAAGAAATGATTCCCATTTCTGTTGTCCAAGGTTGACGGGAGAAGATGGTGGCAAGAAGCTCGATTTTTTTGCCGCCACTAACACAACAAGTACTTGGTCTTCATGCACGTGTCAGACACATGAGCACCTTCTTGTTGCACTTTCAGCAACATGATGCTCATATTGTTAGGATTAGAATTAGCAATGACTACAGGGTTGCCACACTGTCCGCGATACAGGAGCAAATCTAGCCAGACGCTTTCCACCCTGGATAGAGACACACACATGCTGGAGTATTAAAAAAAACTGGTACACAATGTTAGGACTGGGTTTCCGCAACACAGAAGCGAGGGACACAGTATGCATGGCAGATCTACCCTTACCACCTGGGTTACATCAAGTCGTCAGCGTAGAAACATTAGCAGTAGTTTAACTGTCAGAAGCAATTTCTGGGAGTTGTTTGACCGATTTGTTAAACCAGCCTGTCCACCAGTAGAAATGGGTACAAGTCTGACACATAGTGAATGACTGGAGAGGATGGTGCAGGAGTATCTAGAGCTCAATATACATGCCATCAGGGCGAGTTCGGACCCTTTTGCATTTTGGGCTTCAAAAATGGAGGAGTGGCCTGAGCTCGCCAGTCACGCCTTGAAGGTTTTGCCATGTGTCTTCAGCGTTCGTGGTGGTGTCCTGATGAATAAGTGAATCTGGCTGTCCTCTGAAAGTGTACACCGCCTAACTTTCATCAAGATGAACAAGTAATGGATCTCCCATGACGTTTCCACACCAGTGGCAGACTGAGCCAGCTAGGTGATATACTTTTCACCGTGCTGCATTGATCTTGCCATTATACAATGTTTATTCTGGGTCAATTGATGCCACTTTGGTGGTATCTGGCCCTAATTTTTTTGAAATATGAAGACTATTTTTAGGGTGTCCTTGTCTGTTTCCTGAAATTAGCAGGGCTATTTGAGTATGATACCTACACGTGTCACTCATTCCCCTGTTGCTAATGAATGTCTAACCTTGAAATACTAGACGAGACCCTGTACCATGCATGCAGGCTGCACCATTCTCCAAATTTTATTCTGGGTCAATTGATGTCACTTTGGTGGTATCTGGTCCTAATTTTTTGAAATGTGGAGACTGTTATTGGAGTGTCTTTGTTGTGTATTTTGTGAATTTAGCAGGGCTCTCTGAGCACCATTCCTATACCTGTCACTCATTCCCCGGTTCCTGATCAATGTTGAAGCATGAAATACTAGGCCAGGCCTGGTCCCATGCATCCATAATGCACAATGATGAACATTTTAACTCTGGGGAATAGATGGCACTTTTCCTGGTGTCTGTCCCTAATTTGAGCTGTTTTGGCAGCTTTTGAAGCTTGGGAAACCATTCTTTATTTTTTCCAAACTGTGACGGTAAAAACTGACGACTCTGATCAAAAATACTGATGAAACTGACTATTTTTTGCATACAACAATAATCACTGGTGTCTGAATGAGCCCTTATTAGTTTAGAGGGAACAATGTAAGTATTTCTGACATCATTTCACTTTACTTTCTACCTTTTCTTCCCTGTACATTGGCACAGAAACACTGATTGATTTTTTGGGATGGTGAATCATACGGAAAGTTCTTCCGTGACCTGGAAATGTCAGTATGTGACCTGAGCTTTATGGACTTTTGAGGGTGTTTATTTTTTTTGTTCCTTTTTAAGGAAACCCATATGTGCCGTTTAATGGAAAATCTGCATAACTCTTTGCATCCATAAAATGAGCCTTTATAAAGCTCAGACATAAATATGTGATTTCACTGCCAAAACAACCAGAAAAACAGGTTTTTTTTTACAATCAAAACTGCATTTCTGCATTATAGGTATATATACAGTAGTTTCACATGTAGTAAAATTACTTTTATCTGATACGTGATAGCAAAGAAGGTCAATGTCAAAGGTAGGGCAGGTTCCCACCAGCGGGTTTTCGGCTGTCTCTGCACATAAAACTCAACGTAACTGTTACCCTGTCTCTTACCTTGTGCTGTACATGTGTCACCATCAGATGCCAGTTATAGCCTTCCTTTGCTGACAACTTTGGAAGGATCCAGTCTCTCGAAGAAGCTGAGGAGTTGTCACAATCGCACTTCAGGTGTTTTTCTGCATTGGAGGAGTTTGGATTGTTTTCGCCTTTGTGTCTATTTTCCCTCTGTGTGTCTCCTTTACCTTGTCTTATTATATCTAATTATAGTGGTGAGACTATTGCACACTAGCCAGGGTGACTTTAGGTCCAGCGAGAGCCTAGGTAGGCGAAAGAGAAGGGAGGGAAGGACCCGTATAGGAATGATAGGGAGTTTAGGATGGCGTCCTCTCTCCCCTCTCCTTGTCGCCAGAGTTTTCTGAATATTTTATTTTCCTCTTCAGGTTCTGCTGGGAGATAAGTAAGTGCACGTCTACTGATGAAGCTACAAAAAACACTTTACAACCACGTCAGGAGGAGATGAAAAAGAACGCAAAAGAATGTATGAGGCTGTTTTCTGACTCTGTCAACACCTTTCTTTTCTATCAATGTTCTTTAAAAATAATTTAAACATTAAGTTGAAAATCTGCATTTATACCATGGCAAAATTGAATTAAGTCTGAGCTCACACATTGCATTTTTACAGCATATTCTATGCTAATTAAAAGCTGTTTTTTACAGCACCAGCAAAAGCTATGAGATTTCAAAAATCTGCACATGGTTGTGTTTATTTCCTAAATTGGAAACTTTAATGTTTTGGATTTCTGCATTATTTCAATTATTTTTGCGTTTTTGGAGCATTTTTTAACCATAGATAGCACTGAGAAAGTGCATAAAACGTTGTAAAAAGAACCTTGACAACCATGCATTTTTGGGTGAATAAAACTAACTTTACTAAACATGTACTGTAGACAAATGACACATAACCACACACAAAAAATGCATTAGAAAGGTGCAAAAACACTGAGGCCCTTTCACATCTCTGATTTGCTGCGTTTTGCTGCGTTTTGCTTTATTTGCGTTTTTTCGCGTTTTTACGCAAAAAACGCATGAAACCATGCGTTTTTGTCCCCATTGATTTAATGGAACGCATGAAAAACGCATGCAAAAACGCATGGCAAAATGCATGTGCGTTGGAAAAACGCAAAACGCATGCGTTTTGCAAACGCAGCTCAAAACGTGGCAAACAACGTTTTGGGCTGCGTTTGCAAAACGCATGCGTTTTGCGTTTTTGCAAACGCACATGCGTTTTGCATGCGTTTTTGCATGCGTTTTTCATGCGTTCCATTAAATCAATGGGACAAAAACGCATGCGTTTCCATGCGTTTTTTGCGGTAAAACGCGGAAAAACGCAATAAAGCAAAGCAGCAAAACGCAGCAAACGCAGAGATGTGAAAGGGGCCTAAAAACCTACAAAATGCAGCAAAACTACTTTTTGTAACATTTTTACTGCTAAGAGAGCAAGTTTGCTACAGCAAATAATTCTGAGAAAACCACGCGTGTGACATAACCTAGGTATGGAACATCCCAGGAAAAGTATAATAGAAACACGTCACCACTTCTGTATTTATCACGCACTACTGGTTTTGGCTCAAAGACTGACCAAAATACTGCTGTGTGAACATGGCCTTATGCTTCCTCGCTGCAGATCGCTCTGTGATAAGGACGCTGCTTCACTGCTGCCTTGTTTGGTTTGGAAATGACAAATCATTTACAGACGTTCACATGACCCGCCACTCAGCGATGAGCTTAAAGCGACAATCACCCTCTCCCATAGTATAAAATTCTATATACTTGTAGCAATATGGCCGTCAGTACAGCGTACTGCCCTACAGTGGTCACAAAGCTTTCTCTGGATGAGATATAATAATAAATGGCAGAGGATGGAGGCAGAGGGGATTTCAGAGGGAAGAACACAGTTATTATCATTTCTCTGTTGCATCAGTGAATATTGGCATTAGAGGCAACTGGCGACATTGACTCTCTTCGCCGTTTTCCCTCTGACAGGAGACTGTTGTATGCCGTAACTTCTGACACAATCCTGTAAATAAACTTAAGTTTCCCAAGCCGTGAGTCAAGGATCCAGATCTGTCTGGTTCAAGTCTCTGCAGGCGCTGGGGGTTTATGAATCATAAATGTCAGATATTGTCCAGGGTATCTTTCTGGGGAGCTGAGGGCTCCTTAGCTCTACAACTCCTAGCTGGTTTGGATGGCACAAGACTCAGGATAGTGTGCCACTAACTAACTAGTACGTTATATCAGTCACTACTCCCTACAAGTCACAAAATGGTGAAAGTCCCAGAATGTTGTGCCGCTCTGTGCAAGTCCCAGAATGTTGTGCCACTCCGTGCAAGTTTCAGAATGTTGTGCCGCGTCCATCCAAGTCTCAGAACGTTGTGCCGCTCCGTGCAAGTCCAAAATGTTGTACCGGTCCTGCAAATCCTAGAAAGCTGTGTCAGTCCTATAAGACCATATGTTGTTGCGCAGGTCCCTACAAGACCCAGAATGTAGTGACACTCTGTGCAAGTCCAGAATGTTGTGCCGGTCCATCCAAGTCTCAGAACGTTGTGCCGCTCCGTGCAAGTCCCAAAATGTTGTACCGGTCCCTGCAAATCCTAGAAAGCTGTGTTGGTCCCTATAAGACCCATAATGTTGTTGCGCATGTCCCTACAAGACCCAGAATGTAGTGTCGCTCTGTGCAAGTCCCAGAATATTGTGCCGGTCTTGCAAGTCCAGAATGTTGTGCGGTCCTGCACGTCCCAGAACGTGTGCCGATCCTGCAAGTCCCAGAATGTTGTGCAGTCCCTGCAAGTCCAGAATGTTGTGCCAGTCCCATCAAGCTCCAAAAGTTGTGTCAGACTCTGGAAGTTCTAGAATTTTGCACCACTCCCGTCATGTTGCACTGTATCTGCAAATCCAGAAAGCTGTGCGGTCCTACAAGTCCAAATGTTGTTGCACTTGTCCCTACAAGTTCCAGAATGTTGTGCCCGTCCCTATAAGTCCCAGAATGTTGCGCCAAACTCTGCAAGTCAAATGTTGTGTCAGTCCCTAAAATTCCAGATGATGTGCAGTCCTGCAAGTCCCAGAATGTTGTTTGGTCCTACAATCCAGATGGTGCTTGGTCCTACAAGTCCAGAATGTTTTTCGGTCCTATAAGTCCCAGAATGTTGCTCAGGTCCCTACTAGTCCCAGAATGTTGCTCGGTCCTACTAGTCCCAGAATGTTGCTCTGGTCCCTACTAGCCCAGAATGCTGCTCGTCCCTACTAGTCCAGAATGTTACTCCTGTCCTACTAGTCCCAGAATGATGCTTGGTCCTACAAGTCCAGAATGTTGCTCTGGTCCTACTAGTCCCAGAATGTTGCTGCAGTCCCTACAAGTCCAGAATGTTACTCTGGTCCCTACAAGTCCCAGAATGTTGCTCCGAGCCCTATAGTCCAGAATTTTGTCAGTCCTACAAGTCCAGAATATTGCTTCAGTCCCTACAAGTGCCAGGATGTTGCTCCGGTCCTACTAGTCCAGAATGTTGCTCCGAACCCTACTAGTCACAGAATGTTACTCCTGTCCCTACTAGTCCCAGAATGTTGCTCTGGTCCTACAAGTCCCAGAATGTTGCTCCGGTCCTACTAGTTCCAGAATGTTACTCCTGTCCCTACTAGTCCCAGAATGATGCTCTGGTCCCTACAAGTCCCAGAATGTTGCTCTGGTCCCTACTAGTCCAGAATGTTCTGCAGTCCCTACAAGTCCAGAATGTTACTCGGTCCTACAAGTCCAGAATGTTGCTCCGGTCCCTACAAGTCCCAGAATGTTGCTCCGAGCCCTACTAGTCCAGAATGTTGTCGGTCCCTACAAGTCCAGAATGTTGCTCAGTCCCTACAAGTCCCAGAATATTGTCCAGTCCTACAAGTCCAGAATGTTGCTCGGTCCGTACTAGTCCCAGAATGTTGCTCGAACCTACTAGTCCCAGAATGTTGCTCGGTCCCTACTAGTCCCAGAATGTTGCTGGTCCTACTAGTCCAGAATGCTTCTCCGGTCCTACTAGTCCCAGAATGTTGCTTGGTCCTACTAGTCCAGAATGCTTCTCCGGTCCTACTAGTCCCAGAATGTTACTCCTGTCCCTACTAGTCCCAGAATGTTGCTCTGGTCCCTACAAGTCCCAGAATGTTGCTCCTGGTCCTACTAGTTCCAGAATGTCCTACTAGTCCAGAATGATGCTCCGGTCCCTACAAGTCCCAGAATGTTGCTCCGTCCCTACAAGTCCCAGAATATTGCTCCAGTCCCTACAAGTCCAGAATGTTGCTCGGTCCGTACTAGTCCAGAATGTTGCTTCAGTCCCTACAAGTGTCAGGATGTGCTCCGGTCCTACTAGTCCAGAATGTTGCTCCGAACCTACTAGTCCAGAATGTTGCTCCGGTCCTACTAGTCCCAGAATGTTGCTCGAACCTACTAGTCCAGAATGTTGCTCTGGTCTTGCAAGTCCCAGAAAGCTGTGACGGTCCATATTCCTCTCAAAGTGTTGCGCCAGTCGTTGTAAGCCCCTGAACCTACCTAAAGATGATGTTCACATGTAACTTAAATGCTACCATTTTTCTGCTGTTCTTTAGCTGCATATTTTGTGTAGGTGTCTGCTCCATAACACAATAACATTTTCCATAATTATAGCAGTTTGCTGTGTTTTCCAACTTATTTGATGCCTTTTTGGTGCAGATTTCTAACAGCCTTTTAGATTGGATTTTCTTAGCACAGAAAAGCTTTGATTATGCACGTAAAGACACAACTGCATTGTTTTTTACATACTTTTTTACATGCATTTTATGAGGCTTTCCAAGCACAAGTCAACAAGGTATTTAGGGTGAAGTTGTCATGAAATCCCATCCACTTTCTTGGACAGTTAAATACAAAAGATTTTCTGCTACAAAAAGAAAACGCAGCAGAAAAAAATCAAACGTTTTTGCTACGTGGATGTCTCCCTTTTCCAGAAACTAATAAGAAGTAACCAAATGGACTTCCTTGATCTGCAGACAGAAGAGGATGACGATTTTTAAGAAAAATAACAATTCTCTGCCTCTTATGGACCAGGACTTAGAAGTGTTGCAGGCAGCTGTGGGCCATGAATAGACTGCCCCATGTGGTGAAGTGACAGAGGTGCGCTGGGCTCAGCTGCGGTCACTGAACCTGCTGTGAGCTGGACACTTGCCCGGTCATGAGACACAGAATAGCCAGATCCGCACAGCAGTATCCATGGGCACAATGCGTCCTGATATCAGGGGCGATCTGACTACTATCCAGGACTCCGCAGAGTCGGAGGGTGAAGTCGAGCCATTATTACCAATAAGGTATAAATATGACGAGTGCAATCTGATAATAAAAAAAAAATTGCATTGCACTCGCACCAAGGTTAAACAATAAGTCAGTGCTGAGCTGTGAGTTTTTTCTCAGCTGTTTTCAGCTGGAGGAAAATATTGCAGTGTGCTGCGTATGGCGGTATATAAAGCCAAGACTCACCAATGCAAGTCAATGTATGCAAGAAAAAAATCAGATGAAACACGAACCATTAGTATCCCATCCGGTTTTTATGGATATATTCCCATTCTGTAACACAGAACATTGTAAATGATTAATAGTTGCTGAGAAACAAAATGCATTGTATGATGACATACGGTTAATTGGCGAGAAAACAATTGCGCACTCACATGAAATGTAGAATACCAAATGGATTTCACTCATCCAACTTTTCTGTATGAAAAACGGACCGATTTATCATACACAAATGTGAGCAAACCCACAATCTGTGTTCAGTATGATTCAAGGATAATGGACAGTGCGCCCCATAGATACATGCCCAGGGGTGTAACTGCAATGGGTGCAAAGGTTGCAATCGCACCTGGTCCTTGAAGCCTAAGGAGCCCCAAAAGTCCCTTTGACATATGGAAAAAGACTAACGCTATTAAAGATTTGCTATAATTGGGGCCCCCTTGGAGGTTTTGCATTGGGACACATGAGCTTCAGGTTACATGCCCCTTAAAGGGAATCTGTCAGGTCAAAAATGCATATGTAACTGCTATAATTTTGTAATTCCTAGCTCTAAGCTCTCTCTATTCATAATTCCCTCCTATTCTCCGTAAATGGCAAAAAACGAGATTCATTCCATCTGTCAATCATGTTAAATGATCCACTTAGTTCTCTGCTTTCCACTCCCCATAGGATGAATATTCATGTCACATATTAACATCACTGCTCAGGAGATCAGTAGGGGGGGTGTATCCTCCTCTCTGCTCTCTGTGTTTGCAGCAACACAAGAGGTGAACTACAACACAGAATCTGTCACAGCACAGCAGGGATATCTGCTTAGAGAAACAAATGGAGTATATATCTTATCTAGATCAGGTAAGGAAGACCTGCAATAGCTCTCTTCCTCCATGTTCCTCAACAGAAGCTCCTGAAAGTGAAACCTGACACGGAGCAAAGTGAAGAGGGAGGAGAGAGCTGCTGACAATGAACAGTTTAACACAGCTGGACTAATCTTCTGTCAATATAATGGAGAGAACTAATGCAGCAGCTCCTTGCAGGGTCTGAAAATGCTTATAAAAGGAAACTACGAAGGTACAATAATGATTTTACATGTTTTTAAAAGGTCTGCCCAGTCACTATTCAAGGGCAATATTAGTATCATACAGAAAAATGACCTGGCAGTGTCCCTTTAATTTTTCAGCAAATGTTACCGCTTGGATTTGTATTTCTTATAGGATCAGTAAATGGACAGCATTGGGCTAAAGTGGTCCATAGACCTATAATGTGCAAACATGAGACAGCTTATTTTTTATTTTCGGTGCCTCTCTGCCTGTGACTCCATACCCTCCACCCCCACTGCACCAGCATAGGGATGCCGGCTAATTCCTAGAAGAGTTCTGGAACCTGCTGTCCTCACAGTCTGATCCAAAGTGGGACTCCTAAAATAATCTCCAGTGCCGTTCAGTTTGTTCGTCATGGACAGCTAATAACAAGCAATATCAAAACAGAACTGTCCCCAGATCAAGTGCTAGTGTCAGCAGCGTTCTGGAAACAAAATAGGAAAAATATTTACAGCTGTTCATCGAAAAATGGTGATTGTGACAGAGAAACAAAATATATAAAGAATTATTAATCATTTATAAGAACATATACAGATATAACAAGCCAAAATGGCACTCTAGTTCATACATTTATACTATGATGCTTTAATGACAGTTAGCGAGTGACAGACATTGCTGAGTGCTAATAATCATCAATTGACACACACTGTGTGCCATGGTGCTCCAAAAATTAATCAACAAGTAATATACTGTGTATCACAATGCACCAAGGGTCAAGAGCATGTGATGGATGTTTAACTGTTCTGAAGATAATTAGCTAGTGACAGATACTATAGTGCTCTCATAATAAAGGGGCATACTGGGTGCTATAATGCACTAAAGATTATTAACAAGTGATATTTATATCACATGCCTTTGGTGTAATGTTATATAGTGATAAAAATTACAAAGCTATTAGAATAATTAACAAGTGACACACTTTACGGTAAGGTATTTTATGCTACAAATAACAAAAGGTAGTTATCATTCGCCAAACATTAAAAAAGATAATATATTGTTCATGATGATGCTTCAAAGAGAATTAACAAGTGACAGACATTACAAAACTAACAACATTTAACAACTAACTAATGATGCTACTATGGTGCAAAGATTATTAAAAAGTGAAGAGATATGTTACAGTTCACCAAAGGTCAATAGAAACGGGCAGACATTACATTGTGCCAAAAGTAAGTAGCAAGTGTCAGACATTACAGAGTGCTTAGAAATCTTAGCAAGTCACATACTTTACATTGTGAGGTTCCAAAGAAAGACTAGCGATATATGTTAAAATGGTCCAAATATACTTATCATGTGACAAACATTACAAAAGATAACATACTGAACATTATGATGCTTCTAAGATAATTAGCAAGTGGCAGACAGTGCGGCACTTCAAACGTAATAAGGGATGTTTGTTATAATGCTTCAGCTTCATTGTCAAGTGACATATGTTACAATTCAGTAGGTAGTGACCAAGAGACAGATATTTCACTGTTCTGTAGATAATTAAAAGTGAAGTGTAACAATGTACCAAAGGGAGGAAGCAAGTGTCAGACATCACAGAGCTGCAAAGACAAGTAATAAGAGGCAGATTATTTGATGTTCCAAAAAAACCTTGTAAGTTTCATAACTTCTGCTTCAATGATCTAGAGATAATCACAAGTGACATATAAAACTGGCCAAAGATTATTAATATAATGACATGTTATAATGCAGAGTCATCAACAATCTAAGATACACAGATGATACAACACTGATAGCAACAAACATAGCATGAATACAAGACTTAATATGGAGAGTCAAAATGGAACACTCGAGCATGGGACTGCTACTCAACACTAAGAAGACCAAGATACTGACTACAGCCTGGAATAACCAGGGCACATGTGAGATGTGATGAACTAGAAGTTATAAAAGACTTCATCCTACTCGCATCAATGATCACTCAAGATGCAGCGATGACACCGGAAGTCAATAGGAGAAAAGCTAACAGAAAATCCACAATGAAGTCACTGGACAAGATCTTCACATCAAGGAACATTTCACTGGTGATGAAGACACGGCTCTACATAGTCTGATCTATTCTGTAGGAACATTTCACTGGTGATGAAGACACGGCTCTACATAGTCTGGTCTATTCTGTAGTAACATATAGAAGAGAAACCTGGACGATAAAAAAACAAGATAGAAGAAGATTCAACACCTTCATAATGTGGAGCTGGAGAAGGATGTTATCAATACCATGGATGGCAAGAAGAACAAACACATCAATTCTGGAACAAATCAAGCCAGACATGTCACTCAATGCAAGAATCACCAAGCTACAACTTGTCTACACATCATATGAAGAGAGAAATCACTGGAGAAGGACATCATGGTAGGAAGAATAGAAGAAACAAGGCAAGGATGAAGATCAGCAACCCAGTGGCTTGATACAATCAAGATAACGGTGTGGAAGACTCTGGTGGATCTATCAAGGCTTGGAGAAGACCCTGGTGGACCTATCCAGGATTGGAGAAGTTATTGGAGAAGACCGTAGTGGACCTATGTAGGCTTGGAGAAGACCCTGGTGGACCTATCTAGGCTTGGAGGAGACCCTGTGGACCTATCTAGGCTTGGAGGAGACCCTGTGGACCTATCTAGGCTTGGAGAAGTCCCTGGTGGACCTATCTAGGCTTGGAGAAGACCCTATGGACCTATCTAGGCTTGGAGAAGACCCTGGTGGACCTAGCTAGGCTGCACAAGATCAATCTTCCTACAGAGTGTTCATCCATCAACTTACCATGGCTTCAGATAAAGCTGAAGGCCATTAAATAACTATAATGCAGTGGTATGTAAGGTAGTAAGTGGGTGGAAGACATTACCTTGCTTCATAGATAATTATCAAGCTAAATGTTTAAATGAAGGACATCATAGAGCTCATGCAAAATGTAGCATGCTAAAAAGATACCTAACAAATTAACTAGATTATTATCAAGTGACATATTATAATAGGTAAGTATGTGATGACATAAGCAAATAACAGACATTACAGAGCTGCAAAAGCAATCTGTAACTGGTAAATTATCATATTTACCAAAGATAATTAGCAAGTGACATTCTGTCTACTATTGTTTCTAAGATTATTTTCTGGTGACATATGCTACATCAAGGATTGTTAGAAGAGAGCACCCTTTATATTTCGCTGAATCAGCTGTAAATGCTTTGTTATGATGCTGCTACAAAGATAATTAGCAAGTGATATTTTACAATGTACCAGGTAAGTAACAAGTGACAGATATTACAATGCTACATATCTATTACTCACTAATATTTTATGGCTCTTTAATGCAAAAACAAATAGGTGACATATTAAAATGTTTCAAAGATTATCAGCAAGTGACAGATATCTAAACTGCAAAGACTATACATAGAATCTAATCTGAGAAAGTAGAGCTGCAGGGTAAATCATGATGAAGAAGATAGAAGGTCAATGGGACCACAGAGGTCAAATTACAATAGCCTTTAATAGACAATGCACCTAGAAAGGAGGCACCCATGTGATGGTGGTCTAAATATATAAGATTATAAGTGGAATTAACCTCAATAAGAATAGATAAAGCCAACTAGACAGCAAAGGAAGGAGCGCATGTTGTTGCTTTACATATAAATATAATGTTATTTGTTAATGATTATAGGAATATTCCTGTACATGTATATGCTTCTATCGCCCTCTAGTGGTCTGAAAGGTTTAATACACATCGTCTAAAACGTAAGTTAAACACAATATGAAAATATAAAACAGTTTAAAATTTTGATTTATAGCTTCAAAAGGTGTTGTCCATAAATCTGCAGTCACTCTATGAATCACCCTATGTGACTGCAGACTTGTGAATCCTCACATCGCGCGCACAGTGATCTGTAAGGATTCACTGGTTTAAGAGCCTGGAATGGCGGTCAGGTGGTTGCATGTATGTGATATGTAAAGTCCTGGTGAGATTTCACTTGCATTAAGCGAGGCCGCATCCATCTTGTCAGCATGTAGCCGGGACTGCGAATATCTCTTACTCACGGCCACCTGACTGCCATTCCCAGCTCTCATATCGGTGAATCCTCACAGTGCAGCGATGTAAGGATTCAAGTCTGCAGTCAAATAGTGACCTCGGAATTATGCATTCAGACTGCACAACCCCTTTAAAGGGACTGTGTCAGCAGGTTTTGCTACCTCATCTGACAGCAGCATAATGTAGGCAAAGAAGCCATGAATCCAACAACATAACACATAGATTACTGGCTGTGGCTGCATTTAGTTTTAGAAACACAGCAGACCTGGGAAAGCTGCCCCCGCCCTAACCAGGCTCTGTAGAGATTATATATTAATAGTGAGATGTCAATCACAGCAGGGGGACTGTTGGACTACAGTGCATGTAACAAAGTAGTCCAGTAATGGTAAGCACAGGGTATTAAAGCCTTAAGTTTAAGTAACCAATAGCACACACACTGATAAGAGAAGCATAGCTGATCTTTGTTTTTCAACCCTTACATCATGCTGCTCTCAGCTTACATAGAAAAATCTGCTGACAGACAGGGCCGTATTTGGAGTTCCTGTTGCCCTAGGTGCACCGTCAGAGGTTGCGCCCCCCCTTGGTCGCGGACAATTTTCCCCGTCATGGCCGTCCCCCCAAGTTTTCATGTGATTTCTCCCCCCCATCATTGCAGCTTCTCCCCCACATTCCATGTAGCACATATAAAAGGTTTGTAAGGGTAAAATCCTGCAGGCAGACTACCTTGAGATAAATACAAAAAATAATAATCTTTTAATGGTTTTAAATTGTTTTAAGTGCAAGTTTATTCTCCAAGTGTTTGCATGGGTTTCCAACCACACTGCAGAGACATACTGATAGGATGTTTACATTGTGAGCCCCAATGGGGACAGTGTTGATGATGTATGTAAAGTGCTGTGGAGTTTATAGTGTAATATAAATGCAAAAAATATTATTCTTATATTATGTCACAATACCAGGATCTGAGGATCTTCTATTTCGAGGTCAGGGGCTCTCTGATGCCATGTTGCTGCCTGTCTCGCTGTCTTCCTCTTTCGACACTGCAGTGTGGTGGACAAGAGAGCATTAACTGGTTAATAACAAGAAGGATGGAGTGTGTACTCAGGCCCGCCAATACGGCCTTAAAGGCCATACAGCTGTATGGGGCCCGAAGAAAAGTGGAGGGTGCGTGGCCACATACAAACAGCAGGGGGGGCCCGGGCGCGCTGGCTGTGGGCGGGGCCATTTGGAGCAATGAGGCCTGCCCATTTGGCCAGCAGCAGCAGTGGCACAGTCACTAGACAGTGACTACACAGTAGTTCATACGCGCCGGCGCGCCGCTCCCTGCGCTGCGCAGCTGACCTGACGAGTCTCGTCGTGTCGTCGTCATCAGCATCATACCAGCCAGGGGCGGGGCGGGGCCGTCCGTCATACTCAAACACACACAGGCTGGGGCTGGCTGGGCAGGCCAGCAAGGACAGGGAACCGCCCAGCCGCCGCCCGGCGGCCCGCCCATCCATGCTCACCCCGCCCCCGGGCCCAGAGGCCTCAATGCACAGGGCCCAGGGAACCGCCCAGCCGCCGCCCGGGCCCGCCCAGCCACTATTATCCTGTGGGGGCCCGGCCCGCCCACACCATGCCTTGAAGCACAGAGGGCTCGCCCAGCCTCTATTAGCCTGTGGGGGCCCGGCACACCCATCCCAGGCCTCAATGCACAGGGCCCAGGGAACTGCCCAGCCTCTATTAGCCTGTGGGGGCCCGGGATCCCCCCATTGTTCTCCACCTGCAGAGCAGCACGCTACATAGCTGCTGTGTTCTTACAGGACCTGTGATGACGTCACTTGGAGGGGAGGAGTCAGGGGTCACATGATCAGCTCCTCAGTTGTCATGGTGCTGGTTGAGGTAAAGTGTATCTGTGGTCAGGATGGATTTACAGTGTAGATGTAGCAGAGCCGAATGTATACAAGGTGTATGAAGCGGAGCCACGTATGTATGAGGTGTACGGAGTGGAGCCGTGTGCGTATGAGGTGTATGGAGCGGAGCCACATGTGTACAAGGTGTACGGAGTGGAACAACGTGTATGAGGTGTACGGAGCTGAGCTGCGTGCGTATGAGGTGTACGGAGCTGCGTGCGTACGAGGTGCACGGAGCTGAGCCGCGTGCGTACAAGGTGTACGGAGCTGAGCTGCGTGCGTATGAGGTGTACAGAGCTGAGCCACGTGCGTATGAGGTGTACAGAGCTGAGCCACGTGCTTATGAGGTGTACAGAGCTGAGCCGCGTGCGTATGAGGTGTACGGAGCTGAGCTGCGTGCGTACGAGGTGTACAGAGCTGAGCCACGTGCATATGAGGTGTACGGAGCTGAGCCACGTGCGTATGAGGTGCACGGAGCTGAGCCGCGTGCGTACGAGGTGTACGGAGCTGAGCTGCGTGCGTACGAGGTGTACGGAGCTGAGCTGCGTGCGTATGAGGTGTACAGAGCTGAGCCACGTGCGTATGAGGTGTACAGAGCTGAGCCACGTGCATATGAGGTGTACGGAGCTGAGCCGCGTGCGTACGAGGTGTACGGAGCTGAGCTGCGTGCGTATGAGGTGTACAGAGCTGAGCCACGTGCGTATGAGGTGTACGGAGCTGAGCCGCGTGCGTACGAGGTGTACGGAGCTGAGCTGCGTGCGTATGAGGTGTACGGAGCTGAGCTGCGTGCGTACGAGGTGCACGGAGCTGAGCCGCGTGCGTACAAGGTGTACGGAGCTGAGCTGCGTGCGTATGAGGTGTACAGAGCTGTGCCACGTGCGTATGAGGTGTACAGAGCTGAGCCGCGTGCGTACGAGGTGTACGGAGCTGAGCCGCGTGCGTACGAGGTGTACGGAGCTGAGCCGCGTGCGTACGAGGTGTACGGAGCTGAGCTGCGTGCGTATGAGGTGTACAGAGCTGAGCCACGTGCGTATGAGGTGTACAGAGCTGAGCCACGTGCGTATGAGGTGTACGGAGCTGAGCCGCGTGCGTACGAGGTGTACAGAGCTGAGCCGCGTGCGTATGAGGTGTACGGAGCTGAGCCGCGTGCGTACGAGGTGTACGGAGCTGAGCCGCGTGCGTACGAGGTGTACGGAGCTGAGCCGCGTGCGTACGAGGTGTACGGAGCTGAGCTGCGTGCGTATGAGGTGTACAGAGCTGAGCCGCGTGCGTATGAGGTGTACAGAGCTGAGCCACGTGCATATGAGGTGTACGGAGCTGAGCCGCGTGCGTACGAGGTGTATGGAGCTGAGCCGCGTGCGTATGAGGTGTACAGAGCTGAGCCACGTGCGTATGAGGTGTACGGAGCTGAGCCGCGTGCGTACGAGGTGTACGGAGCTGAGCCGCGTGCGTACGAGGTGTACGGAGCTGAGCCGCGTGCGTACGAGGTGCACGGAGCTGAGCCGCGTGCGTACAAGGTGTACAGAGCTGAGCTGCGTGCGTACGAGGTGTACGGAGCTGAGCTGCGTGCGTATGAGGTGCACGGAGCTGAGCCGCGTGCGTACGAGGTGTACAGAGCTGAGCTGCGTGCGTACGAGGTGTACAGAGCTGAGCCGCGTGCGTATGAGGTGTACGGAGCTGAGCCGCGTGCGTATGAGGTGTACGGAGCTGAGCTGCGTGCGTATGAGGTGTACGGAGCTGAGCCACGTGCGTATGAGGTGTACGGAGCTGAGCCACGTGCGTATGAGGTGTACGGAGCTGAGCCGCGTGCGTACGAGGTGCACGGAGCTGAGCCGCATGCGTACAAGGTGTGTGTACCAGTGGTAACACCCAGCAAATGCCGCTCCCACTCTTATAGTCTCGGCTGCCTTTGCCGGTAGCATTCTTCTCCAGAGTCTCTGATAATAATAAGTACCGTATTTTCCGCACTATAAGGCGCACCTAAAAGACTAAGATTTTCCCAGAAATCATAGGTGCGCCTTATAGTGCAGTGCGCCTTATATACGGATTTTTTCGGGAAAATTTAGCACCCCCCAGAAAATAAGGCATACCTTTGTGCCGCAATATCCTCCGTCCCTGCCATCCCCCTCTGTCCGGTGCCCGCCTGGCATCGCTGTGCGGGGGCGCGATCACCAGCCGCCATTCCCGCCATCCATGCTGGTGCCGGGGCCTGCCTCACATCACTGTGCGGGGACGCGATCACCAGCCGCCGTCCCTGCCATCCATGCTGGTGCCGGTGCCTGCCTCACATCACTGAGCGGGGACGTGATCACCAGCCGCCGTCCCCGCTGTCGTGTCCGGTGCCGCCGCTGCATCGGGCGCGCTCACAGCCCAGGAGCCCATCAGCCAATCACAGCTCCGCCCAGGAGCCTGGAGCCAATCCGAGGCCAGCTGACGTCAGCCCATAGCCTCTGATTGGCTGAGGGCTCCAGCGCTGTCATTGGCTGTGGGCTCCAGCGCTGTCATTGGCTGTGGGCTCCAGCGCTGTCATTGGCTGAGGGCTCCAGCGCGGTGAGTGCCTTGCCACACAGTACAGTAAGTGTGTGAGTGTGTGTCTGAGTGTGTGTCTGAGTGTGTGTCTGAGTGTGTGTCTGAGTGTGTGTCTGAGTGTGTGTCTGAGTGTGTGGGATGCTGGAGGGTGATGGGAGGCTACACAGGGATGCTGGAGGGTGATGGGAGGCTACACAGGGATACTGCAGGGTGATGGGAGGCTACACAGGGATGCTGGAGGGTGATGGGAGGCTACACAGGGATGCTGGAGGGTGATGGGAGGCTACACAGGGATACTTCAGGGTGATGGGAGGCTACACAGGGATGCTGGAGGGTGATGAGAGGCTACACAGCGATGCTGGAGGGTAATGGGAGGCTACACAGGGATGCTGGAGGGTGATGGGAGGCTACACAGGGATGCTGGAGGGTGATGGGAGGCTACACAGGGATGCTGGAGGGTGATGGGAGGCTACACAGGGATGCTGGAGGGTGATGGGAGGCTACACAGGGATACTGCAGGGTGATGGGAGGCTACACAGGGATGCTGGAGGGTGATGAGAGGCTACACAGCGATGCTGGAGGGTGATGGGAGGCTACACAGGGATACTGCAGGGTGATGGGATGCTACACAGGGATGCTGGAGGGTGATGAGAGGCTACACAGCGATGCTGGAGGGTGATGGGAGGCTACACAGGGATACTGCAGGGTGATGGGATGCTACACAGGGATGCTGGAGGGTGATGAGAGGCTACACAGCGATGCTGGAGGGTGATGGGAGGCTACACAGGGATGCTGGAGGGTGATGAGAGGCTACACAGGGATGCTGGAGGGTGATGGGAGGCTACACAGGGATACTGCAGGGTGATGGGATGCTACACAGGGATGCTGGAGGGTGATGAGAGGCTACACAGCGAGGCTGGAGGGTGATGGGAGGCTACACAGGGATGCTGGAGGGTGATGAGAGGCTACACAGGGATGCTGGAGGGTGATGAGAGGCTACACAGGGATACTGGAGGGTGATGGGAGGCTACAGAAGGATGCTGGAGGGTGATGGGAGGCTACAGAGGGATTTTTTTTATAGTAATATGGTGCGCCTTATAATCCGGTGCGCCTTATATATGGACCAAGACGGCTTAAAAGTCATTTTTTGAGGGTGCGCCTTATAATCCGGTGCGCCTTATAGTGCGAAAAATACGGTAATCGAGATCCGCTGCCATTTTCTGGAAGCTTGTGACCCCTGGCTCCAGAGCTCACTTCACCCCCTCAATGGGTGGAGGGCCCGGGGAGAGACCATACATCTCTGTGGCTCCTGCAGAGCTCAGCTCACCCCCAGTCTGTGTCCCCTAGCCCTCTGCAGTGCTGTATATGCTCTTTGTCCTGTATATTGTATATATAACAATCTCCTATGTGATGTATTTGATTTACAAAACTTATTGTCACAGAGTCGCCTGCGCTCCAGACCAACACAAGCCTGGAAGATCAGATATCACCGAACATCGCAGGACACAGAGGAGCAGCTGCAGCCATCAAATTAGGTGAGGTAATTAATTTAATGTAGCCGGTAATTTTCATGGTGATGTGCGGCCCCTAAATGACGGTAGAAATTTCCAAATGTCCCTCCAGCAGCAAAAAGGTTCCCCACCGCTGTACAAGGTGATGAATAACAGCACCAGTATTATTCTGCCTCATGTGGCATTTATTGTTCACATCCCTCCACAGCTCTGATAAAGAACAATGTATAGAAAGAGATTAATGAGTGATTGGCGAGGACGTGGTGCAGAAAGGGAGTTTTTCCAATAGTGGGTGGTGAAACTATGGAAGGTTTGATGGGTGGAGGCGGAGCGTGGTCGGAGGCGGAACCTGGATGGAGGCGGAGCTTGGTGGAGGCGGAGTTGGGGTGGAGTCTCAGGGGGGCCCCAAAATTTTGCTAGTAAGGGGCCCCAAAATTTCTAGTGGCGGCCCTGTGTGTACTAACTAAGCCATAAACCCTCCCCATACCATGAAGTATGGAGTGTGTACTAACTGAGCCATAAACCCCCCCGTACCATGAAGTATGGAGTGTGTACTAACTGAGCCATAAACCCTCCCCATACCAGGAAGTATGGTGTGTGTACTAACTGAGCCATAAACCCCCCCATACCATGAAGTACGGTGTGTGTACTAACTGAGGCATAAACCCTCCTCATACCATGAAGTATGGAGTATATACTAACTGAGCCATAAACGCCCCCATACCATGAAGTATGGAGTGTATACTAACTGAGCCATAAACCCCCCATACCATGAAGTATGGAGTGTACTAACTGAGCCATAAACCCTCCCCATACCATGAAGTATGGAGTTTACTAACTGAGCCATAAACCCTCCCCATACCATGAAGTATGGTGTGTGTACTAACTGAGCCATAAACCCTCCCCATACCATGAAGTATGGAGTTTACTAACTGAGCCATAAACCCTCCCCATACCATGAAGTATGGTGTGTGTACTAACTGAGCCATAAACCCTCCCCATACCATGAAGTATGGTGTGTGTACTAACTGAGCCATAAACCTTCCCATTCCATGAAGTACGGTGTGTGTACTAACTGAGGTATAAACCCTCCCCATACCATGAAGTATGGAGTATATACTAACTGAGCCATAAACCCCCCCATACCATGAAGTATGGAGTATATACTAACTGAGCCATAAACCCCCCCATACCATGAAGCATGGAGTATATACTAACTGAGCCATAAACCCCCCCATACCATGAAGTATGGAGTGTACTAACTGAGCCATAAACCCTCCCCATACCATGAAGTATGGTGTGTGTACTAACTGAGTCATAAACCCTCCTCATACCATGAAGTATGGAGTGTGTACTAACTGAGCCATAAACCCTCCCCATACCATGAAGTATGGTGTGTACTGAGCCATAAACCCTCCCCATACCATGTCCAGCAGACATTGTAGGATTACTATATGGATTTTAGTATTAGGGTACGGATACACTGGCGTGAAACTCGGATGAGTGCAATGTGTGATTTTATTGCATTGCAGTGGGACCAATGTTAATCGATGTCTGAGAGCACACTGGCGAGTGTCAGACGCTTTTTTCTCATCCAGATTCAGGATGAGAAAAAAGTTGCAACATGCTGCGACAGTCTGCGATTCACACCGAGACTCACCAATGCAAGTCTATGGGACCGACAAAATCACGGACCGCACACGGAACATCCTAGTGGCATCTGATTTTTCCATGGATACATTCTCATTCTGAAGCTCAGAAAACTGTAAAATGTTCCGGTAAATGATTCCACAGTAAATAGCTGAGAAAAAAAACGGATTGCACACGGATGTGATCTGAGAGAAATGTCGGACACTCGCACAGCAAACAGACCAAAAAAACCGATCACACTCATCCAACTCTCCTGGATGAGAAACGAACCGATTTTAAAACGGCGGGAGACAGTGTACCACCAAGTGCACAGAGAGTGTACCACCATGACCTCAGCTCTGTGCTGTGCACATACAGTGTACCACCATGACCTCAGCTCTGTGCTGTGCACAGACAGTGTACCACCATGACCTCAGCTCTGTGCTGTGCACATACAGTGTACCACCATGTCCTCAGCTCTGTGCTGTGCACAGACAGTGTACCACCATGTCCTCAGCTCTGTGCACAGACAGTGTACCACCATGTCCTCAGCTCTGTGCACAGTGTACCACCATGTCCCCAGCTCCATGCTGTACACAGTGTACCACCATGTCCCCAGCTCTGTGCTGTGCACAGACAGTGTACCACCATGTCCTCAGTTCTGTGCTGTGCAGTGTACCACCATGACCTCAGCTCTGTGCTGTGCACATACAGTGTACCACCATGTCCTCAGCTCTGTGCACAGACAGTGTACCACCATGTCCTCAGCTCCGTGCTGTGCACAGACAGTGTACCACCATGTCCCCAGCTCCATGCTGTACACAGTGTACCACCATGTCCCCAGCTCTGTGCTGTGCACAGACAGTGTACCACCATGTCCTCAGTTCTGTGCTGTGCAGTGTACCACCATGTCCTCAGCTCCGTGCTGTGCACAGTGTACCACCATGTCCTCAGCTCTGTGCTGTGCAGTTTACCACCATGTCCTCAGCTCTGTGCTGTGCACAGACAGGATACCACCATGTCCCCAGGTCCGTGCTGTGCACAGTGTACCACCATGTCCTCAGCTCTGTGCTGTGCACAGTTTACCACCATGTCCTCAGCTCCGTGCTGTGCACAGTTTACCACCATGTCCTCAGCTCCGTACTGTGCACAGACAGTGTGCCACATGTCCTCAGCTCCGTGCTGTGCACAGACAGTGTGCCACCATGTCCTCAGCTCCGTGCTGTGAACAGTTTACCACCATGTCCTCAGCTCCGTGCTGTGCACAGACAGTGTGCCTCCATGTCCTCAGCTCTGTGCTGTGTACCACCATGTCCTCTGCACACCCCCTCCATGTTCTCTGCACACACTCCACCATGTCCTCGGCACCTCACCCCCTGTCCTCTGCACCCCCCATGTCCTCTGCACACCCTCTCCATGTCCTCTGCACACCCCCTCCATGTCCTCTGCACACCCCTCCATGTCCTCTGCACACCCCCTCCATGTCCTCTACACCCACCCATGTCCTCTGCACACACCCCCCATGTCCTCTGCGCACCCTCTCCATGTCCTCTGCACACCCCCATATCCTCTGCACACCCCCTCCATGTCCTCTACACCCACCCATGTCCTCTGCACACCCACCCCCATGTCCTCTGTGCACCCCATGTTCTCTGCACACCCTCTCCATGTCCTTTGCACACCCCCTCCATGTCTTCTACACCCACCCATGTCCTCTGCACACACACCCCATGTCCTCTGCACACCCCCATATCCTCTGCACACCCCCTCCATGTCCTCTACACCCACCCATGTCCTCTACAGACCCCCTCCATGTCCTCTACACACCCCCTCCATGTCCTCTGCACACCCTCTCTATGTCCTCTGCACACCCCCTCCATGTCCTCTGCACACCCCCTCCATGTCCTCTGCACACCCCCTCCATGTCCTCTACACCCACCCATGTCCTCTACACCCACCCATGTCCTCTGCACACACCCCCCATGTCCTCTGCGCACCCTCTCCATGTCCTCTGCACACCCCCATATCCTCTGCACACCCCCTCCATGTCCTCTGCACACCCCCTCCATGTCCTCTGCACACCCCCTCCATGTCCTCTGCACACCCCCTCCATGTCCTCTACACCACCCATGTCCTCTGCACACACCCCCATGTCCTCTGCGCACCCTCTCCATGTCCTCTGCACACCCCATATCCTCTGCACACCCCCTCCATGTCCTCTACACCCACCCATGTCCTCTGCACACCCACCCCCATGTCCTCTGTGCACCCCATGTTCTCTGCACACCCTCTCCATGTCCTTTGCACACCCCCTCCATGTCTTCTACACCCACCCATGTCCTCTGCACACACACCCCATGTCCTCTGCACACCCCATATCCTCTGCACACCCCCTCCATGTCCTCTACACCCACCCATGTCCTCTACAGACCCCCTCCATGTCCTCTGCACCCACCCATGTCCTCTACACACACCCTCCATGTCCTCTGCACACCCTCTCTATGTCCTCTACACACCCGCTCCATGTCCTCTGCACACCCTCTCTATGTCCTCTGCAGACCCCCTCCATGTCCTCTGCACCCACCCATGTCCTCTACACACACCCTCCATGTCCTCTGCACACCCTCTCTATGTCATCTGCAGACCCCCTCCATGTCCTCTGCACACCCTCTCTATGTCCTCTGCAGACCCCCTCCATGTCCTCTGCACCCACCCATGTCCTCTACACACACCCTCCATGTCCTCTGCACACCCTCTCTATGTCATCTGCAGACCCCCTCCATGTCCTCTGCACACCCTCTCCATGTCCTCTACACCCACCCATGTCCTCTACACCCACCCATGTCCTCTGCACACACCACCATGTCCTCTGCGCACCCCATGTTCCCTGCACACCCTCTCCATGTCCTCTGCACACCCCCATATCCTCTGCACACCCCCTCCATGTCCTCTACACACCCCCTCCATGTCCTCTACACCCCTCCATGTCCTCTACACACCCCCTCCATGTCCTCTACACCCACCCTCCATGTCCTCTACACCCACCCATATCCTCTACACACCCCCTCCATGTCCTCTACACCCTTCCATGTCCTCTACACACCCCCTCCATGTCCTCTACACACACCCTCCATGTCCTCTGCACAGTGCACACACACCCCATGTCCTCTGCACACCCCCTCGATGTCCTCTGCACACCCACATGTCCTCTGCACACCCTCCTCCATGTCCTCTGCACACCCCATGTCCTCTGCACACCCCATGTCCTCTGCACACACCCTCATGTACCTTGTACAGTCAGTCAGTCCCAGGCAGCTCCTCCTAAACTGTTGACAATTCTTCTTGCCGGGCAAAACTTGGCTCCGCCCACCCGAGTCACATGTGCGTGACATCATCACAGGTCCTGTTCCCCCGGCATCAGGTATGTATTCTCTACAGACAGAGTGTATCCCGCTCACCTGGCTGTGCCATTGCAGCCCTGACCCCTGACCCCTGGCATTCCCTCACTAACCTCTAATGGGTAATGCGGCCTTTAATTCTTCTTGGCCTTTTCTCCAAGAAATAGCAGGTAAAGCACCCTGGTGATTACCCAGATATAAAGTCTTCTGAGAACACAGTCACTGACTCACTTCTCCTCACCATAATCCCTACAATGTGGCTTATCGTTACCTTCCACCATTGGGGACGTTATTTTATTTTTAATTTTTTTTGCATGCAATCAGAGCTAAAATCATTTTTTTTTTGCAATATGGTTTTATTAAAAAACTAGTCCACATTGACTTCTATAGCCTGCATTACACAGTTATGGTTAATACAATGCACTTGGAATATGTTGCATGCAGTAGTACTCTGCTGCCCCCTAGAGAACAAATGAAGAAATACAATGGATAAAAGTCTCCACCATTGTTTGCTCTGTAACTGCAGACTTCAGTTATATGGTGGTGATATAATGTGTTTGTAGCTCAGGTAGGACGCTTTCCATGTGAGTTTGCCAAGACGAATCCTCTTAAAACTCGTTATTGGCTCTCCATGCATCATTAAAAATGAAATGCCAGTGGCTTGTCTATTGCTAATGAGTGCATAATTTTTTTCAAAATATTTTGTAGTGTGCATTCCATATGTTTGTCTATAAACTAGGAAGATATACATAGATATGATACATATTTGTCACGTGTGTGTCACTCCCTGCTGTGACCTCTGAGACATATGGGCCCAGAAGGTCACAACGTTTGGCTGATCGCAGGTACTCTTTAGAGCCCACTCAGTGATTATCATGAGTGGAGTGGAATTATTCCCTTTCAGTGCTGAAGGGATTAAGATTTCCTTTCTTATCCTGCTGAAAAATCCTAGTAGCTTGGAATATCAGATGCAGCCCCTTATGACCACTCCCTTCCTCTATATCAACTCAATCTTAGCTCTCTCTTATGCCAGTTAAGGTATCGTCACACGCGGCAATATTGCTAGGCAATTTCACTGGCAATTTGCTGGTTGCAGTGAAATCATGGACACATTGTTCTATTTTGTTGCCATGTACAAATGGAACAATGTGTCCATGATTTCACTGCAACCAGCAAATTGCCAGTGAAATTGCCTAACAATTTTGCTGCGTGTGACGGTACCTTTATAGATCTACTATGCTGACCTCTGTGGTCAGGTTATTCCAGTTGTAGCTGTGAATTTTTTTCCAATCAAAGCTGTTTATATCCCTTTCTCAAGAAGCTGTGGAGTTCCATCGTTTGTTGTTTTATACCCGATTGTTGTATTGTTTTATTGCAGTGATAAGACTAGCATCTTGCTGCCCTACTCACTAGCCAGGGCAAGTCAAAGGTCAGCAAGGGCCTAAGCACATGATCACACATGAGCGGGGGGAAGGACACGTCTAGGGACAATAGGGAGCACAGGATTCAGACTCAGGTGAGTATTAAGGGGTCTCCCCTAGAACTATCGCCAGGTTCTCCCTTTTACCGTTTCCTTGGTGTCTCCTTCCTGCTGCACCACACGCTGAGCATATCATCACTGCGGCATGACAATATTAGCGAGATGGAGAGGTTCATAGATTAATAGATGCTTAAATACTTCAAGATTAGGCTATTATTCCACTTGTCACATCATGCAGGATGGCTGCGAGGATGTAGCAGAGATGTGTTTGTCACTTATCTTATTGAAAGTCAATGACCTGGCAGGTTTTTCTGGCCATGCTGTGGGTGGAGCGTGAACTTTGGGCCAGTAGGTGCTTGTATCTATAAACTGAAGACACAAACGTATTATCTTGAGTCTATTTCTGTTGTGTTTTTCAGTGTCAAGGTTACAGGTGAACAGAAAACCTCCAGGAAGGAAAAAACGATATCTGGACACAAGCTGTGACTCTCCCACCGGGCAGGACAATCACTGAGCTAAGTGTATACTCTGTGCTCTGTAAAGAATAAGTATGTGACCCTCATAGATATAAACACCCCACCTGTGAATTAGGGCAGGGATCATATTGAATGAGATATGTGAAAAATTATGCCATGGTCCAACATCAATCTTTGCACATAGCGGTCTTCAGAGAGGCCTTATATGCTCAGTCAGGGTCACCATCAGGGCCTGACTGGACTCACTCCAGTGAGGGGCCCGACGACACTGAACAACATATGTGCACAATCATCTCCACTTTCCATCTATCTTTTCTCAGAGTGTAACAGTTGGTATAAAATTTTATTGTGGGTCCTATAGATGTCCCATAAACTGGTCATTGAGGCTGCACTATGGCATCAATCAGACCAAAGGTGATTAGGGAAAGATTCTGAAGAAAGGGGTAAGCCCCATGAGCTGATTCTCAGCTAAACTATTGGTTTTAGATGTGATTGTCCAACAAACTTTCCCCAGGGATCGTCATAATGAAAGTACCTTGGTCAAACATCTTGTGAAGTAAAACCTCCCTGGTGAGTGATAATGGTACTCAATACCAATACCTGCAGGCATCTGATATACAGCATGTCTAGTCTCTCATATTTAAAAAATAGTCAAAAGTATTTATATTCAGTCCTCACTCAAAAAAACTTCATAGCGAAATCCAGGAAAACATTGATCGAAGATAACGTGAGCTCTGACCTTGTGCTTGTCACACTATCTGTGAATGAGTAACCACAGCTCAGTGCAGACACAAGTAATACTGCAATATAAATGTATGGTTAAAACAGCAAGTTATATAACGTCCCGAGACAAAAAGAACGAAGGAATGTTCTCTGATATTCTCTGTGTATGGCGGCCGTCACACGCTTCAATCTTGTGAGCGATATTGTTAGCGATCACGTGCACGCGCGATCGCTAACAATATCGCTCACATCTCTGGTGAGATGTCACACAGACAGACTCACCAGCGATGTGGAGCAGCGAGATCGCTGGTAACCATGGTACACATCGGGTTACTCGGCGCTTAGTAACCCGATGTTTACCATAGATACCATCTCCCAGCATAGGCTCTGCCGCTGGGAGATCGTTCATCGTGGTGTCACACACCACGATGATGCAAATTGATCAAGCGATTATCGCTTAATATGAGCTCTGGCTCACAAATCTGCGATCAAACAATCAAGTGATTTTACATTGTAAAATCGCTTGGTTACACGCAGCGATGCACAAACGATATCGCTTAAGCGATCAAAAAGCAGATCACTAAAGCGATATTGTGCAGGAAATTGATGCGTGTGACGGCCGCCTATGGAATATTTCATTGTTACATTATCCAAACACTGAGCAAATCTATCAATGATTACTTATTGTTGTTCAATGGAGCAGTATTATAGTAGTTATATTCTTGTATATAGGGGCAGTATTATAGTAGTTATATTCTTGTACATAGGAGCAGTATTATAGTAGTTATATTCTTGTATATAGGGGCAGTATTATAGTAGTTATATTCTTGTACATAGGAGCAGTATTATAGCAGTTATATTCTTGTATATAGGAGCAGTATTATAGTAGTTATATTCTTGTGCATAGGGGGCGGTATTATAGTAGTTATATTCTTGTATATAGGGGCAGTATTATAGTAGTTATATTCTTGTACATAGGAGCAGTATTATAGTAGTTATATTCTTGTACATAGGAGCAGTATTATAGTAGTTATATTCTTGTACATAGGAGCAGTATTATAGTAGTTATATTCCTGTACATAGGAGCAGTATTATAGTAGTTATATTCTTCTACATAGGGGCAGTATTATAGTAGTTATATTCCTGTACATAGGAGCAGTATTATAGTAGTTATATTCTTGTATATAGGGGCAGTATTATAGTAGTTATATTCTTAAATATAGGAGCAGTATTATAGTAGTTATATTCTTGTGCATAGGGGGCGGTATTATAGTAGTTATATTCTTGTACATAGGGGCAGTATTATAGCAGTTATATTCTTGTATATAGGAGCAGTATTATAGTAGTTATATTCTTGTACATAGGGGCAGTATTATAGTAGTTATATTCTTGTACATAGGAGCAGTATTATAGTAGTTATATTCTTGTATATAGGAGCAGTATTATAGTAGTTATATTCTTGTACATAGGGGCAGTATTATAGTAGTTATATTCTTGTATATAGGGGCCGTATAATAGTAGTTATATTCTTGTATATAGGAGCAGTATTATAGTAGTTTATATTCTTGTACATAGGGGCAGTATTATAGTAGTTATATTCTTGTACATAGGAGCAGTATTATAGTAGTTATATTCTTGTATATAGGAGCAGTATTATAGCAGTTATATTCTTGTATATAGGAGCAGTATTATAGTAGTTATATTCTTGTATATAGGGGCCGTATATAGCAGTTATATTCTTGTATATAGGAGCAGTATTATAGTAGTTATATTCTTGTACATAGGGGCAGTATTATAGTAGTTATATTCTTATATATGGGAGCAGTATTATAGTATTTATATTCTTGTATATAGGAGCAGTATTATAGTAGTTATATTCTTGTATATAGGGGCAGTATTATAGTAGTTATATTCTTGTACATAAGAGCAGTATTATAGTAGTTATATTCTTGTATATAGGAGCAGTATTATAGTAGTTATATTCTTGTACATAGGAGCAGTATTATAGTAGCTATATTCTTGTACATAGGAGCAGTATTATAGTAGTTATATTCTTGTACATAGGGGCAGTATTATAGCAGTTATTCTTGTATATAGGTAGCAGTATTATAGTAGTTATATTCTTGTATATAGGGCCGTATATAGCAGTTATATTCTTGTATATAGGAGCAGTATTATAGTAGTTATATTCTTGTACATAAGGGCAGTATTATAGTAGTTATATTCTTGTACATAAGAGCAGTATTATAGTAGTTATATTCTTGCACATAGGGGCAGTATTATAGTATTTATATTCTTGTATATAGGAGCAGTATTATAGTAGTTATATTCTTGTATATAGGGGCAGTATTATAGTAGTTATATTCTTGTACATAAGAGCAGTATTATAGTAGTTATATTCTTGTATATAGGAGCAGTATTATAGTAGTTATATTCTTGTACATAGGGCAGTATTATAGTAGTTATATTCTTATATATGGGAGCAGTATTATAGTATTTATATTCTTGTACATAGGGCAGTATTATAGTAGTTATATTCTTGTACATAGGGGCAGTATTATAGTAGTTATATTCTTGTACATAGGGGCAGTATTATAGTAGTTATATTCTTGCACATAGGGAGCAGTATTATAGTAGTTATATTCTTGTACATAGGAGCAGTATTATAGTAGTTATATTCTTGTACATAGGGGCAGTATTATAGTAGTTACATTCTTGTACATAGGGGCAGTATTATAGTAGTTATATTCTTGTACATAGGGGCAGTATTATAGTAGTTATATTCTTGTACATAGGGGCAGTATTATAGTAGTTATATTCTTGCACATACCCATGTAAATATTGACCCAAGCAATATCTTCCCAGTCCCTATTAACAATGATATAGGTTTGGGTTTATGAAAGCTTTTTCAAGTCCAATGACTAATTCTTATGATTTGTTATGCCCCGATGTAGAAAAAAAACAAACAGTTCTATTTTGAACCGTCCATTATGGTTTTTGCACAAAACGCATGTGAAATTACGTACAAATGTGAACAATATTATATGTAAAAAAAAATCTTGATCGTTCATTCTGCAACGTTATAGGAAATAATTTTTTTCCTTTTCTCTTGACCCTTTTATCTTATAGAAGGCTGCGGATCGTCTCTGTGAAGCTTCCAGCTTTCTTCCCTATTGTGTTCACCATAGATGTAACTACAACAGGTGCAGGGGTTGCAATCGTACCCGGGCCCTGGAGCCTAGGGGGCCCCAAATCTCCCTTTAGCCTATAGAAAAAGACTAATGCTATTAACGATTTGCAATAATTGGGGGCCCCATTGGATCTTTCGTATCGGGGCCCATGAGACTCAAGTTACACCACTGATGTTCACGTTCCATCTACCTTGATATTGTTATTCCATCTCCTCGATATTCTGTTGAAATCTTTCTCCTTGTTCTTCCCTAACATCTTCAAGGTTTTCAGGAAAGTCATGCAGATGGCAATGTAAAACATGTAACTTAAATTCATCAGACAACCCAAGGCTTTGAAACATTCCAGCATTGTCTCCACGGTGGACGTACATTTTGGATTTTGGTTGTACCTGGAAATTTCTACATAACGTCTTTAAGAGAATCCAAAATCCTTCACACAGGGGCGGACGTGACCCCTGGGGGCCCTGGTGCAGGAGCAGGAAGGGGGGGTGCTACTGGCCGTCGGCGCGGCCTGGGGGGGAGGGGGGGAAGTAGCTGCTGCCCGTCGGTGCGGCCCGATGGAGGTTGGGGTAGACGCTGCTGGGGGCCGCCGGCGCGGTGGTCTCCTACCTGGTGAGCCGCGCCGGCTGTTTGCAGCCATCCTACGGGCCGGAGGGGCAGAAGAGAAGAGGGGCGGGATCAGGCAAGGGAAGCAGGAAGCTCTCTGCTTCCCTTGCCTGACCCTCCTCTCCTCTGACGGCAGCTTGCGGGGGTCAGTTGGGGGCCCCCCTCCAGGATTGAAGGGGGCCCCTAGCCGGTCGGGGCCCTGGTGCAGCTGCCCAGTGTAGTTCCGCCCCTGCTTTACAACAGCTTTCACTTTTGTTTTGAACACATCTTTCTTCATGAGTTTTTGAATATTCGGACCCACAAAAATGTCTTCCTGCAGCTTTGCTTTGGAGAGTCCCTGAAACTTGGAAGCCAGTGAAGGGCTTGGCAGAGAAAAGAGGCCGGGGAATAGCAGGGGGACAGGTGGGTGAGCCAGCAGCAGAGTTTAGGGTAGATGGCAGGGTGTGAGAGTGCTAGAGGGGAGGCCAGAGAGCAGGAGGTTGCAGTAGTCGAGGGGGAGATGATGAGGACATGCATGAGTGTTTTTGCAAATTCTTGATGAAGGAATGTACGGATCTGGGAAATATTTTTGAGTTGGAGGTGGAAAGAGCTTGGATATGTGGCTTAAAGGGAGAAAGCAGAATCGAGGATCACCCCGAGACACCGAGCATGTGGGACTGGGGAGAGTGAGCAGTGCAGTCCTTGACTTTGATGGTTGAGTGAAGTAGAACTACAGCACATTTTCTTCTTACACCCCATAGAGTTGTGGAGGTTACTGGGAGTTGTATTTTTCACCACCTGGGTTTGTTAGTGTTGGTGCAGATGATCAAGGACCTGTGTCAGGACAATCCTTGGGCCCTGAATTTGGCTTTTCCTCTGGGGTTCCTCCTAGTAATGATGCCCCCATGTGGCCAGCACCAGTACTGCTCTGTATTTTACTACCTTATCTCCCCCTGATCCCTCAGTTTTGCATATCTCCTGCCTTCTCTGCCTGCTCTGACCTCTTCATGCCTTGCCCTATGTGTTACAGTAATTATCAGTAAAACCTTCTTGGATCTTGTCCAGCTCCAGTCTCCTCCTCTGCTCCTTCACCTCCTGCCTCTAGAAAACTGCTCCAAACTCTTCTGGGAGACTCAGCCCAGCAGAGCTCCTTGCTGTGTCCTGTCCCCAGGTGAGTCCCTTGAGGGTGACTTCTACTTCTGGGGGAGGAAGGGGTGTGGGGGGGGGGGTATTTTTGATACTTATGAATTAAAGGGATTCCTAATCCTTTGTAAGTAATGCTGACTCATTGTATACAGTATACAGTTATGCGACGTTCTAATATCCTTTCTGTATCCAGTATTTACAGTTTTCAAGATCTCTGCTTGCTGTCAGTAGAATGCAAACATTCTTGTTGGCACACAAATGATGAAAACCCTTCACCTAATATTCTCTTAGCTGAGGTTTGTTACACTTATGTTCCAAATAGAAAACTCTGAAAATGTCTGAAAAACTCATTTTTTTCCAATGTACTGATAATTTGCTACAATGTATCAGTGAAGGTAAAATACATCAATATTGAGCCCAGGCTGCTGCTCTCACCAGAAGGTACAGACTGGATACAATTGAAGCAACTCCATACTTATACATGTTCCTGTACTGATACACTTGTAGCAAACTATCAGCACCGCTATGTGCGCACATTGAGTATTTGGTTGCAGAAATTTCTGTACCAAATCTGCATCTCCATGCAGGAAAAATGCACTAAAAATGCAATGTATTTTTAATGCATTTTTGCATGCATTTTTTTATGCATTTGGGGTGAAAAAATGCTGCAAAAAATATTTTTTTCTGCACCAAATCTGCAAAAGAAAAAAAGCAACGTGCACAAAACATCAGGACTCTCATCGACTTTGCTTACAAGGATTTGCATGCAGCTGTGTGACAAAACTGCACTAAAAATGCAATAAAAACGCATTGTGTGCATAGGCCTTAAGGAGGGTTGCTTCAGCTGGCTGGTTTCACATTACATTATAGTTAAATCCAATGCTGTCCGATGAAAATCGGACAGCATCGGATACGAATCAGCCCCCATGTTATCCAATGGGGATCAGATCGGATCGGATTTGGCATAATTGCTATCCGATTTGCCTCTGAATCTGTCCGAGTTTTTGCCGAAGCAAAAATTGTAGACTGCTGCGATTTTGGCTCCTGAAAAAAATCGGAGAGAATCGTATCGGAGGCAAATCGGATAGCAATTATGCCAAATCCAATCCGATGCTTTAACATGGGGCCCTATGGAGCAGGGTCCGAGGAAACATCTGATGTCTCCTCGGACCCGATTTTAGTGTACTGAGCATGCTCAGTACATACTCAGTACACTAAAACTATTGTGTGCCGCCTAATTTAACTTCCGCAATGTATATACATACATTGCAGAAGTGAAATATAACTAAAATCAAGTGTTTAAAATAAAAAAATCTCTATTCTCACCTGCCAGCGCTCCCCTGGCGCCTCCCATCAGCTCCCCACTCGGTAACAGGACCTGTGATGATGTCACAACCCGATCAGCTGATCGGGTCACATGAGCGGTTACCGCGATATCCGCTCATGTGACCCGATGACGCTTCTGACATCTTCGCAGGTCCTGTTAAACCGATCAGGAGCTCTATGGACACGCCGGGGGAGCGCTGGCAGGTGAGAATAAAGATTTTTTTATGTTGGAATGACAGGAGGAGCGGGAGAAGAGGAGAGGGAGACAACAGGGAGACAACAGAGGGACAGCAGGGGGACAACAGGGGGACAGCGAGATGACAGGAGGCAGAGAGGAGGGGGAGTGAGGTGACAGACCAAACTGATCCTGCAAAATGTTGGAATCGGATGCCTATTTAGCATTCGATTGCAGGGATCAGTCTGGATCTGATGCGGTCTGATTTTCATCAGACAGCATCGGATTTAACTATAACGCAATATGAAACCAGCCTAACACGATAGTGTAGACTGGTCTGTACATAATGTGATTTACAGGCTTCAGATGTCAACAATTCACTGACAGCAAGCAGACATCTTAAAAATTGTAAGGTATGGAAACACAGTGTATATTAGAAAGTGTTAGAACTTTTTACAAGACGATAAACTTCATGCACATAAATCTATTTTAATGACTTGTGGATGCTGGTGTGACATAAGGGGCCCTGAAGCTGCAGATTATAGTAGGTGTTTGCTGTTCAGTTTTCTTAAGTCACCAGTGAATATGATATGTGCAGTCATTAAAGGTCAGCGAGTCAGGAGCTGCCAGAGCAGTCAGGGAGCATTGACCGTCAGTGTTGCCATAGGCACCGTGGAACTCTGCATTATATCTTACATTATGTGTTTTCATGCGTTGAAGACTTTTACAGTCATTACATGGTTAACGCATCACAAGTCTGCAAAAATCACTGAACCCAAGTTCCTCCAAGGGATTTACATGACCGTGTCTGATTGGGCAAGCCCCTCAAGAGACCGATATGATTGGTGAACCCGAGACAGCGCCCTGAATGACACGCCTCCATGTATGTAACATATGTATCTGGTATACAGGACAGCATGGCGGATAACACAGGAAGAACACGGCGGGGGCTGGAATCCTTCATTGTTTTCTTGTACAATAGTTGGAATATTTTGAGTTTCTTTTGACAAACATCAACCATGGATGAGTTTTAAAAAGAAAAAGACAAAAAAGTGAAGCTCTTAAGTGTAGAGGTTTTGGGTAAATGCAACTGCTCACCCCAGCAAGATGTGATTATAAGGGCGGCACGGTCGCTCCATGGTTAGCACTGTACGGTGGCTCAGTGGTTAGCACTGCAGTCTTGCAGCGCTGCGGTCCTGGGCTCAAATCCCACCAAGGACAACATCTGCAAGGAGTTTGTATGTTCTCCCCATGTTTATGTGGGTTTCCTCTCGCACTCCAAAGACATACTGATAGGGAATATAAGTGTGAGCCCCAATGGGGACAGTGATGATAATGTATGTAAAGTACCATGGAATTAATAGTGCTATATCTTAATATTATTACAAATACAACTCTGACCACTTGCAAAAAGTGGACCAGCTCCTGGTCCTTCATGTATCGCTCATGCATGATGACAATGGCAATAAGTATAGTGCTGAAACTCGTCACCCCAATAAAGCGATCACACCTCTGTCTATGGATAGTCATATTTTTCCAGCAGCGCCCAGAGATTTCTTCTTTCTTTCTGCATCCTGTGTTGCAAAATCTTTTAGACATGATTGGGAAAAATGGTGCACGTTAAGAGTACTTTTAAAAACAGAAGTGTTGGGGTGAGTGCCCACAACAGGATGAGTAGCATTTTGGACGCTGTGTGTTCTCGAGGTGTCCAAGATGTTGCATTGTACAGTACAAGCACAGTAGATGGATATATAGAAATCCTGTTCCCCCTTTGCTTCGTATTTACGCAGCATAAACTGACAAGCGATGCGGCTTTCTGAGCCACAACATGGCAATTTATGCTTGCAGAGACACAAGTGTTCTCTTCAGGAGAACGTGGCGAAAATATGCTGCACCCAGAATCCTGATCATGGGCACTGAGGAGCGCATTCTTTTAAGGAGAACACTTGTGTCTTTGCAGGAGAAGACACACTGCGTCCAGAACGCTGGCACTCCTGATCATGGGAACTTAGTTTATTCTAAAAATTAATAAAATGCAAAAATAATGAACAAAAAATCTAAATCTCATCAATATATGGGGACCGTTCTTTCCATTCATCACTTCTTCTCAGTCAGTTGCACACAAATCTAGAAGGAATACGGGAAAAGGTTGTTCCAAACATCTAGGAGAACCGACCCCCGATCTTCTTTGTACGAGGCTTGTGCGGATCCTTCTGTGTCATGTGATCCCAGACAGGTTGGGAGGTTGTGAGTTCAGGGTCTGTGTAGTGTAGCAGATTAGAGACGCATCATGGTACTTGCCTTAAAAACCAGAAGATGCCCAGCAGTGCCATCAGTTCAGAATTGGTATTGACTAGTGGGACCACGCTACAGTCTTCTGTCCAGAATAGTCTGTCAAGAAGTGGTCTTCATTGAACAATTGTGGCCAAAGAGCCAGAACGTCTACATGGAAACAAGGGCGATTACTCAACTATAAAGGAAAACATAGGAACTGAGGTGCAAAAAGCGTGTCTTCTGCATCCTGTCTGGGCATTAGTTTCTATGACCATGGCTGGTAAATACCATTGCCTTTTTGCTATGTATATAATTGAATCATCTTGTTTCTTATTTCTTTAGTGTAGGCACTCACAAGACATGGAGACCATTGACACTGGGTTGGGAGCTTGCATATTTTAGCCAAAATATAAACCGATACTTGCATATTTTATATATTTTTTTACTGGGTGCAGCCAGGCCCTCAATGGTGACCTTGTAGACTAGGGGCCAGTACTTCTGTACCTCTGGAGAGCCACATAATTGAATAGTAGGGTTCAGGGGTATAACTACAACAGGTGCAGGGGTTGCAATTACACCCAGACCCTGGAGCCTAGTGGGGCCCCAAAAGTCATTTTGGCCTATAGAAAAAGATTAATGCTATTAAAGATTTGCAATAAATCTTGGAGCTTTCGCATTGGGGCCCATGAGCTCCAAGTTATGCCACTGGTAGTGGTGTGTAATAGGCTATTGTCTGGGCACTGAGTTAAATGTGTGTGACTTGCTCCATATTGCAAGTGTCTGTCATTTTTGTGCAATTCTAGTATTGGTAATCATTGGCCGCTCCATGGACTGGTAGGTGGAGAGCGGTTGCTTTGTCAGTATTTTGCACCTGTTTTACCTCCATATGTAAGGTGGGCTGCAGTCTGTGCATTTGTTTCTATAACCTTGGCTGGTAAATACCATTATCTTTTTGCTATGTTTATAGGACAAAAACACCTTAGCAGGTGCTCCAGGCCAAGGGACTAAGCTGTTACATATTTGACTGTAACAGAAGGCAGATTGTTTAAAGAGCGGCATGGACGGTGGACGGTCCAGCAAGTTTACCCCTACAATTGATTAAATGGAGTTGGGCATTTGGTCAAAATTAATGATGCTACCAAGGCTGTGAAATCCAGGCAGATATGTATTCATTATGTAATACCATCAAGGAGGCATCTGATTGGCTCCAAATGTATTCTCCAGCCGGACAACGACTCCCAACATCCAGCCAATGTCATTAAAAACAAGAAGTACTGGAAGTGATGATCCACAGATCCCTGATCTCACATCCTCTCTCTGTCTGGGATCAATAGACAGAAGGATCTGCACAAGCCTTATACACAGATCTTAGCCCGGCTTCACATTAGCGTTCATCTCCGCTGCGTATTGCTGGCGGGAGAAAGCAAGCCGACCGCAAGCACTGCCCATCCCTATGTTTAACATGGGGACGCACGGTGTATGCGCTCGAGTGCGGATGGCCGTGCGTCCCCGTTGCCCTCCATGTGTGATTTGTACGCATGCAGAGGCTCGCGTACAAAACAAACATTCCCGGCCGCACAGAATCTGCAACCTGTACACAACATGTTGCAGATTCTGTGCGGACGCAAATGTATGATTTGTACTCGAACCTCTGCAGGTGTACAAATCACACATGGAGGGCAATGGGGACGCACGGCCATCCGCACTCGAGCGCATACACCGTGCGTCCCCATGTTAAACAGGGATGGGCAGTGCTTGCAGTCGGCTTGCGCTCACAGGCCGCAATACGCAGCGGAGGCAAATGCTAATGTGAAGCCAGCCTTAGGCTGCCTTCACATTTGCAGACCCCTCCGCAGCGTTCTGCAGAGGGGATCCACAATGTGACCGCAGCACCGCAAGCCCCTATCTTTATAATGGGAGCGCACGGTGCTCATGACCGTGCTCACCCATTCACTGCCATATGTGATCTGTGCGCAGGCATCACCCAGTCTCGTCCGCACCACGAACGCGACATGTTGCATTTCTGGTGCGGACGAGACTGGGTGATTTGTGCGCAGGCATCCGCCTGCGCACAGATCACGTATAGCAGTGAGCGGGTGTGCACGGTCATACGCAGCACCGTGTGCTCCCATTATAAAGATAGGGGCTTGCGGTGCTGCGGCCACATTGCGGATCCCCTCTGCAGAACGCTGCAGAGGGGTCCGCAAATGTGAACCCAGCCTTAGAATAATTTCCCTGCAAAAACTGCAAGTGACAAGAAGGCGACTTAAGGGATTCACAGTTCTTGTTTGTTCTTTCACTTTGCATTTTGTTAATTGATTAAAATAAACAATTAAAACTTCTATATTTGCAAACTTCTAACTTAGTAATAATGTGAATGGAATACACCAATTTACAATGGTCATTGTATACTCATTCTATCCATGGGTCTTTGATTATCAGGGGTTGGGAGTGTGCACAATAGGCAATGTGTCTTCATGTAAATACTGTACAATGTTTACATAAGACAGCTCAGAATATTTAGGATTTCAAACATTGATGGATAAGAATCTGGCACCATGGGTCTGGCCTTGTATATTGTATAGAGTCTGAGAGTCTTCAGAAAGGGGGAGAGCAGCTAGACCCAGCATGGTTCAGATGGGGGACGACCCACGGAAGGGGCTTACCCAGGGGTGTGACCAGGAAGGAATGAGGCAAGGAGGAAACTGATCTGACACCGAGACCTGAGTATGTGAAGAGTTTGTATAATATTTATTACATTGTTGCATTCACCTTCATATTGTGGATATATTATGGAACATCATAACAAACACGTGTCTTCTGTAATGTTTATTGTTTATGCAGGTCCATGGTAATCTCATAACTCGTAGAAGCAATTTAACTTTTCTTTTTCTTTCTTTCTTTCTTTCTTTCTTTCTTTCTTTCTTTCTTCTTCTTTCTTTCTTTCTTTCTTTCTTTCTTTCTTTCTTTCTTTCTTTCTTTCTTTCTTTCCCTCTCTCTCTCTCTCTCTATATATATATTTATATGTGTGCAGAAAGGTTAGAGCAGCACAGTCATGCAAATCAACTGAGACAATCTTTATTTATTGCTCTTCATACATACGATAAAAAGAAAGTTGTAGCACTCTTTATAAGATGTAAAAAAGCCTTCAATTCGGGAGAGGGTACAGTTGGCAGCCTTCTTCTAGGCTGGAAGAGAAACCATTGTGGTTGAAACACTGCCAACTGTACCCTCTCTCCCGGATTAAAGGCTTGTTTACATCTTAGGCTGCCTTCACATCATGATTTTGGAGCATCTGTGTTTAGCCTCCCATGTATTCCTATGGGCCTCGGATGTGTCCCTATTGGCATCCAATCTTAGCACCATCCGGTAGCTGTCCGATTTAGTCACGGAGCCAAAGTCGTAGCCTGTTGCGATTTTGGTGTCCTTGACTAAAATCTGACACCACAGATCCGTGATGGTCTATAGGAAGTTACAATGGGAGCCTATGGACATCAGATCCGTGACTATATCGGCTCCATGGTTATGTACTGAGGATGCCCAGAAGTAGTGCTCAGTACATAACCCTGTCTCTCCCTGTTCTCCCTGCATCTTCCCTGTCTCTCCCTCCTCCATCTCCTCTCCCCCCCCCCTCGCCTATCCTGTGTCCCCCCCCCCCCGCCTCTCCCCTATTCTGTCCCCTGTTCTGTCCCATCCGGTATGTAAAAAATAATTAACCTCCTCCAGGAGGATACTTCACCTTTCCGGCGCCTCCGGGGATGCGACCGTCTCCATCTGGGTGAAGGACCTCTTGTGACGTCACCGAGCCGATCAACAGCTGATCGGCTCGGTGACGTCACAAGAGGTCCTTCACCCAGATGGAGACGGTCGCATCCCCGGAGGCGCCGGAAAAGTGAAATATCGTCCGGGAGGAGGTTAATTATTTTTTACATACCGGAGGGGACAGAACAGGGGACAGAATAGGGGAGAGGCGGGGGGGGGGAACACAGGATAGACGAGGGGGGGAGGAGATGGAGGAGGGAGAGACAGGGAAGATGAAGGGAGAACAGGGAGAGACAGGGACCCCAGGATCCACACAGATCCTGCATAGATTCGGATACAGATGGCTATTTGCCATCCGAATGCAGGAATCCGTGTGGATCCGTGGCTGTCCAGGGGATCCTGCAAAAACAAGGATCCCCACTGACAGCAGAAAAACGTAGTGTGAAGGCAGCCTTATAAGGAGTGCTACAACTTTCTTTTATATATCTATATGAGGATGTGTACAGGAGCATCTCACTGAATTAGAATGTTATCAAAAAGATCATTTATTTCAGTAATTCAATACCATAAAGTGAAGCACGTTTATTATATAGAGTCATTACACACAGAGAGATCTATTTCAAGTGTTTGCTTCTGTTAATGTTGATGAAATAATGAATTTTAACTCATAAATGTTGCCCTAATGAAAAGTCTGTTCAGTAAATGCCCCCAATACTTGGTTAAGGCTCTTTTGTAATAAATTACTGCATCAATGCGGCGTGGCATGGAGGTGGTTAGCCTGTGGCTGCTGTGGTGTTATGGAAGCCCAGGGTGCTTTTATAGCAGCCTTCAGCTTGTCTGCATTGTTGGGTCTGGTGTCTCTCATCTATCTCTTGACAATACTCCATAGATTCTCTATGTGGTTTAGGTAAGGCGAGTTTGCTGGCCAATCAAGCACAGTATCAGGTATTGGTAGTTTTGGCAGTGTGGACAGGTGCCAAGTCCTGCTGAAAGATGAAATCTCCATCTCCAAAAAGCTTGTCGGCAGAGGGAAGCATGAAGTGCTGTAAAGTGTCCTGGTAGCCGGCAGCGCTGACTTTGGTCTTGATAAAACACAGTGGACCTACACCAGCAGATGACATGGCTCCCCAAACCATCACCGATCATGGAAACTTCACACTAAACCTCCAAACTCTTGGATTGTGGACTCAAAACTCGTCCTCCCGATCCAGGGACCTCAATTTCGAATGACATTTTGTGGCTTGCCCACCTTTTGGAGTGTGTCAGTGACTGCCTTTGGAACGTCTGTCAAGTCCGCAGTCTTCCCCTCGATTGTGTAGCCAACTGAACCAGACTAAAGCCCCCGTCACACTGAGGGAGATCGCTAGCGAGATCTGTTATGTCTCAGGTTTTGTGACACAACAGTGACCTCGCCAGCGATCTCGCTCAGTGTGACACGCAGCAGCGATCAGGCCCCTGCTGTGTGAGACCACTGATCGTGTCGGAATGGCCTGGACCATTTTTTGATCGTTGGGACCCCGCTGGGCAGCATGCTTCGCTGTGTTTGACGGGGACAACAACCAACGTCCTCAATACTACGCCCTAGAGTGACAGGGTTCCAACGACCGCCGTATCATTGCTGCGTCGCTGGTGAGATCTGACTGTTGGACATCTCACCAGTGACCACGTAAGGACACACCAACGATCCCGGCCAGGTCGTATCGATGTCGGGGTCGCTGGAGCATCGCCAAGTGTGACGCTACCCTAAAGGACCATTTTAAATGCTTAGTAAGCCTTTGCAGGTGTTTTGTGTTAATCAGTCTAACTTTCTGAGACAATGAATTTTGGGTTTTCATTGGCTGTAAACCATAATCATCAACATTAAAGAAATAAACACTTGAAGTAGATCACTCTGTCTGTAATGGCTCCATATAATATATGCATTTCACTTTATGGTATTGAATTACAGATATAAGTGATCTTTTTGATGATATTGTAATTTATTGAGATGCACCTGTATATATGTGTGCATGTATATATATATGTACATATACGGTATATGTGATTTACTGAACGAGCATATAAATGCAGAACTTTTGTTTTAGCTGCCAACTTTCATGGCCCAACCTCAAAGATCTAATACCGTATATACTCGTGTATAAGCCGACCCGTGTATAAGCCGACCCCCCTACTTTTCCCCCCAAAAACTGGGAAAACTTATTGACTCGCGTATAAGCCGAGGGTGGACTCCAGCAGTGTATACAGCTCCCAGCACAGGGTATACAGCTCCCAGCACAGGGTATACAGCTCCCAGCACAGGGTATAGAGGACCCCATCCCTGGTATACAGGCTCCCCCTCACAGTATGGGCCCCCCACCACAGTAAGGCCTCCCTATGCTGCCGCTGCTCACTGTACAATAAATAGTGTTATTAGCGCTCACCCTCGCTCCTGGCTGTGCATCTACCCTCCTTCCTGCTTGTCCTGTGACCGGGGCTCACGGCGATGACGTCACCAGCCGGTCACATGACACGCAGGGAGGAGGGAGGATGCACTGAGGGTGAGAGCTAATAACACTATTTATTGTACACTGAGCAGCGGCAGCATAGGGAGGCCTTACTGTGGCGGGGGGCGCCATACTGTGATGGGGAGCCTGTAATGCCATATGCACTGCTCCCCCCGCGGATGGGCGGGGGATGCAGTGCATATCATGAATAAGTTATGAGCGGCTCCACGTGACGAGCCGCTCATATTACAGCCTTCCCCCACCTCCTTCAGCCTCCTCCTGCTCCCGGACACAGCCCCCACTTCACAGAAAAGTATATGACTCGTGTATAAGCCGAGGGGGGGATTTTTCAGCCCAATTTTTGGGCTGAAAAAGTCGGCTTATACACGAGTATATATGGTACTTTCTATGTACACAAAAAGCCTTCCATCAACCACACAGGTGTGACATATCAAGATGCTGATTATTGCACAGGTGCACCTTAAGCTGCCACAATTAAAGGCCACTCTAAAATGTGCAGTATTATAGTAGTTATATTCTTATTCATAGGGGCAGTATTATAGTAGTTATATTCTTGTACATAGGAGCAGTATTATAGGAGTTATATTCTTGTACATAGGAGCAGTATTATAGTAGTTATATTCTTGTATACAGGGAGCAGTATTATAATAGTTATATTCTTATACATAGGGGGCCGTATTATAGTAGTTTTTGTGTACAATTGATAGGACACATTCTTCTAATATTACCATTTTTCCTATAATCTACATTTTTTAGCCTACCGCATAAGCTTTCGTCATGAAGATTGCAGTGATTGGACAGAGCCTGTTTGGGAAAGAAGTGTATAAGGAGCTATTGAAGGAGGGACACCAAGTGGTGGGAGTTTTCACAATTCCTGATAAAGTAGGGGGCAAGCCAGACCCTCTAGGTATGTGCGTTTTTATCATCACTATCACAATGGTCAACAGAGTTCTGATTTCTGCTCTTCATAGTGTTACACGCTAACATTCAACTTCCAGCAGCCACCACTAGGGGGAGCTCACTGCAGACTGATTTATCTTTTGTAAGGATCTCCCCCTGTTGGTGGCTGCAGGTATTGTTAATAAATAGCCATGTGGCTGCTATTCTCAATCAGCGTTCATAGAATAAAGGTCTGAGCACTAGGGTGTGCACCGCTTTCATTTTTTATTACTGGAAATATTAGTACATCCTCTTGACTCCCAGATCTAATAGAATATCTCCTTGTACAAACAGGAGTAGAAGCAGAGAAAGATGGCGTTCCTGTCTTTAAATTCCCACGCTGGCGAGTGAAGGGTCAGGCTCTGCCGGAGGTGGTGGAACAATACAAATCGGTGGAGGCCGAGCTGAATGTTCTCCCCTTCTGCTCTCAGTTCATCCCCATGGAAGTCATCGATGCTCCCAAAAATGGGTCTATCATCTACCATCCATCTATCCTGCCGCGGCACAGGGGTGCCTCCGCCATCAACTGGTCAGTATGGGCGGCCGTATATGTTATATTGCAGATGCCATCATTCACTGTGTTGTAAATGTACATATTTTATCAGGTTCCTTGCATTATGTAACCTCCAGTCACATCCAGAGCTGTATTCACTTAATTCTTCTCTTGAAGGACGCTGATGCAGGGAGATAAGATAGGCGGCTTCACCGTATTCTGGGCTGATGATGGGCTGGACACGGGCGACATTCTGCTGCAGAAAGAGTGTGAGGTCCTTCCAGACGACACAGTCAATTCCATATACAACCGATTCCTCTTCCCTGAAGGCGTTAAAGGCATGGTCAGTATAAAATGTGTCCAGGATTTGAAAAACACCCCGCCATATACAGTGTTGGCCAAAAGTATTGACTCCCCTGCAATTCTGTCAGATCATACTCAGTTTCTTCCTGAAAATGATTGCAATCACACATTCTTTGGTATTATTATCTTCATTTAATTTGTCTTCAATGAAAAAACACAAAAGAGAATGAAGCAAAAAGCAAAACATTGATCATTTCACACAAAACTCCAAAAATGGGCCGGACAAAAGTATTGGCACCCTCAGCCTAATACTTGGTTGCACAACCTTTAGCCAAAATAACTGCGATCAACCGCTTCCGGTAACCATCAATGAGTTTCTTACAATGCTCTGCTGGAATTTTACATCATTCTTCTTTGGCAAACTGCTCCAGGTCCCTGATATTTGAAGGGTGCCTTCTCCAAACTGCCATTTTTAGATCTCTCCACAGGTGTTCTATGGGAGTCAGGTCTGGACTCATTGCTGACCACCATAGAAGTCTCCAGTGCTTTCTCTCAAACCATTTTCTAGTGCTTTTTGAAGTGTGTTTTGGGTCATTGTCCTGCTGGAAGACCCATGACCTCTGAGGGAGACCCAGCTTTCTCACACTGGGCCCTATATTATGCTGCAAAATTTGTTGGTAGTTTTCAGACTTCCTAAAGCCATGCACACGGTCAAGCTGTCCAGTGCCAGAGGCAGCAAAGCAACCCCAAAACATCAGGGAACCTCCGCCATGTTTGACTGTAGGGACCGTGTTCTTTTCATTTGAATGCCTCTTTTTTTCTCCTGTAAACTCTATGTTGATGCCTTTGCCCAAAAAGCTCTACTTTTGTCTCATCTGACCAGAGAACATTCTTCCAAAACGTTTTAGGCTTTCTCAGGTAAGTTTTGGCAAACTCCAGCCTGGCTTTTTTATGTCTCGGGGTAAGAAGTGGGGTCTTCTGGGTCTCCTACCATACAGTCCCTTTTCATTCAGACGCCGACGGATAATACGGGTTGACACTGTTGTACCCTCGGACTGCAGGGCAGCTTGAACTTGTTTGGATGTTAGTCGAGGTTCTTTTTCCACCATCCGCACAATCTTGCGTTGAAATCTCTTTTCAATTTTTCTTTTCCGTCCACATCTAGGGAGGTTAGCCACAGTGCCATGGGCTTTAAACGTCTTGATGACACTGCGCACGGTAGACACAGGAACATTCAGGCCTTTGGAGATGGACTTGTAACCTTGAGATTGCTCATGCTTCCTCACAATTTGGTTTCTCAAGTCCTCAGACAGTTTTTTGGTCTTCTTTCTTTTCTCCATGCTCAATGTGGTACACACAAGGACACAGGACAGAGGTTGAGTCAACTTTAATCCATGTCAACTGGCTGCAAGTGTGATTTAGTTATTGCCAACACCTGTTAGGTGCCACAGGTAAGTTACAGGTGCTGTTAATTACACAAGCATCACATGATTTTTCTAACAGTGCCAATACTTTTGTCCACACCCTTTATTATGTTTGGTGTAGAATTATATCCAATTTGGCTTTAGGACAATTCTTTTTGTGTTTTTTTCATTGAAGACAAATTAAATGAAGATAATACCCCTCATAGACCGTGAGCCCTCGTGGACAGGGTCCCTGCCCCTCCTGTACCTGTACGTCCTGATCGCCTAGATTTAGTGTACTTGTTCTTGTCTCCCTCATCCTCATGTAAAGCGCCATGGAACCTAATGGCGCTATAGAAATAAATAATAATAATAATACCAAAGTATTTGTGATTACAATCATTTTTAGGAAGAAACTGAGTATTATTTGACAGAATTGCAGGGGTGTCAATACTTTTGACCAACACTGTAGTGGCACACCTGTTTACTGGTTGCATGTTGTATTGCATCTCACCTCCATTAACTTCCAAGAGAGCTGAGCTGCAATACCAGACCCGACCACTAAACATATTTGGAGCCATTCTTAAAATAATTTACTGGCTTCTAGGAAGTCTGCTACAGATCAGCCCTTTGTGGTCAGGAGCATTAACCCTATCAGTGTGATTATTAGGATGCACAGTCCAGGGGGGATAAAGAACCCATCACTTAACTGCCAAAAGTCCAAGCTTTATAAATATGTAGCGCTGATTATCGCTACTACGGTCACATCCAGAGCTGCATTTATAATTCTGCTCCATAGAACGGACCCTATGCTGACTGGTTCACTTCTTGCAGGTGATTTGTTCTTGTAATTTCCACAATGCAACTTAGCTGAGCTTATACCGTACAAACACATTATATTAATGTGGAGCTGCTTTGACATCTGTGCTGAAGCAAGCAGAATTCTTAAAGGGAATCTGTCACCAGGTTTTTGCCACCTAATCTGAGCGCATCATAATGTCCTTTACTGGGACGCTAGTGTAGTTTTGATAAAATCATTCATCATTTTATCAGCAGGAGATTATCATTAGAGGACTACATGGCCTGCTGCCAGGTAGTCTAGTATATTCATGAGCTGCTAAATCTGCAGCAGAGACAACAGTAATTTTATCAGCAGTTCAGTAAGTGACACATCGCTGGAATCAGGGTCTCTGTCTCTACACTATGCTGCTCTCAGATGGGATGGCAAAAACCTGGTGACAGAGTCCCTGTAATGTGACTGCAGCTTTAGCTGTGACTGGAGTATAACGTAACCTCAAATCACTCTCTGTGAAACATCCTTGACATGAAATAAACCCAGATGATGAAAATACAGATTTTTTTCCCCCCTTTTCTTGATTGTGCAAATATTCACTTTGGCTTAGTAAAGAGTAAATGTGATCAGGGTCAAGGTTACATGATCGATTGCCAAGTGGTGATTCTAACTCAGCATTTTCTGCCTCCTACATGAACAAGACCTGTGGCATCTGGATTATCAGATATTCAACTCCACTAATTCAGCATCGGACTGACGCTGATTCCAGAAAATCACTGAACCCCCCCTCCATTAACCAAAGTAATGAAGTTAAAGTGAAGGTGTCCTCAGAAAATCACTTACTGTTTACATCAGATTTTTGTGGTGCACATATGTGTAATACAATTTTGAGAGCAGATACCATCCTAGGTGATGTCACAGCTCACCTCCTCCTCCTGTACAATGACTGATAACACCTCTATATACAGTAGATAACACAGGATCCACCATTCACAATAGGTGATATCACAGCTCACCTCCTCCTGTACAATGACTGAAAACACATCTATATACAGTAGATAACACAGGGTCCATCATTCACAATAGGTGATATCACAGCTCACCTCCTCCTCCTGTACAATGACTGATAACACCTCTATATACAGTAGATAACACAGGGTCCACCATTCACAATAGGTGATATCACAGCTCACCTCTTCCTCCTGTACAATGACTGATAACACCTCTATATAGAGTAGATAACACAGGATCCACCATTCACAATAGGTGATATCACAGCTCACCTCCTCCTCCTGTACAATGACTGATAACACCTCTATATACAGTAGATAACACAGGGTCCACCATTCACAATAGGTGATATCACAGCTCACCTCCTCCTCCTGTACAATGACTGATAACACATCTATATACAGTAGATAACACAGGAGCCACCATTCACAATAGGTGATATCACAGCTCACCTCCTCCTGTACAATGACTGATAACACCTCTATATATAGTAGATAACACAGGATCCACCATTCACAATAGGTGATGTCACAGCTCACCTCCTCCTCCTGTACAATGACTGATAACACCTCTATATACAGTAGATAACACAGGATCCACCATTCACAAAAGGTGATGTCACAGCTCACCTCCTCCTCCTGTATAATGACTGATAACACCTCTAAATACAGTAGATAACACAGGATCCACCATTCACAATAGGTGATATCACAGCTCACCTCCTCCTGTGGAATGATTGATAACATGGATGTTCCTGCCGCTTCTCTCTGGGTTGCTGTGAGAGGTGAGATTGAGCAGCAGGGAGGTGTGATCTGAATTAATAAACCAATTATGAAAAATTAAGACACAGGTGTAACATTTTATTGAACATTTGTCCTTTGTCGGTCTGTCTTGCAGGTGGAGGCTGTGCGTCTGATTGCACAAGGCTCAGCTCCGAGGATCCCACAACCCAGTGAAGGCGCCACCTATGACCCAATACAAAAGAAGGAAACTGCAAAGGTGACAATCTGTTATTCTGATCCACCACCGCGGGCTCCGCAGTAACATGGCTCCACCTGCGAGTTACTGTGTTACCACAGGATTAATGCAACCGCGCAGCAACGTGATAGCTGCTATATAGTAAAAAATTACTAACGATTGAGCAAATAGTGCAAAACGTCGGACCATGGAAATACCGAGGGTGTGTCGTTGCAAAAAACAAAAATTAAACTTTAGAAAATGTAGATTTTGTAGTTTATGATCAAGTGGATGATGATGAATTATTGGGATGGTCGGTCCTTACTCAGGTTTTCTCTGTCCAAATCTGTAGATTAATTGGGATCAGCCGGCAGAAGCGATACACAACTTCATCAGAGGGAACGATAAGGTGCCGGGAGCCTGGACCGAGCTCAATGGAAGTGTAAGTGTCCGAGTCTACAGTCATATCTGCTGAACACTGCATGAATGAGCGAATCAATCGATTCACAGGACACTAGTCCAGTGGCCACTTCAGTAGTCCATGCGCACTAGCGGGGAGCCCTGCAAACCGCTTCCCATCAGCTGTAATCCTCCACTCATATAGGTTTGGTGCTCCCACCACATCATGCCAGGCGCCTACTTACCAATAGAAGATTTGGGGATGTCAATGAATTGATTCGCTCTCCACTAATAATTTTTTTTTCAATGTAGAAATTGACCTTCTTTGGTTCATCCTTTACTGCCAATGGACCGATCCCTGATGGAGAACCTCTGGAGATCCCTGGAGCGTCAAAGCCGGCCGTGGTGACCAAGAACGGACTGGTGCTTTTTGGGAATGATGGAAAAACTGTAAGTGATGGGATAAAATCTGACAAATCTCCATAGGGTTATTATAACATTTGTGTACTATGGAGCTTCACTGTCACACTGTAACAAACCCAACGTCAAATATCCAAAATCCAGCTTTCTAAAATAGTAATTTGAGAAATACGCCATATTGTGTGAGGGGTACGCCCTCGAGGAACCGTGGGTCACATGACAATATGGGACATTTTGTTCTCCTTTTGGTCAAGTCTCATAATTTTCTACGTTTGGTCGCAGCTGACGGTGAAGAATCTTCAGTTTGAGGACGGAAAGATGATTCCGGCGTCTCAGTACTTTAAGTCATCGGACAACACGTCCTTACAACTGTCCCCGGAGGAACAAGCCATCGCAGATGACATGCGGGTATGTGAGTCACAGACCTTCCACCATGATTGTCCTCCAGACCAGTCAGTACTCAGTTCGGTAATTGTCCAAGTCCTTGTGTCCTAGGGCACCTGGAAGAGGATCCTCACCAACGTTCCCCAGATTGAAGACTCCACTGATTTCTTCAAGGCCGGAGCAGCGTCTATGGATGTCGTCAGGTTAGAGCACAACTATTAATACGTACTTAATAGGAAATCAACAACCTACCTGCATTACGACAATGGGCTATAAAGTGCGTGCCCTAAAGACCCATTTAAAAATCTCTGCAAGACATATGGGCTTAGGACTAATTGGGTTTAGGCATTATGGTGCGCAGAAGAAACAGAACTCGGCACTATGACTGGCATTACATGTACAGTATGGTGGCACTGTGAACCGTATGGTCGCATTATGTGTAAAGTATGATGCATCATGTATATAGTATGGTGGCACTATGTGTGCAGTATGGTGATATGTATAGTGTGGTGGCATTATGTGTACAGTTTGGTGATGGCATTATGTGTACAGTATGGTGGAATTAAGTATACAGTATGGTGGCATTACATGGGCAGTATTGTGGCACTATGTGTACAGTATGGTGATATGTATAGTGTGGTGGCATTATGTGTACTGTTTGGTGATGGCACTATGTGTACAGTATGGTGGAATTACGTATACAGTATGGTGGCATTACATGGGCAGTATGGTGGCATTATGTGTACAGTATGGTGATATGTACAGTGTGGTTGCATTATGTGTACAGTAAAGTGATGGCATTATGTGTACAGTATGTTGGCATTACATGGGCAGTATGGTGGCATTATGTGTACAGTATGGTGGCATTACATGGGCAGTATGATGGCACTATGTGTACAGTATGGTGATATGTACAGTGTGATGGCACTATGTGTACAGTATGGTGATATGTACAGTGTGATGGCATTATGTGTACAGTATGGCGGCATTACATGGGCAGTATGGTGATATGTACAGTGTGGTGGCATTATGTGTACAGTTTGATGGTGATGGCATTATGTGTACAGTATGGTGGCATTACACGGGCAGTATGTGGGCACTATGTGTGCAGTATGGTGATATGTACAGTGTGGTGGCATTATGTGTGCAGTATGGTGATGTGTACAGTATGGTGGCATTATGTGTACAGTATGGTGATATGTACAGTATGGTGGCATTATGTGTGCAGTATGGTGATGTGTACAGTATGGTGGCATTATGTGTACAGTTTCATGGTGGAATTACGTATACAGTATGGTGGCATTACATGTGCAGTATGATGATGTGTACAGTATGGTGGCATTATTTATGGATTGTACTATACTTGCAGATTGGTTTAATATGTATAATTATTCTCTCTATGGGTCGGGAGGTTGAGGTCATGTTGGTGATGGGGGCTTATACTTTTGCAGCAGCTCCTTATGATTTCTATGTATGTCCCTGATTACCTTATATATATTGTTTCTGTGCTCCATCAATCTGTCTAAAGTGGAAGGGCATTGTGACTTTTTCAATGGGGCTCGGAGAAATGTATGCATGTGCCTGATGAACGGCCATTTTTTTACAGCGCATCTTCATGTTAAAGGGGTTTTCTCATCTTCATTAAAACAAGCAACTTTGCCATTTCATTTTCTTAAAAATCCTCTCTGTTGTCAGCAAAGATGATGTTATATTCTATTGTTGGCTGCTCATTGCCTGCAGTCTATCAGAGGAGGCCGGTTTTCCTATACAATAGGTGCAGGGATCACAATCCCTCTGCTATGGAGCTTGTAAGCGTTGCTCTGAAGCTGACTGCATTGATAGCCCTCCAGATGCAGAGGTAAAGCCTCATTTTCTTGTGCACCATTTGGGCCAGTAGAGCGACAATGACGCTGGTAACACCTTCATTCATTGAGTAATCTGAGAGGCAGGGAGAGCGGTGCGCTCCTGCAGATAAGTTCAGAACAACTCTATTCATCTCTCAGGTGGGACAGAGGGGTGTTTTGACTTTTGTAATGATTCCCCATGAGCTCCATGCATGAAGACCAACTATAGACGTCAGTGGCGGACCTTGATCCCGGAGGGCCCTGATGCAGCCATAGTGAGGAGCAGTGGGGTGGGTTGTGGGTGCTAGTGATCGTCGGTGAGGAGTGGGGGGAATGGTGCTGGCGGTTGTTGGCGAGGAGCGGGGGGGATGCTCTCCTACCTGCGCTGAGCCGCCGAATGCAGTCTCCTGGGAGCCGGGGCGGAAGAGGAGAGGAGGGGCGGGATCATCCAAGGGAAGCAGGAAGCTTCCCTCATTTGCCCTCTTCTCCGCTGACATCGGGTTACGGGGTCGGCTGGGGGCCCCCTGCAGGCTTTAGGGGCCCCCTAGCCGGTCGGGGCCCTGGTGCAGCTGAACCAGCTGCACCACGGTAGGTCTGCCCCTGATAGACGTGTAGGGGTGGGGGGCTTCTTTTGCATTTGCGATGGGGTCCTGTGTCTTTCCCCCCCGGATGACCCGCTATCCCCCTTCCATCTCTAGGCTGGTGGAGGAAGTGAAGCTAAAGTGTAAGGGGCTGCAGCTGCAGAATGAAGACGTCTACATGGCCACCAAGTTTCAAGAGTTTGTGCAGATGCTCGTGAGGAGGCTGAGAGGCGAAGACGCGGAGGACGAAATACTCATAGATTACGTAAGATCTGTATCAATAACCAGCATGATATATGTACTTGTCACTGCCTTCATGTCAGCGATCCAGGAAGCTGAGGTACGTCGGGCTGTTTGATGAGGTCCTTCTGCTGTAGCTTTATCTGTCCCTGTGTAGGTGGACAAGGACGTTAATGACATGAAGATCCGGATTCCTCACCAGCTTTTCATCAGCGGACAGTTTACAGACGCCGAAGGTGGGAAAACGTACGAGACAATTAACCCCACGGATGGAAATGTAAGAACGCCAAGTAATATCAGCAACCTCATACGCCATCTTGGCACACGGAGCGAAACTCCCCCTTATGGTCATCCAATTCTCATCCTCTTAGGCCATTTGCAAAGTGTCTCTGGCCCAGGTGTCGGACATCGATAAGGCTGTAGCGGCTGCCAAGGACGCTTTCGAAAATGGTGAATGGGGCAAAATGAATCCAAGGGATCGAGGTCTCCTGATTTACAGGTGAGTTCCCTCCCTGGTTACAAACAAGTAACCGGGTCAGGAATATTGGGTGTATGGACTAAAAAATGGGCACATATACCACTCATTGACTCCAGCTGAAGAAGGCACCATAGTCATGACTTATATCTACCACGAGTATAGCGGTATTATATTGAATTGTTCTTTCTTTATCTGGACACTGTATGACGGTATTTTTGCAGTGTTAGGTGGTGGCTGTAGCACTGTACTGCACTGTGCACTATATGGCGTAGTTATTTGTATGTTAGACCCCTATATAGGAAGGAGAGCAGTAAAGTACCCATTGTCCTAATTCCCATCTCCCTTTTTACCAGGCTTGCCGACCTCATGGAGGAACATCAGGAAGAGCTGGCCACCATTGAATCCATAGACTCCGGTGCAGTCTACACTTTGGCCTTGAAGACCCACGTGGGGATGTCCATACAGACTTTCCGATACTTTGCCGGCTGGTGTGATAAAATTCAGGTAATGGTCAGATGTGTCTAAAAGTTACTGCCCCCCGGCTGGTCTTATTAGTGTGCAGTTGTTTTCCATCAATGATGCGCAACCCGCCCTACTGAGAAAAGGTTAAGCTGGTCGCCTGCTGGAGCGATCAATGGTGGTTTACTAGAGTCCGCACACTGGAGGACGTATATGAGCTCTGTCCTCTAGGGTTAAAATATGTTTTAGTATTAGTGCCCCTTATTACAAAGAAATCACGGCCCAGTGCTCCCCATTATTAATGTCCCTCAATAACCACCTATAACACAACATACATTTACAGCCAAGATCTGAGTAATCTCTGATCTCGGCTGCTGTCATGGGCAGCGGCTTTCAATGACAATTTTTGTATTCAGGTTATCACTATAGTTAGAGGAAAAAATGGTTTGGTACTGGGTTAGCCAACTGAAAAGAGAGGCGTCATTAATGTATGGCGGCCGTCACACGCTTCAATCTTGTGAGCGATATTGTTAGCGATCACGTGCACGCGCGATCGTTAACAATATCGCTCACATCGCTGGTGAGCTGTCACACAGACACACTCACCAGCGATGTGGACCAGCGAGATCACTGGTAACTATGGTACACATCGGGTTACTAGGCGCCACGCGGCGCTTAGTAACCCGACATTTACCATAGATACCATCTCCCAGCATAGGCTCTGCCGCTGGGAGATCGTTCATCGTGGTGTCACACACCACGATGATGCAGATTGATCAAGCGATTATTGCTTGATTTGAGCTCCGGCTCTCATATCTGCGATATCACGATCAAGCGATTTTACATTGTAAAATCGCTTGGTTACACGCAGCGACGCACAAACAATATCGCTTAAGCGATCAAAAAGCAGATCACTTAAGAGATATCGTGCAGGAAATTGATGCGTGTGACGGCCGCCTATGGCAGATTTATTATGTTATGTGGACACAAAGCCTATCATTGGTACTATGCCTTCAGGGCAATGGCCTAGATCAGAGATAGCTCAGAACACGGCTCATTAGATGTCACTTGGAGCATGACATTCAAGGTGAAGAACTCCAAGGTCAGGGCCATTCAGGTGATCAGTAAAGGGCATTCTGCAATATACTGGTGCCCAGCATTGAGTAAAGGTGAACCTTGAGATCTGCAGGTGCCAGTATGAGGCAAACAGTAAATAAGGGGAAAGCGGCACATTCTATGAAGTCTGATTAATATTAGATGTTCTTCATGACAGTTTGACCATAGAGGGCGCTCTTCTGTCTCAATTCTAATGTATAGTATAAATACCCATGTTTATGTCTCACAGGGCTCCACCATCCCGATTAATCAAGCTCGACCAAATCGGAATTTGACTTTCACCAAGAGAGAACCCATCGGGTAAGCGTGCCATGCCGAGATGGATGTAGTGTCCAGGTGACCCATCCGCTAGGCTGTGACAATACAGAAACTTTACTGGCTTCAACTTAAGTGACGGACGTTGGGCACCGGTATATACAGCTGCACCTCAATGAATTAGAATATGATCAATTTAGTTCAGTAATTCAATGCATAAAGTGACACACATATATTATATAGAGTCATTACACACAGAGGGATCTATTTCATGTGTTTATTTATGTTAATGTTGATGATTATGGCTTACAGCCAATGAAAAGTCAAAGGTCATTATCTCAGAAAATTAAAGTAGGGAGTATCAAAGGATAAAAACAACACTGCCGTATTCCACGAGACATCAAAGGGTGAATATAATATTGATTTCTTAGTCAGTGTGTTTCGGGGTTTCTGGAAAGTCCTGAAACATGGCAATATGATATTGATTTGTCCTGAGGAAGGGACTAGTAAATCAATATTATATTCACCCTTTGATGTCTTGTGGAATACAGCAGGTTGGTTTTTATCCCTTCATCCTCCCTACTCTATATGCACCACACTGGGGACTGCAGCAGCCGTGATCTGCTTTTATAGTGGTTGTGGCTCTCACAACCACACAAGATGAAGCCTCTGATACCTATTTAGGTCATATTTTATCTCTCAGACCCTTCATTCTCCCTACTTTAATTTTCTGAGATAATGACCTTTGGGTTTTCATTGGCTGTAAGCCATAATCATCAACATTAACAGAAATAAACACATGAAATAGATCCCTCTGTGCAGTGGTGTATCTAGGGTTAGGGTTGCCGGCGCCCGGGGCAAGGATCTGTTTTGGCGCCCCCCCCCCCAAAAAAAGTAGTTGAGGACCGGGGGAGGGGGTGCAGTCACAGCTTGGTTTTGGACCTGAGCTGTAGACGACCCCTGCAGATCGGGGCCATGAAGCTACTAGAAGTGATCAGCCCTGGTAGGACTACATGTCCCAGCACGTCCACATTACCTGCTCAGCGCCTTGGTGAATACAGGCCGGCTGTGCAGCAGCTGGAGATATGTCCGCAGCAGGGCTGTGTGCAGGGACACGCTGGCAGCTGGCGGGAGTACTTGGGCGCGGGAAATACAGTGTGTTGGGATGGTGCTGCAGAACAGCGGAAAACTGAGAGGCGAAGCCCAGGGAGACTGGGAGGTGCTCAATGAGTATCCGCAGCAGTGGTGTATCTAGGGTTGCCGGCGGGGGAGGTCGGGAGTGCTATCAGATTTCGGCCCCGCCGCTCAAATTGCAGAGGGGGGGGGGTGCCGCCGGCGCCCCCCGCTGGGCGGCGCCCGGAGCAAAGGGTCCGGCTGCACCCCCCTAGATACGCCCCTGCCTCTGTGTGTAATGACTCTGTATAATATATGTGTGTCACTTTTTCTATTGATTTACTGAAGTAAATGTTTGATGATGTTCTTATTTATTGAGATGCTCCTATACATATTCTTGACTGATCCTTTGAGGTTGAGAAGGACAATTTGCAAAATATGGGAGAGTCAAGCTCCCAAACTGCAGAATAGAGACTGCAGCTCTGGAATCTAAACCCTAAATAACAAAAAAAAGTCTCCAGGAGGGGAGGAGAACCGTGATCTCACAGAGAAAAAGCCTCTATAACTCCCTGTTTTGCTGCTGTTTGGTGGCTTTTTACAGTATGTTCAGTGGGCACAGTGTCACTCCACCAATAATAGAGCATCTATGAGACAGTTTCATTTAAAGGAGCTTTTCTGGTGTCATGTCCCCTTTAAATATTGTCCTATATTTGCAAAGAATAATACAAGAAAAATGAAAATAATATCACACAACTGCCAGTAAAATGCGATGTTTCATGCAGAGTCTGTGGAATTGTCATCCCCTGGAATTACCCACTCATGATGCTGGCGTGGAAAACAGCCGCTTGTCTAGCGGCAGGTAACACGGTGGTGCTGAAGCCGGCCCAGGTGAGACATAGATAACGTTAATACGCTGTCAGAGCATACCGGGCGTTGTAGTTTGCAATAATAAACAGAATAGTGAGTGCAGCTCTGGAGTATAATACAGGAGGTAACTCAGGATCAGTAATGTAATGTATGTACACAGTGACTGCACCAGCAGAATAGTGAGTGCAGCTCTGGAGTATAATACAGGAGGTAACTCAGGATCAATAATGTATGTACACAGTGACTGCACCAGCAGAATAGTGAGTGCAGCCCTGGAGTATAATACAGGAGGTAACTCAGGATCAGTAATGTAATGTATGTACACAGTGCCTGCACCAGCAGAATAGTGAGTGCAGCTCTGGAGTATATACAGGAGGTAACTCAGGATCAGTAATGTAATGTATGTACACAGTGCCTGCACCAGCAGAATAGTGAGTGCAGCTCTGGAGTATATACAGGAGGTAACTCAGGATCAGTAATGTAATGTATGTACACAGTGACTGCACCAGCAGAATAGTGAGTGCAGCTCTGGAGGATAATACAGGAGGTAACTCAGGATCAGTAATGTAATGTATGTACACAGTGACTGCACCAGCAGAATAGTGAGTGCAGCTCTGGAGGATAATACAGGAGGTAACTCAGGACCAGTAATGTAATGTATGTATACAGTGAGTGCACCAGCAGAATAGTGAGTGCAGCTCTGGGGTATAATACAGAAGGTGACTCAGGATCAGTAATGTAATGTATGTACACAGTGACTGCACCAGCAGAATAGTGAGTGCAGCTCTGGAGTATAATACAGGAGGCAACTCAGGATCAGTAATGTAATGTATGTACACAGTGACTGCACCAGCAGAATAGTGAGTGCAGCTCTGGAGTATAATACAGGAGGTAACTCAGGATCAGTAATGTAATGTATGTACACAGTGACTGCACCAGCAGAATAGTGAGTGCAGCTCTGGAGTATAATACAGGAGGTAACTCAGGATTAGCACATAATTATGGTAGTAATGTTGGGCAATTTAATACACTTACTAAATTATAATATTTATATTATAAATCTAGATTTTTACAATTCATTAATTGTCCTGCAGGTGACACCATTAACTGCTCTGAAATTTGCTGAATTAACAGTAAAAGCTGGATTTCCTAAAGGAGTGGTTAATATCCTGCCTGGAGCTGGTAAGTAAAGTAGTACAGTTCGATGTTCTGCTGGTAAATCTACACCACCATAAAAACCCAAAACATTTCATTTATGTTGGGAATAATTTTCCAAGAAACATATCTACAAGTTGCATTTTATTTTTCTCTCAGGATCTCTTATTGGACAACGTCTTTCTGATCATCCAGATGTCAGAAAATTAGGATTTACAGGGTCCACACCCATAGGAAAGCAAATAATGAAAAGGTGAGTTGTGAGCAGCCTTCAAATGTTCTTGTACACAAAGAGCAGTAAAATAGGAGCAGTATTATAGTAGTTACAGTTGTGGCCAAAAGTATTGACACCCCTGCAATTCTGTCAGATAACACTCAGTTTCTTCCTGAAAATGATTGCAATCACAAATTCTTTGGTATTATTATCTTCATTTAATTTGTCTTCACTGAAAAAACACAAAAAGAATTGTCCTAAAGCCAAATTGGATATAATTCCACACCAAACATAAAAAAGGGGGAGGACAAAAGTATTGACACTGTTAGAAAAATCATGTGATGCTTCTCTAATTTGTGTAATTAACAGAACCTGTAACTTACCTGTGGCACCTAACAGGTGTTGGAAATAACTAAATCACACTTGCAGCCAGTTGACATGGATTAAAGTTGACTCTACCTCTGTCCTGTGTCCTTGTGTGTACCACATTGAGCATGGAGAAAAGAAAGAAGACCAAAGAACTGTCTGAGGACTTGAGAAACCAAATTGTAAGGAAGCATGAGCAATCTCAAGGCTACAAGTCCATCTCCAAAGACCCGAATGTTCCTGTGTCTACCGTGCGCAGTGTCATCAAGAAGTTTAAAGCCCATGGCACTGGGGCTAACCTCCCTAGATGTGGACGGAAAAGAAAAATTGCCGAGAGATTTCAACGCAAGATTGTGCGGATGGTGGATAAAGAACCTCGACTAACATCCAAACAAGATCAAGCTGTCCTGCAGTCCGAGCGTACAACAGTGTCAACCCGTACTATCCGTCGGCGTCTGAATGAAAAGGGACTGTATAGTAGGAGACCCAGCAAGACCCAACTTCTTACCCCGAGACATAAAAAGCCAGGCTGGAGTTTGCCAAAACTTACCTGAGAAAGCCTAAAACGTTTTGGAAGAATGTTCTCTGGTCAGATAAGACAAAAGTAGAGCTTTCTGGGCAAAGGCATCAACATAGAGTTTACAGGAGGAAAAAAGAGGCATTCAAAGAAAAGAACACGGTCCCTACAGTCAAACATGGCGGAGGTTCCCTGATATTTTGGGGTTGCTTTGCTGCCTCTGGCACTGGACTGCTTGACCGTGTGCATGGCATTATGAAGTCTGAAGACTACCAACACATTGTGCAGCATAATGTAGGGCCCAGTGTGAGAAAGCTGGGTCTCCCTCAGAGGTCATGGGTCTTCCAGCAGGACAATGACCCAAAACACACTTCAAAAAGCACTAGAAAATGGTTTGAGAGCAAGCACTGGAGACTTCTAAGGTGGCCAGCAATGAGTCCAGACCTGAATCCCATAGAACACCTGTGGAGAGATCTACAAATGGCAGTTTGGAGAAAGCACCCTTCAAATATCAGGGACCTGGAGCAGTTTGCCAAAGAAGAATGGTCTAAAATTCCAGCAGAGCATTATAAGAAACTCATTGATGGTTACCGGAAGCGGTTGATCGCAGTTATTTTGGCTAAAGGTTGTGCAACCAAGTATTAGGCTAAGGGTGCCAAAACTTTTGTCTGGCCCATTTTTGGAGTTTTGCTTGAAATGATCAATGTTTTGCTTTTTGCTTCATTCTCTTTTGTGTTTTTTTCATTGAAGACAAATTAAATGAAGATAATAATACCAAAGAATTTGTGATTGCAATCATTTTCAGGAAGAAACTGAGTATTATCTGACAGAATTGCAGGGGTGTCAATACTTTTGGCCACAACTGTAGTTCTATTCTTGAACACAGGGACAGTATTATAGTAGTTATATTCTTGTACATAGGGGCAGTATTATAGTAGTTATATTCTTGTACATAGGAGCAGTATTATAGTAGTTATATTCCTGTACATAGGGACAGTATTATAGTAGTTATATTCTTGTACATAGGGGCAGTATTATAGTAGTTATATTCTTGTATATAGGAGCAGTAATATAGTAGTTGTATTCTTGTATATAGGAGCAGTATTATAGTAGTTATATTCTTGTACATAGGAGCAGTATTATAGTAGTTATATTCTTGTACATAGGGGCAGTATTATAGTAGTTATATTCTTGTACATAGGGACAGTATTATAGTAGTTATATTCTTGTACATAGGGGCAGTATTATATAAGTTATATTCTTGTACATAGGGACAGTATTATAGTAGTTATATTCTTGTACATAGGGGCAGTATTATAGTAGTTATATTCTTGTACATAGGGTAGTATTATAGTAGTTATATTCTTGTACATAGGGGCAGTATTATAGTAGTTATATTCTTGTACATAGGGGCAGTATTATAGTAGTTATATTCTTGTATATAGGAGCAGTATTATAGTAGTTATATTCTTGTATATAGGAGCAGTATTATAGTTGTTATATTCTTGTACATAGGAGCAGTATTATAGTACTTATATTCTTGTACATAGGGGCAGTATTATAGTAGTTATATTCTTGTATATAGGAGCAGTATTATAGTAATTATATTCTTGTACATAGGGGCATTATTATAGTAGTTATATTCTTGTATATAGGGGCAGTATTATAGTAGTTATATTCTTGTACATAGGGGCAGTATTATAGTAGTTATATTCTTGTACATAGGGGCAGTATTATAGTAGTTATATTCTTGTATATAGGAGCAGTATTATAGTAGTTATATTCTTGTACATAGGAGCAGTATTATAGTAGTTATATTCTTGTACATAGGAGCAGTATTATATTCTTGTACATAGGGGGCAGTATTATATTCTTGTACATAGGAGCAGTATTATAGTAGTTATATTCTTGTACATAGAGGCAGTATTATAGTAGTTATATTCTTGTACATAGGAGCAGTATTATAGTAGTTATATTCTTGTACATAGGGGCAGTATTGTAGTAGTTATATTCTTGTATATAGGGTGCAGTATTATATTCTTGTACATAGGGGGCAGTATTATAATAGTTATATTCTTGTACATAGGAGCAGTATTATAGTAGTTATATTCTTGTACATAGGAGCAGTATTATAGTAGTTATATTCTTGTACATAGGGGCAGTATTATAGTAGTTATATTCTTGTATATAGGGGCAGTATTATAGTAGTTATATTCTTGTACATAGGAGCAGTATTATAGTAGTTATATTCTTGTACATAGGAGCAGTATTATATTCTTGTACATAGGGGGCAGTATTATATTCTTGTACATAGGGGGCAGTATTATAATAGTTATATTCTGTTTATTTGGCTGTTTAAGATTTTTGCTTTGTTTTTTATATTTTATTTCAGTTGTGCAGTGAGTAATGTAAAGAAAGTGTCTTTGGAGCTGGGTGGAAAATCTCCTCTGATCATCTTTAAAGATTGTGATCTGGATAAAGCAGTGCGGATGGTGAGTTATCTCCATTTTGTGCCTGTTCTTTGCCTCCGTTGGATGGAGCTGTAGACCGGATTCATGCATTTCCTTTATTGTTGTTTGTGTTGTTGCATTGCTGATGTCTCTGTAATACTTCAGGGATCATATATTATGTCATTGTTCTGTCCTTCCAGGGGATGGGTGCGGTGTTCTTTAATAAAGGCGAGAACTGCATTGCTGCTGGGCGTCTGTTTGTGGAGGACTCGATTCATGATGAGTTTGTGAAGAGAGTGGTGAGTGTGCAAGTAGCACGAAAACCTAATAAGACATGAAAGCAAAGGTCCTCTGACCATTGATTTGTCGATTTTCTAGGTGGACGAGGTAAAAAAGATGAAGATTGGGGACCCTCTGGACAGATCCACAGACCACGGGCCCCAGAACCACAAGGCCCATCTGGATAAACTAATCGAGTATTGCCAAGTGGGTGTGAAAGAGGGGGCCACCCTGGTGTACGGTGGAGATCAGGTCTCAAGACCAGGTGAGATCAGGGACCATCACCCTGCAAAGTCCTGACGTTATATCACAACACCACAGATCCTGAGACTTCTGGTGCTTTAATAATCACCTATATAAGTCAGCCACATCCAGCTATAGGGTCATTAATCAGATTCCTAGATCAGGTCCCATTCCATGAGCCCCATGTGCAGCATTAATTTGTACTTAGTCTATAGACGGTCATCTATATCCTGAACTCCAGCTGGATCCATTTTACTTGTACTGATACATTGTAACAAAACTATTAGGACAGGATAAATTTGTGCTGATGAGTTTAGCCCACATTGTAGCAAACCCTCAGTTGTGAGAACTATTAGGACTTAGGCCCTAAAGGTGGTGATTAGGATAAAGGGCAGGATTAGAGACGGGCAGGGTGTATATAAGAATACTACTCGCTGTGGGGTCCAGTCTTATGTGTTCTCTTCCATATTGGACTCCATGCCTATTTCTTATGTCTGTTCTGTATTTCCGATATGAATAAATCTCAATATTTTATATTTCAAGGCTTTTTCTTTGAGCCAACCATATTCACCGACGTAGCAGATCACATGTTCATCGCTAAAGAAGAGTCGTTTGGTCCCATAATGATCATCTCAAAATTCACAGACGGGTAAGAAGTTACCAGTATTTATAGGGAACTAGATCTGCAAGGAAACTGCAATAATACGTTATTGAATAACCCTATGTGCAGACAGTGGTGCCCCTGATGTTGTTCCGCTCTACAGGGAACAGTAACTAGGCAGAAACAGTGTAGAGACCCCAAGACAAAGTGACTGTGGGGGTTCTCCCCAGAAGACAGCGTGCAAATTTTAAGTTTGCCAAAATTATCTGTTCTGGATCAATAATAATATTATGTCCTTGAATACATCTATGAGTCCCAACGCACGTTTCGGAAGAGCTTCACAACCCTACCAAAGAAGCTGTTGCGAAACGTGCGTCGGGGTGCACAAACATATGTAAGGTCACAGCACCCTATGGGTAAATACTCTTATTTATTACATGGCCTCTTCTTACTCGCCATCTGTTTCCTAACAACTTTTCCTCTTTTTGGCCTCATACATGCGATTGTTGCGCATTGTTCTATAGCACCACTTGGGACATTCTATGGACTCCAGCGCCATCTAGTGGTCACATTGATCAAATCAATGAAAAAATGTCACGATCTACCTTTTTATCACGTCATTTTGTACATTAGTGTATGCCTTGGCACTGTCTATCATTTACGCTGTGCACGTGCCCCGTGCTACCTTCCTATTATGGGTCATCACAATGTACCTATCATAAATATATACTTTGTTACTCTTTTTAATATTTCTTCAATTGTCACTTCAATAAAGATTTCTGATATTTTAAATTAAAGTTTTGACTATTTCTGGCAAATTTTCCTGCCTACTTTTCTCTAAGTTGCTATATGCTATTGGGGTATCCCCAAAATAAGGACTATGTTCCCACATATTGTTCATTTATCTGATTTCTTTCATATTTTTAATGCCTAAAAATATGTTGTATATGGTTCTAAATAACATATTTAAATAACGCCCAAACGGTAGTGTCCAATTAATAACGTCATTAACAGTCTAAAGATTTCCACCAAACAATGAAGAATTAAGAATGCCATCTAGTGCCTGAATTTACCTACAGTCGTTGTACAATTAATAGTGCCATAGAATGCACATATAATACCATTATACAGTGCCTAAATATGTGTTTGTGTAATGCCCAAACTCTAGAGCTATGTAGTACCCAAATGATACCACTGCACTTGGCCTGCAATGTTCTCTTGTTCTACCATGAGAGGGCGCTGCTCTCTGTCTTGTACAGTGAAATGTATTGATGCTGATGCGTTCTCCTTTCTTTCCCAGGGATGTAGATGGCGTCCTGAAGAGGGCGAATGACACAGAGTTTGGCCTGGCATCTGGAGTGTTCACCAAAGACATCAGTAAGGCGCTGTACGTGAGCGAGAAGCTCCAGGCTGGGACCGTCTTCATCAACACCTACAACAAAACAGACGTGGCTGCGCCATTCGGGGGCTTCAAGCAGTCTGGGTTTGGAAAGGATTTGGGTGAGGATCAATCTCGCCTTTTATTATTGTATTATATGATGTCCGGGTAGGCTGGAGGACAACCAGTATGGACGCCATCATGTCTCTTCACTGCACACTAAAAGGACTTGTAGATTTTTTTCTTACCTCCTACTGCCATCTTCTGACTGTGAGGAGCTATTGCACCCTCATAAATTTTAACTTTTAATACTTTTTTTTTTCCTGCAGGTGAAGAAGCGTGAATGAATATTTAAAAACAAAAGCCGTCACTATCGAGTACTAGAAATAGGACATCATAAGTGTAGAACAATCTGGAAGCATGGCTCATGGCATCAAATGGCCGCCAAATCTCTACTCTCAACCAAGCGTAGATTTAAAGAGGTTGTGTCACCAACAATTGTACATTTCAATTAATAGATCTTAGAATAACAATAAGTTCCACAATGGATGGGTTAAAAAAAAATGTTCTGGTTCCGAGATATCCCCGATGTCTGATCTTAGTAATGTCTGTATACTCTTATATTCTGTGATCCCCTGGCTGTAATGTCTGTATACTCTTATATTCTGTGATCCCTGGCTGTATGTTCTGGTAATAACTCTTATATTCTGTGATCCCGCTGTAATGTCTGTATACTCTTATATTCTGTGATCCCCGCTGTAATGTCTGTATACCTTACGTCTCCAGCTTTATATTTCTGTGATCCCCAGCTGTAATGTCTGTATACTCTCTTCCTCCCCTGCCAGGAGCTGTGGTATATCTGACCTATTCCTGCATCCATTACACATGGGCACATTTATAAGAGTATCTTGGGACAGGAAATTTTTTATTTCACACGTTAAGTTGTGGAACTTAAGTAATTCTAAGATCTATTAATTAAAATGAATAAATTGTTCATGGCACAACCCCTTTAAGGGGAAACACTTAGTGACCCTTCATTCTGGCTCATAGAGGTGGGTAGTGAGCCCCTTTAATTTTCATTCCCCATATCTCAGAGGTATTCTTTGAATAATTTATAATTAATGACCTTATTACGGCTTTCCCAGGATCTTGAATGTCAGATCAGACTAGATCTGTTCTGAATATGCTCTAACACTGCAGTCTCATCATGTCTGTTGTGGAGTCAGTTACGGAGACTATACTGGTCACTCAGCTTTCCAAGCAGCAGACTAAACAAAAATGGCCAAAATGACCCAAACATTGTACATTTTCTGGAGACTGGATAAAAATCTGTATATAGAACGTCCCTTTATATTTTTGATAGCTAGATCCTGTTCTTCGTCTGTCCGTCTTGTCTTTTCTGTGTTTTGAAAATTCCTTAATAAAATTACAAAAAATACCAAATCTCGTATTCCTATTGTAATTATACTGGAGCATAAGTTCCCACAGACCCTTAATGCCTGCATCATCCACCATCTTATGTCCCACCTCCATTATTCTGCTGTGTTAGGCCAGGGTCACACTTCCATGCGTTTTTTTAAGGTTGTTCTTCGACATGCGATTTTGGGCTGCGTTTTTTGCTTTTAGGTCAGGAGCAGCCTTAAAAAAGCATGCGAAAACGCATGGTACCATTTAGTGCCATGCGTTAACGCATGCGTGACCCAAAGGGCCCGTTGTTAAAAAAAAGCATGCATTTTTGGAAAAGCACCGAAAAACGTCTCAACCAGTCTCAAGAGACGTTCTTTGGTGCTGAGCCAAAACGCATCCAAAAAACGCATGGCACTTCAACCATGCGTTTTTGGCATTAGAGGCATGCGTTTTTTGTATTTAAGTCTATGGATGCATCTTTTTCATGCGATTTTCACAATCCAAGTGTGAAAATCGCATCCAGCCCTCAAGTGTGACCCTAGCCTTAGTCATTACTGCAATCTTTGCATTCTGTTCATCCTGATCCTGCTGGTTCATGAACAGAACTGAATATTATAGAACTAAATGTGGGCCCAATATTATCGCATTGGAAGGGTGGTCTCTGTGCACTGTCTCTCCTCTCTGTGCCTGTCTCCCCTCCTGTACCCTCTCTCCTTTCTGTGAAATGTCCATCCCCTGTGCTGTCTGTCCCCTGTGTGCCGTCTCTGTGTTGTGACTTTCTCCCCTCTGTGCTCTGTCACCCCCCATGAGTGCTGTCCCTCCTGTTTGTGCTGTGTCCCCCTCGTGCCTGTCTCCCCTTGTGTGCTCCATGTCCCCCCTGTGCTTCTCTCCCCCACTGTGGCCTCTCTCTCCGCTGTGCCGCTCCCTCTCTCCCCCTGTGCCTCTGTCTCTGTCTCTGTCCTGTGCCACTCTCTCCTCCCTGGGCCTCTCTCTTCCAATGGACCAATGTCTCTTTCCCCCTGGGACACTCTCTCTCTGCTGGGACACTCTCTCCCCTCTGCGCCTCTCTCCCTTCATCAATACTACCTAATGGTTTTGATGGGGTATTCCCATCTTAAAAAGTATATAATATACCATAGGTTGCTTAAAGGTACAGGTCCTACCTTTGCAAACTCCTCCTACAATTTCCATAGATTTCACTGGAGAGGTCTATTTAAAAGTCTGGACTTTGAGCTATTAATCTCTTGTGGTGGAACACCTTAAAGGGAATCTGTCAACAGGTTTTTGCTACTGCATCTGAAAGCATCATAATGTAGGCAACGAAACCCTGAATCCAACGATGTATCACACTGATTAACACTAGAAGTCCGGAATTTAAAGATTGGTTTCAATGTTAAAAAGGTCAGATGACCCCCTCTGGATTCTAGTGTTAATGGCTGACAAAAGCATTTTATTTTAGGCATGCAGCATAGCTTGGAGAGCTGCCCCTGCCCACACCAGGCTCTCTATAGACATTGTGCATTGACAGAGAGGTGTCAATCGCAGCAGGGGGTGTGTTGGACTGCCCTGCATGTGACAGTGTAGTCCTGTAATGGTAATCACCAGGTGATAAACAGCACCATGGAATGAATGGTACCCATAAATAAATATAATAAAGCTTTTAATTTAAGTAAACAATAGCAGAGATTGATTAGAAAGGCACAGTTGACTTGTTTTTTAACCCTTACAGCATGTTGCCCTCAGCTTACAAAGCAAAAACCTACTGACAGATTGCCTTTAATAATGGGGGATCGGACCACTAGAATGAGGTGCGCCTGTCCAGCCATGCAAGATCTACTGAATGGTGTATGTAAGAGAGTATCCATGATTTTTCTTCCCATCCCTCTGGATTTCTCACCCCACGGACATGAAGCTGCTCAGGACAACTGGTTTTATTGTAAATGGCATCAGATTTCTCTATAAATACAAAGACGAATATTCTCCTTTCCAAATTTGCGGTATCGGCTGAGATTTCCATCTCAGGTGATTAATATCACTAGATAAATAGTCAGTTTGGTATCGGCGCTGGTAGAAAACATTCTTCTATTGCTCAAGTGCAAGTTTAGTAGCAAAAGGGGAAAAAAATAAAAAAAAACAATTTGCTCTCAGTCCAATCAGTCTCCCAGTTCCTGACTCTGTAGAAAGGAGCCAGACGAGCCGGAAACAGAGGGCGAGGAATCCAGTGCCCAGCAGGTCGCCGAGGGCCGTGAGGTAAGGAATGGAGAAGTTGTCTGGGTCCAGGCCTCTTCTCCACATGAAACGCACAATGAGGTCAGCTACATATAACAGTATGCAAACCTAGAATGGAAGATGTGGACACATGAAAACTTCAGGTTTTCTACCTTTAATAGCCTTTATTTACTTATACAGAGCAGAGCTCCTGAAAATGGCCAAAAGCCAAAGCTACATTTTAAAATCAGACTAGGCCTCAGTTACCAAAACTGTGTTGCCCATAGCAACCAATCGAGCTCAGCTTTCATTTTTTAACAAGCTGTGGTAAAATGAAAGCTGCAGTGTGATTGGTTGCTATGGGCAACACAACCCACTATATACTGGGAACACTCTACAAGACCCTGCATATACTGGAGAAACACCATACAAGACCTACTATATACTGGCAACACTCTACAAGACCTGCGGCATACCAGAGACCCCTCCCAAGACCTGCTGTATACCAGAGACCCCTCCCAAGACCTGCTGTATACCGGAGACCCCTCCCAAGACCTGCTGTATACCGGAGACCCCTCCCAAGACCTGCTGTATACCGGAGACCCCTCCCAAGACCTGCTGTATACCGGAGACCCCTCCCAAGACCTGCTGTATACCGGAGACCCCTCCCAAGACCTGCTGTATACCGGAGACCCCTCCCTAGACCTGCTGTATACCGGAGACCCCTCCCAAGACCTGCTGTATACCGGAGACCCCTCCCAAGACCTGCTGTATACCGGAGACCCCTCCCAAGACCTGCTGTATACCGGAGACCCCTCCCAAGACCTGCTGTATACCGGAGACCCCTCCCAAGACCTGCTGTATACCGGAGACCCCTCCCAAGACCTGCTGTATACCGGAGACCCCTCCCAAGACCTGCTGTATACCGGAGACACCTCCCAAGACCTGCTGTATACCGGAGACACCTCCCAATACCTGCTGTATACCGGAGACACCTCACAAGACCTGCTGTATACCGGAGACACCTCCCAATACCTGCTGTATACCGGAGACACCTCACAAGACCTGCTGTATACCGGAGACACCTCACAAGACCTGCTGTATACCGGAGACACCTCACAATACCTGCTGTATACCGGAGACCCCTCCCAAGACCTGCTGTATACCGGAGACCCCTCCCAAGACCTGCTGTATACCGGAGACACCATACAAGACCTGACGTATACTGGGGGAACACTCTACAAGTGCAGATGTATACTAGGAACACCCCACAAGACCGGCTGTATACTGGGAACATGCCACAAGATTGTCCTTACAGCAGGAACACCTCGAAGACCCGCTGTATACGAAGGAACAGTCCACCAGACCCACATATTCCGGGAACACCCCACAATTACACTTTTCTCTTTGTTATCCATTACTTATACTTGCCCAATGTACCTGCTTCAAAGACATGAACTTCAAGAACTGATAAGTTTCCTAGCTGCCTGATAACTCCCACCCCACAGGTGAGATTGTCATCACATAATTAGTGATATTTGTTTTTAATATTATGCCTGATTGTTGTGTATCGTGCACATATGATAATTACCAGCTAAATGTGTAGAATTTATATATACAGCATCCCCATGGTCTGAGGACCGACGTGCTATAGACACCCCCATTCCCTTGCGTTACCTGTAGGAGGGCTGCCAACAGGTAGAAGGTGATGAACAGTGCAGTGAGCGAGGTGTGCCCTCCCTGTAGCAGGTGGATGGTGTACAGGAAGACTAGGTGTCCTGGCACCACCAGCAGGAATAACACTCGGGCGGATTTGGAATTAACACCTGCAAGAAGCAAATAAAAGAGAAAAAAGATGACCGGTCAGCAACTTCGGGGCAGAATCTGCTTATGCTGCACACATGCAATATCCCAATCGTCTCATGTCTTAGAGGGAGGCACAAATTTCATATTCCCTTCTGCACTTATTAATACCCCCTGCTGCATGACTCCCCAAGAGGAGTGGGGAAGGGAAATAAAAACTGCTCTGAGCACATTTTCTGCCCCGGGCCGGTGCCCGACAACTTCGTACCTGAGGAGAAGAATGTTGTGAAAGGATTGGGCCAGTGCTGCCTCATTTTATACGGCAAGACACCAGGCATGCTCCAGAAATGCAGGAACGTGGAGATACGACTGGCCTGAATGGCCACGAGATTCCCTGCTACTCCTATGTGTAACAAAGAGAAAAAAAAAGTCAATAACTGAAAAGCAAAAATGACATAAAAAGCCAAAAATATTTTCCATATACCATTTATAACAGGTGTGAAAACTGCCATGCCCTCGAATTTTGGGTCTGTGACTGTCTTGTCTAAGATAAGTCCACCGATACTAGAAAGAGATAAGAAAAATAAAAAATGCAGAAAACAAGGCCCAGCCCTTATAGGAACTGCCCCCGCTTAATATGGCATATAATAAATAAATATATATATATATCCTGCGCCACACTGATGAGGGGCAACAACCCCGAAACAGCTGTCTGTGGTTGGATACCTAGTCCATGGTAAACCCCTGGCCATATTTTCAAGCTCGCAAGGGCTGGATAGTGGCTTAAGGGCTACTAATACCCTGGGCTAGGTCCTTGGTGTCCATGGACTGGCTGGTGTCCATGTTGTAGACTCTTAACCGAGGTTCCATGGACTTCATCTGCATGCATGCATGCATATATATATATATATTATATACACACACACACACACACGTGTCTGTGTATAAATGTGTGTGTGTATATATTACATATATATGTATATATATATATAAGCTGAACATCAGCGAGACTGTGCAGTCGTCTGCCTCCAACACCCCCTCCCCGCACAAAAGCAACCGGTAAGTGCCATCTCTTTTTTTCTATAAACTGAAGATTATATTAAGCACTTAAGACTGAGCAACACCGGTACAGGTAATAAGCCCAAGGTGATTAGGTGGGCTGACACGGTCCTAAAAGTAAGTTTGGGTGCTATAGCGCCGGGTCATATATATATCAGTATATATATATCAGTATATATATGTATAATATATATAGTGGTGCAGTGGTTGATTGCCCCACAGGGGTCAGTGCTGGGACTTGTGGTTCCACAGCTCTGGGAAGACATTAGAGGTGTTGGGGCTGCAGGTTGGAAGCCAGGGGAGTGTCTGTCTAACCTGGATCCTCCTGTGGGCGTGACAGATCACAGATAAGCAGACTCCCTCTCAGTCACATGGGCTGTGAGGTCATGAAAGGTCCTTGACCACAGGAGGGGAAGGAGCCTGAGGAATAAGGGTGGCGTTTTCCCGGCATCCACAATAGCTGAGGAAGCCTTAGGGAGCCTGGATCACCCTGGGTCAGGAAGCTTGCACCCGGTCTGAGCCCGGACCAGACCAGAGTCTGCGAACCTGCAGAGGAGGCATTCCCCAGCTAAAGACTGTAGCCAGCAATCCCTTTGATGGACTAAAGGTCAGTGATTGCGGATATGGACTAACCAGGTGTCTGTCCCAGTCAGTGGGGACATCCTGATATAGTGTGCCTGTCTTGTTCAAGGATGCCCTGTATACCGTATGCGGTTTATGAGGACTTTGTTGCACTGTTTTCCATGGCCAAGCGGTCCCCTATGTATGCGTCGCCACAAAATTTATTTATATATATATATATACAGCTTCTGACACACTGATAATTATTTATGCCCCTCCTCCACCATATTTAAAGGAGACCTATTGAAGACGTCCCTGCCAACATCTAATCAAAGAGAAGGGGGTCCCACAATATGCTGACAGCAGTAGTCACAGCCGTTTTCAATGGCTACTTTGGACCCCCGCAGAGTCAAGTTGAGGGTGGTCCCCAAATATGGACTTCCCCTGCTAGCACCGTTCCTGGTATGATTCTGAAGGTTGACACTGATGACGTTTCTATCAGTTTACATTACCTGCTAATCGACATGGCCACAATAACTGGTTGCCAACCGGACTTTAAAACTTCAGCAATGGACGGACTCTGTTTGGCTATGGCCACCCACAGCGGGATCAGGATAATGAACACAGCACAAATCAGTGGAGAGAGGTACTGGACATCTAGTTGGGGCACAAGAGATCTTGGTTAGAGTGCACACCCAAACCCGGCTCAAAGTCCTCGTCTGTTTGATATTTCGTACCTATGTAGGTGAACAATGTGCTGCTGATCCCTGCGAGCAGTGACAGAGTGATCAGGTCCCCCAGGCTGGCTGCAATGGGAGTAGCTACGTTGTCAGGGTTAATTCCCAGCTTCCGAGATGCAATGATGACCCCAACCATCACCATACCTAAAGGACAGAAGGGCAAAGTGAAATAAGAAAAGACATTGAGCCAACGGTGATGGGATAGAGGAGATCATTGGTCTTACCCAAAGAGAGGGCAGCAATGAATGCGGTGGTCACACTGCTGGCACAGAGAACGGCGGCCTGGTCCAGATCTATATAACCTTTAGACAGTGCGCCCAAGATAACAGCAGCAACGGCGGCCAATAAACCAACGACTGTGGCCTGAACCTGGAACACAGAAATGTAGTGTATGAGGCCTTGTACACACGTCTGCATGGTCTTATACAATGGCGTACTGCATGTTTCGGATACTGGCCTATAAGCGCTCTCTTTCGCTTGCCCTGGGAAGCCTTAGGTATTTCAAATAAGCAAAAACATTTTTTAGAGATAGCGCCCCTTTCAGTTGGCTTTTCCACAAATTAACGAATTTATAGATAAGTAGCTGCCAAATATCCTGGCATCGCTCATCTTGAGGGAAATAATGGATTATGTGATCCCGGCCCTTACTAGAGCCAATATTGATGCTGAGGGTGAATCCTCTTATCACACTTTGGAACATACCCGTGGCTACGTCAGCTGACACCTTCTGAAATCAACCTATAAAGCTGAATTTTACATAACAGTCCAGATTCTATATCTCTATCCAGGATGTATTAAAAGTGATGCAAATTTAGGTGTAGAGGCCCAGGAGAGTCCAGAGCCTGTGCCCTGTACAGCAGCAAGCCGCATGGCACAGGCAGAGCTCAACTCCAGCCTAATGCAGTCACTGGCAAGAATAATTGCATCTACATTAACACATCACTGACAGAAGCCGAACAAGCTGGGAGGAGGGTCAGTAACAACAGCAGACTGTATAGGTTTATGTAGATTTGGAGCTGTCACCTTATACTTTTCATGATAGTTGCTATTCATCAGGTCAGAGATATTTGACCAGATACTGTATCATTCTGAATAAGCAAGGAACAATGCAGAAATGGTGGTATTTAGATTATGAGCGCTATACAAGGACACTGCACTGATTAGTATTACCTTTAGGTCTTTATTGAATATTGACAAATGTGAGTCCTCGCCACAACATGTCTTCCTCAAGTGCAAATGAATTTTTATTTTATATTCTGAATAAGCAGGCCTGATTGGCTGCAGCGGTCACTTGTCCCTCTTTCAGAATATAATGAATGCGGTATGAAGTGGAGCCCAGAAGGGAATTGGAAGCAACATAATGAGATTGGTATGGGTAGGCTTTATCAGATTTTTTTTTTACTCCTTTACAACCATTCCTGAGTATTTAATCTCTACACAACCTCCTTAAGTGACTATGGCTTTAATCAGAACAATTAACTTATGAATGTAAGTAGATGAACCTGAATTAAAGCCAGGTTGCTGACTGCCATCTTCCATCGCTCATTGGGGTCATCCAACTGTCCTGTATTTGCCTGTGAAGAAGCAAAAGGTAAGTGAGGATTCGAGACACCAACTAGAAAGACGTCATTGTGGGACTAATGCAAAGACTTACAGCGGTGGAGAGCCGAGAGGCCAGAGTCATCTCCAAGTTACCCTTGAGACCCACCAATGCTGGAACCAGAATGAAGACCTCAGTGATGGTCCGGAAGACAACCCAGTGCTGGAATAGAGAAGGGTAGTACATTCATAAAAAAGTAATATGGCTTCTTCATTCAGCCAACACCTTGTTCTCATAGAACTTTTTGATAACATTATCACCAGTCAAGTTGCCACAATTGATCCAAAGTCACAATAACTTTATGAAGGTGGACACAGTAGATCGTCAAAGAAGACTCCAACATTAACCACATGACCCAAACCAGAATGCTTTGCATCTACCTTGTTTCATTAAAACCATCTGAGCCAGAAGAGCTGACCTTCAAGTCACAAGACAGGAGAGACCCACAGGCCAGAGGAATGCTCATCATTCCAGTTACACATGGGAAAAGGATCTTCTGCACAGTCTGTATTGATGAGAATTATCTTTCCTTCCACCAGTAACCCACAACTATTTTCTGTCCTGCAGAAATACCTTCCATGTTCTGATTGTTGTGTTTGAGATCTGATCATGGCATAATATTGAAAAATTGCAATTAATCAGAAAAATATCCCTACATCAGAAAACTTTGTTCAAACCTTCCTTCTACATCGCAGCCTCAACCTTTTAGGGGCACAAAAGCAGGGGATGTGATGGCTCTGTCAAAGCACAAACATCAATGACACTTGATGAACCTCACTGGCTTAGAATTGCGGTGGTCTGCTAATAAAAACTTTCACCTTTCTACAGGAAAGATAAATAATGTATTATCACCAGGGGTCTGACTGCTGGGACCCCCAATGGTGTATTGAGCATGTGCAGCCACAGATGCAGTGGTTGCACATGCTCACTACATAATCATTCACACAATGGATTTTGTGATTGCTGGAGCTCTCAGCAATCCTGTATTTTCCATGGAGAGTGAATATACATCATGTATGGGACAACCCCCATCAATAGGCTAGTGACCCAATACCACAATGGGCACCTTGACCACCTAACTATGCACTAGACAAGTGGGGGACGTACCATTGCTCATCTGAATTGTAATCTGTTCCTTTATGTGCTCAAATCAAAAGTGACTCTCACTAATTAAACTAAGACAGACCACAAACACTAATCCTAAATACAGCCATGTGTAAACAGGCGCAATAATACACTACATCTGCATGCTATAAATTGGAGTGCGCCTTGCCTTGTTGGGTAATATGGACTATCCAGGATCTTTAGGATATGTTATAAAGAATAGTTAAATAGTCACAGATCTGAGTGCTATCTGGGGCCACTGGTTATACAAAAGAAGCTTCAAAAATATCTATATGGATCATTCAACAATACGCACTTGGAAGATATCCATCAGAATGCCAGCGGCCACCATGGCCAACCCAGACATCAGGAAGGGCAACAGCACTTGGGCTGCAATGGAAAAAAACGTCTCGGGAAAAAACCCATATGGTAACCTTGACAGCTTGCATCTAAATCCTCTCAACTTGTTCCCGTGGTAGCAAAACTCCAATTCCAAATGAGTAACCACCATTTCTTTGCTTTACGACAGCGACTGCAAAAAGTGTAGAGAATCGAGGAGCCTCCAGGATCTTCCAGACAGCTGGGAAAAACTTGCATCCATTGACTTGCATCGAAGGGAGAGAATTCAAAAAGTTTAGCGTAAAGTTTTCCAAAAAGTTTAGGCTTGTTAATTTTTTCTTAACCCATACTCCATCCAAGAGGAAATGATGTGAGTCACAGAAGAGTCAAGTCCATGAGTTTATCTCGGTCGATCTAAATGGTCCGGTCTTGGGAAAGTGTTGAAACTTCTGGTAGATGAATTTGCAAAGTTAAAAGTCATAGAATTTCCTCTAAAGAAATAAATCTTAGTCATTGACAGTCAGAAGTGGAGACTGAAGATTCCTGCAGTATTGAACTACAAATTTCAAAAAAGTTAAAAAAGCAAATAAAAAAAAATTAGAAAGAAAAACTTGACAGACTAGCTCCAAGCACGACAGGTCCGGGGGCAATGATAGTTTTCACAATGAACCGTGTGGTTATCGCTGATAATGTAAATTTGAGATGGGCCAGGTCTATACATAGGCCGCCTATCTCTCCACACAAGATCTAAGATTCCGTCAGTAGAGATCATCTCGCTCCACGCCTTCTGTCTATCAGTGCAATGTCAGTGCACGTTTCTCCTCCAGCTACAGAGAAAGAAACACTTTTTCTAAGAATGCAAAAAGCAAAGAAAATGAGTAATTCACTCTTTCCTGTGCTGGATTGCAAATATAGTAAGTCTGTGGACGGCGTTCCTTAGAAGCAGCGAATCAACGGCCAAAGGCTCGTATCATCTGTCATCGCTCTTTCACTAGTTTATGAGAATCGAGATAAAGATCCTGTATGTGATACTTTCTCCAAGGTAGAACAGAGACTAAATATATCAGAGCAGGTTCATAAAAGAGAACACAGATCAAACTTGGTACAAAATATACAAAATGATAAAAATATAAAAGTACAATATTATAACTACTATAACACTGCTCCTATGTACAAGACTATAACTACTATAATACTGCCCCTATGTACAAGAATATAACTACTATAATACTGCTAGTATGTACAAGACTATAACTACTATAATACTGCCCCTATATACAAGAATATAACTACTATAATACTGCCCCTATGTACAAGAATATAACTACTATAATACTGCCCCTATGTACAAGAATATAACTACTATAATACTGCCCCTATATACAAGACTATAACTACTATAACACTGCTCCTATGTACAAGAATATGACTACTATAATACTGCTCCTATATACAAGAATATAACTACTATAATACTGCCCCTATGTACAAGACTATAACTACTATAACACTGCCCCTATGTACAAGACTATAACTACTATAATACTGCTCCTATATACAAGAATATAACTACTATAATACTGCTCCTATGTACAAGACTATAACTACTATAATACTGCTCCTATATACAAGAATATAACTACTATAATACTGCCCCTATGTACAAGACTATAACTACTATAACACTGCCCCTATGTACAAGACTATAACTACTATAATACTGCTCCTATATACAAGAATATAACTACTATAATACTGCTCCTATATACAAGAATATAACTACTATAATACTGCTCCTATATACAAGAATATAACTACTATAATACTGCTCCTATGTACAAGAATATAACTACTATAATACTGCCCCTATATACAAGAATATAACTACTATAATACTGCCCCTATGTACAAGACTATAACTACTATAATACTGCCCCTATGTACAAGACTATAACTACTATAACACTGCCCCTATGTACAAGACTATAACTACTATAATACTGCTCCTATATACAAGAATATAACTACTATAATACTGCCCCTATGTACAAGAATATAACTACTATAATACTGTCCCCTATGTACAAGAATATAACTACTATAATACTGCTCCTATGTACAAGAATATAACTACCCGTATATACTCGTGTATAAGCCGACCCGTGTATAAGCCGACCCCCCTACTTTTGCCCCCAAAACCAGGGAAAACCTATTGACTCGTGTATAAGCCGAGTCCCGAATACAGTATACAGGACTCGGATTCGTAGACTCGCTACTGACTCGCTACTGACAGCGGGTATCGAGTCCCTAATACAGTGAATCGCGTATAAGCCGAGGGGGGGGGGGGGGGGAGTTTTCAGCCCAATTTTTGGGCTGAAAAACTCGGCTTATACGCGAGTATATACGGTACTATAATACTGCCCCTATGTACAACAATATAACTACTATAATACTGCTCCTATGTACAAGACTATAACTACTATAATACTGGCCCTATGTACAAGAATATAACTACTATAATACTGCTCCTATGTACAAGAATATAACTACTATAATACTGCCCCTATGTACAAGAATATAACTGTAATGAGGTGTGCAATTCTGATTGTATCATAGAAATGGATATAGAAATGAATTGTGCACAGTCTGCTACTGCCCCTTGTGGACAATTGCTGAAATGACTGCAGAGAGAAAAAAAAAAAAACAGCATTGATTGCTGCTCCCCTCCCCCAACAGCCATGTGCTGAGGAGGAGAGAGGGCGGGAGAACAGTACAGACACAGAGTTGAACAAGAGAACATCTCCCTGTGGATGTCTGTTGAAAGAGGGCTACTTTGCAACACCTTGTTGGAGAAATCACCCCGCAGAAGCCCTGTGACTGATCTGGGCCACTGGACTTTGGTGCTGTGACTCTGGCCGCTCTGCAAAACCTTGCCCGCCGTGCACCCAGAGTGCTTGTGCTGGGGCCGTGACCGACATAAGGGAGCCATTTGTGCTGCTGTGATCTCCCTTCTCCTGATCTGTGTGCCCTGAGACTGGGAGAGACAGACTGTTACCTGCAGAAGGAGACCAAAGAAGAGTGAGGAGATCCCCAGGCCTGCTACGTGGGAGCGACATCTTCTTCTGTGATAAGACTGGTACGTGATTTTAGGGAAAGTTAGGGAAAGATACCTTCATTGTTGTGTTTTTCTTTTTTTGCTGCGTACGATAGAAGTGAAGATAGAGACTACTATAATACATGCGTCATATATACAGTTGACTGTAGATAATATGTTTACTAAAGAAATTATATACTATAAACTAGTATATGTACAAGAAATATACACTATAAACTGCGCCTTAAAACGATACTACATATCTGGCTATGTGCAAGGATTATGATACAGAATACTCCCCAGTAAAGACTATAACCAACTATAACTGGCCTGCGTCCTATGGTACAACGAGCATGAAACGAAAATTAATGCAGCATATATACAAGATAAACACATATACTGCCAGTACAGAATCAGCTATAACAACGCCGCATGGACAAGAGATACAACTACTATAATACTGCGCCATGCAAGAATATAACTTGCCGATCTCCCGTGTGATATACCGACCTATAAGCCACCCCCTACTTGCCCACCTAAAACAGGACAAACCTCTGACTCGTGGGATAAAGGTGGAAGTACCGAAACAGTATAAAAGGGACTCGGTAGGGGACGGTAGACTCGTATGTACCGCTATGGTACGGCGTATCCGAATGCACAAATACAGTGTGACATCGGCTGATAAAGCCGTAGGGGGGGTGTGGGAGGTGGAGTTTTAGATTTGTGGGCAGAAAAAACCGCCTTATCACGCTGGGGTATATACGTGGAAGCTATTTGCCCCCAAGGTACAACCAATATCTACCTAAATATGTGACCTATGTACAGTTATATGATATATTGTGGCCCTGTACAAGAGAAGTAACGGTATGATATATACAGAGTCCCTATGTACAAGAGCAATATAATCAACTATAATACTGCCCCTATGTACAGAGAATATTAATGTAATGAGGTGTGCAATTCTGATTGTATCATAGAAATGGATATAGAAATGAATTGTGCACAGTCTGCTACTGCCCCTTGTGGACAATTGCTGAAATGACTGCAGAGAGAAAAAAAAAAAAACAGCATTGATTGCTGCTCCCCTCCCCCAACAGCCATGTGCTGAGGAGGAGAGAGGGCGGGAGAACAGTACAGACACAGAGTTGAACAAGAGAACATCTACCTGTGGATGTCTGTTGAAAGAGGGCTACTTTGCAACACCTTGTTGGAGAAATCACCCCGCAGAAGCCCCTGTGACTGATCCTGGGCCACTGGACTTTGGTGCTGTGACTCTGGCCGCTCTGCAAAACCTTGCCCGCCGTGCACCCAGAGTGCTTGTGCTGGGGCCGTGACCGACATAAGGGAGCCATTTGTGCTGCTGTGATCTCCCTTCTCCTGATCTGTGTGCCCTGAGACTGGGAGAGACAGACTGTTACCTGCAGAAGGAGACCAAAGAAGAGTGAGGAGATCCCCAGGCCTGCTACGTGGGAGCGACATCTTCTTCTGTGATAAGACTGGTACGTGATTTTAGGGAAAGTTAGGGAAAGATACCTTCATTGTTGTGTTTTCTTTTCTTGCTGCGTACCCGGAAGAAGTGAAGATCCAGAGACTCTAATATATACAAGTGCGCATATAGTTCGGTTGACTGTGAGATAAATATGTTTTACAGTAAAGAAATGTTATTATCGGTTAAACCTGAGTATGGGGATTCTGTTGAGAAAGATCATACACACACACCCGCGGCCTTACCACCGGTCGCTACATCTGGCGTAGTCGGCAGGATGTGTGATCAACAGAATCTCCTCCCGGTAGTAGCTGATAACCAGACTTATACTACGGCCTGCAGGTCCATATCCGGTGCCAGCAGTCCGAGCAGTGACACGGAAGAATTGAAGCAGATAGTAGCAGAGTTGCAGAAACAGATACTGCAGCTACAGCTCAGGCTAGACCAACAGGCGGACAGGCAAGCGAGACAGCAACCCAGTCGGCCTATGGGAAGGTGCTGGACATGCGGCGACCCCCGCCATAGGGCAAACCGTTGTCCGCATCCTCCACCCGTGGTCCGATATACCAGAACCAACAAGCCATGCCCCACAACAGCAGCCACCTTTAAACTAGACGCCCCAGCCAAAGCGGCTCGCTCGGCAGGGGAGATCAGGGAAAAGGGTGTGAAGAGACAGAGCCAGACCGATAAGCAAGTGCTGGCCACTCGGGTCCAGGGGACGGTGAAGTGGTTTAATGTCCGCGATGGGTATGGCTTCATCAACAGGAATGACACAAAGGATGACGTGTTTGTACATCAGACTGCCATAAAGCGTAACAATCCTCGTAAGTGCCTCCGCAGCGTTGGTGATGGGGAGGTGGTACAGTTTGATGTTGTGAAGGGAGAGAAGGGTACAGAGGCCGCCGACGTCACCGGTCCTGGGGGTGTTCCCGTTAAAGGAAGCAGATTTGCCCCCAACCGGCGCCGCTACCGCCGGCGATCCTACTCTCCCCGGGTAGAAAATGTGACTGAGTTTATTGGAGATATTGTGAGCCCTGAACAAGGGAGCGAAGGTGAACGGGGGGATGACGGTTTCCCCCGACAGAGGTCCCTACTCCGCCGAAGAGCAATCCCTATGATATCAACGGCCATCACTGCCTTGGAGCCGATGGTTGTTGACAGGGACTGTCAACCTTTAAGTGGGGGGGTATGTAATGAGGTGTGCAATTCTGATTGTATCATAGAAATGGATATAGAAATGAATTGTGCACAGTCTGCTACTGCCCCTTGTGGACAATTGCTGAAATGACTGCAGAGAGAAAAAAAAAAAAACAGCATTGATTGCTGCTCCCCTCCCCCAACAGCCATGTGCTGAGGAGGAGAGAGGGCGGGAGAACAGTACAGACACAGAGTTGAACAAGAGAACATCTACCTGTGGATGTCTGTTGAAAGAGGGCTACTTTGCAACACCTTGTTGGAGAAATCACCCCGCAGAAGCCCTGTGACTGATCCTGGGCCACTGGACTTTGGTGCTGTGACTCTGGCCGCTCTGCAAAACCTTGCCCGCCGTGCACCCAGAGTGCTTGTGCTGGGGCCGTGACCGACATAAGGGAGCCATTTGTGCTGCTGTGATCTCCCTTCTCCTGATCTGTGTGCCCTGAGACTGGGAGAGACAGACTGTTACCTGCAGAAGGAGACCAAAGAAGAGTGAGGAGATCCCCAGGCCTGCTACGTGGGAGCGACATCTTCTTCTGTGATAAGACTGGTACGTGATTTTAGGGAAAGTTAGGGAAAGATACCTTCATTGTTGTGTTTTCTTTTCTTGCTGCGTACCCGGAAGAAGTGAAGATCCAGAGACTCTAATATATACAAGTGCGCATATAGTTCGGTTGACTGTGAGATAAATATGTTTTACAGTAAAGAAATGTTATTATCGGTTAAACCTGAGTATGGGGATTCTGTTGAGAAAGATCATACACACACACCCGCGGCCTTACCACCGGTCGCTACATAACTACTATAATACTGCCCCTATGTACAAGAATATAACTACTATAATACTGCCCCTATGTACAAGAATATAACTACTATAATACTGCCCCTATGTACAAGAATATAACTACTATTATACTGCTCCTATGCACAAGAATATAACTTCTATAATACTGCTCCTATGCACAAGAATATAACTACTAATACTGCCCCTATGTACAAGAATATAACTACTATAATACTGCTCCTATGTACAAGAATATAACTACTATAATACTGCTCCTATGTACAAGAATATAACTACTATAATACTGCCCCTATGCACAAGAATATAACTACCATAATACTGCTCCTATATACAAGAATATAACTACTATAATACTGCTCCTATGTATAAGAATATAACTACTATAATTCTGCCCCATATGTACAAGAATATAACTACTATAATACTGCCCCTATGTACAAGAATATAACTACTATAATACTGCCCCTATGCACAAGAATATAACTACTATAATACTGCTCCTATATACAAGAATATAACTACTATAATACTGCTCCTATGTATAAGAATATAACTACTATAATACTGCTCCTATGTGCAAGAATATAACCACTATAATACTGCTCCTATGTCATATATACGGTATATATTTTTTAATCATTAATACAATGTTGTACATGGATATAAAAAATGTAGAATATCAAGGTCCTTCTTATTTACAGACCATTATTAAGCAACATTGAGTGACTGCAAAATAATGACAATAATTCTGGTTACAACCAAACTATGATCTTATTTTGCTTCTTTATGTTTCTTCCATATCCAAGAATACTTGAACATGTGAAGCAGAAACCTTTCCTCATTGCAATGGAGAACAAGCAAGTCACACCCTGCCGTATAATCCCATTCTCAGTCTGTGTTTATGACCATCACTAAACACCATTTTTATAAAACAAGGCAAGTGATGGCACCAGCAGAAAAATGAGCTCAGCTCTGGATGGTGCAGTCCTGTGTGCATACATTACATTACTGATCCTGAGTTACCTCCTGTATTATTCTCCAGAGTTGCACTCACTATTCTGCTGGTGCAGTCACTGTGTACATACATTACATTACTGATCCTGAGTTACCTCCTGTATTATACTCCAGAGCTGCACTCACTATTCTGCTGGTGCAGTCACTGTGTACATACATTACATTACTGATCCTGAGTTACCTCCTGTATTATACTCCAGAGCTGCACTCACTATTCTGCTGGTGCAGTCACTGTGTACATACATTACATTACTGATCTCGAGTTACATCCTGTGTTATACTCCAGAGCTGCACTCACTATTCTGCTGGTGCAGTCACTGTGTACATACATTACATTACTGATCCTGAGTTACCTCCTGTATTATGCTCCAGAGCTGCACTCACTATTCTGCTGGTGCAGTCACTGTGTGCATACATTACATTACTGATCCTGAGTTACCTCCTGTATTATTCTCCAGAGTTGCACTCACTATTCTGCTGGTGCAGTCACTGTGTACATACATTACATTACTGATCCTGAGTTACCTCCTGTATTATACTCCAGAGCTGCACTCACTATTCTGCTGGTGCAGTCACTGTGTACATACATTACATTACTGATCCTGAGTTACCTCCTGTATTATACTCCAGAGCTGCACTCACTATTCTGCTGGTGCAGTCACTGTGTACATACATTACATTACTGATCTCGAGTTACATCCTGTGTTATACTCCAGAGCTGCACTCACTATTCTGCTGGTGCAGTCACTGTGTACATACATTACATTACTGATCCTGAGTTGCCTCCTGTATTATACTCCAGAGCTGCACTCACTATTCTGCTGGCGCAGTCACTGTGTACATACATTACATTACTGATCCTGAGTTACCTCCTGTATTAGGGTGTGTGCACACGATCAGTGTACGCAGTGTTTTGGACGCAGTGTCTTGCCTCTGCATCCAAAACGCTGCGTAGTACAGTATAAGCATAGAGGATGGGATTTCTAGAAATCCCATCCTCACTATGCTTTACCCGCCCGCAGCATGTTTGTTCATTTCATGCTGCGGAGTCGGATGCGGCTTCCATCGGGTGACTGCAGGGAGGAGACGCTCTGCACCCGCCGCACACGGTGAGTACAGGACGGCTGCGGTCTCCCTGTGGCCACCCACGGCTTCACTCAGGTCCGGAGGAGCTGCGTCCAACACACAGCTCCTCTGGATCGTGTGCACGCACCCTTATACTCCAGGGCTGTACTCACTATTCTGCTGGTGCAGTCACTGTGTACATACATTACATTACTGATCCTGAGTTACCTCCTGTATTATACTCCAGAGCTGCACTCACTATTCTGCTGGTGCAGTCACTGTGTACATACATTACATTACTGATCCTGAGTTACCTCCTGTATTATACTCCAGAGCTGCACTCACTATTCTGCTGGTGCAGTCACTGTGTACATACATTACATTACTGATCCTGAGTTACCTCCTGTATTATACTCCAGAGCTGCACTCACTATTCTGCTGGTGCAGTCACTGTGTACATACATTACATTACTGATCCTGTACTGATCCTGAGTTACAGTACAATCTCGGGACACACAGTATTTGCTCCGGAATCATCCCTCACAGTCAGTGACTATAACATTATTTGGAGCCGGAGTTTGGCTGCTCACCGAGCAGTGAGTGTAGTATAATGACTCAGCAGAGACGACTGCACGCTAAGTCCAGATTGCTATCATGCTGTATATTGGCGGTATATTGCAGAGGTGACCGGCTTACAATTATTTGCAGTTTCTGATTCCTCTATTCTCTATTGCTTCGTCCTTTGAAGCTAAAAGTTATTATTATTCTTATTATTATTATTTATTAAAAGTGAAAGTTATTCAGGGTCAGGCTGGGCAGTGTGGCCGAGGGCACATGCCACCGGGTCAGGCCGAAACAACTATTTAGGGCCACTTGGCCGCCTATTGCTTTAACCGTCACAGGCAGACACTGAACCTTGAAACAAGTGGCTGCATGTCACAAAATAACCGACTCTGCTGTGTGTGGCCGCATCTGGCAAGCTAATATAACAAAATGTGGCCGGCCTGCCTTGGAGAAGATCTCAGGGCACGAGTTTGGGCAGGGCTGGCGTTGGAGGGGGGCAGACTTGGCACGTGCCCAGGGCGACCACCCTCTGAGGGCCTCCAGTGTGTCAATCACAAACTGCAGTGATTGGACATAGTTTGTACTATTTGCACTTGTGATAGTACAAGTTCTGTGCCATCACTGAAGTTTCTGCGGTTATATCAGGAGCTTGGGTGATATCACAGTCATGTGACTCAACAAAGGTCCTTCTCGCTGTACTGTGGGAGTGCGAGGCCTGCACTATGTGCTGTGCACGGACCTGGGGACCTCACCTCTTTTCCGACATTCAGCACTAGCCACCAGGAATCGGCCTGGACTGGGAATCTGTGATTGCAGAGGTATGCTGCAGTCTGGGATGGTGAGACACTGGGCCGCTGGGGCCGTTTACATCACTTCACTGTGCAGCGGCCACTGGGGCTTGGCATCAGGAATCATGTTTTCTCTATTTGCTAGGGAGGACCCTGGAGCTGGGGCTGCCGGACTGGGAGGACCCTGGAGCTGGGGCTGCCGGACTGGGAGGACCCTGGAGCTGGGGCTGCCGGACTGGGAGGACCCTGGAGCTGGGGCTGCCGGACTGGGAAGACCCTGGAGCTGGGGCTGCCGGACTGGGAGGACCCTCACCGGCAGGATGTCAGCACAGGAAGGAGTCCAGGAAACCAAGCTGGAGGCCACCCAGGCCTAGGGAAGGGTAACAGGGTGTATCCTGGGAAGGGTATCCCTCCTCCCTATAACTATATAGAAGATGTATAGTGTTTACACCATGTCCCATCCCCCCTCCTCCCTCTCTCTCTCTCATTTGTAGTGATTAATTACCATAATTGATCACTTTCCTTTATTAATGCTTTAGTCTCCACAGCCTGCTTTTATCCTGGAAGTGCGGAATTGTGTCCATCCTGCATATCCATTTAGTAAGGTCGCTTCTGTTCCCATATCCATTTAGTAAAGTCGCTTCTGTTCTCATATCCAATTAGTAAGGTTACGTCTGTTTCCATATCTATGTAGAAAGCTCCGATCTGTTCCCTTACTTATGTACTAAGCACTGTTTTGTTCCTGTATCTGTAAGCTGATCTGTCTGTATCTGGTAGTGAGCTCGGTTCTGTTCCCATATGGATTTCTGCTACTTTATTACAGCAGCCTGACATAAGCAGGCTAAAGATGGCCTGAATCAACTCATGGGTCAGTGCTTTCCAATTATTATTATTATTTTTATTTATTTATATAGTGCCATTAGATTCCATGACACTTTACACAAGAAGTGGGGAGAACAAGGACAAATAAGGTATATATGGACAATCAAGTCTTAAGGCGGCGTCACACGTGACAGTGACATTGCCGAAAAGTGACGCATCAGCGATGTCGCTAGCGATATAGCAAGTGTGTCGTGCTGTGTGACAGCGCAACACAGCTGCGATTTATCGCTGGTCGCAGGTTGACAGGTTTACGAGGATGAATGTAACCCTGTCAATCTGCAACCAGCGATTAGGCTGGATCGCGCCGTCTGAAACCGCAATAGCGATGTTGGCAGCCATCCAGCCTATACCGCAGTATTGCTGTGGAACGCTCCCTGGGTTGATCCCAGCCCAGCGAGCGATGGCTCCGCCCACATCGCTGCGGCGTCACCGGCAACATGTTGCCGTGTGACACCAAGGCTGCGATGTTGGAAGCGAGCACGCATCGCAGCCTTGGTTGACACGTGTGACGCCGCCTTTAGAGATACAGGAGGGGAGAGGACCCTGTCCACGAGTGCTCACAGTCTACAAGGGGCGGGCGAAGAAACAATAGGAGAGGGAAACGCTGAGCTTGTGATGGTGCAGCAACCAGGTCTCATCGTAGGTTGTAGGCTTGTTGTAGGTGGGTCTTCAGGTTTTTTTTTTTAAGTTCCCAAGGGTAGGCGAATGTCTGATGTGATGGGACAGAGAGTTCCAGAGTATGGGGGAAGCACGGGAGGAGTCTTGTATACGGTTGTGAGATGAGAAGATAATGGGGGAGCAGAAGAGTTCTTGGGAGGATCGCAGGTTGCGTGCGGGCCGGTATCTGGAGACCATGTCGGAGATGTATGGGGGGGGGGGGACAGGTGATGGATGGCTTTGTATGTCAGGCTTAGGATTTTAAATCGGAATTTGTATCAGTGACCCTGTTGTCATTCCATGTGTCCGTATAGGCAGCCAGTTATTTGTTGCCTCCTTACGCTTGTTTTCCACTATATTCCGCCATGTGTCAGACTCACTAAGCCGACAAGTCAGTGGCATGAGCACACGCTGTCCGCCGAGTCCTTATCTGATACCAGAGGGCAGCGTGACCCGTTCTCAGTGCCAAACAGAATTAAAGGAGCCCGGACATAAAACTCATGAGTCCGGGCTCAAATCACATCATCTGCTCCCCAATCCTGGACCTGCAAAACGTCTACAAAGTATTCACACCCCCATGTCGGGATATACAGAGGCCTGAGAATTTCCTGGGTCCATCCTCTGAATAGGATTACTGCCTGGAACTGGGGCAGTTGTGGGGGCAAACACTGGGGGCATTGTAGATAGCAAATAGAGAAGCTGAAGAGGACTTGTCCCAAAACCCTAGAGGTGAGGTCTGAAGAGATGTGGAGTCTGGTCTGGTGTCCTAATTCATTTAGGCATTGGGTGTCTCAATTCAGTCACATGAGGTTATTTTGGGATATGGACAGAATGGCAGAGGGTCGAATATAAGGGGTCTGGTCTGAGATCAATATTTAAAGGTTTGAAGTATTAATACGGCTCAGTTTATTTTATGGCATGGTCTAGATTAATTTTGGGGTCTGAGTTTATTATAGAATTTATTGTAGTGTATAATCTGGCATTTGGGTTAATTTTTAGAGGTTTAGGTTACTGTGGACCCCAAATAAATTGAGACCAATATTAAGGTCTGGATTAATTTTGGCGTCTGCTCTAATCTAAAAGTGTCTATTTAGGGGTCAGAATTGATTTTATGGACTGGTCTGGAATCTAGTTCTGTTTTAGGGTCTTGCTGCTAGTTTGGAACAAAGACAGCTGCAATCTGTAATACAAACCTGAATATAAAAGAATATAGAATAACATTATCGCTAAGGAGGTATGTGAAAAAAATTAGACACCTAGCATATAAAGATGGCCATATCTATATCCACCCAGTAGCCACATTGAGGCATATTTCCTTACTGGGTACCTCGACATGGCTACTGGGTGGATATAGATATGGCCATCTTTATATGCTAAGTGTCATTATTTTCACATGTATCCTTAGCTATAAGGCTATTCTATATTCAGATTTGCATGTCTTAATATTCAGAGTGCAGCTGTCTTTTTGCTAAAATGTGTCATGTTCAGCATCGCACCTGTTCACACTACATGTCAGGGGGTGCCACAGGTTTTTCTTGTTGCTGCTAGTTTGGGTATGGGGTAGAGTTCAAATACATTTTGGGGTCTTCTCGGAATTAGCTTGGGGTCTGGGATTATCCAGCAGGAGACATTTGACGTCTTCCTCCCATGATGAATACAGCAAGTATACTGGTAAGACTTTGGTTTTGTTGTAGTGGCAGGGGCAGGGGGTGGGCATTCTGTACTTTTGTACCAGGGTCCATGCTTCTGGCAGCTGGTACATCCCATACAAATACAAAGGAGCAAAATTTCCAATAGATGACCAAAGCAGATGGAGATAACACTCAAAAGATTTCCAATAAAAGGTCAATAGTGGTACAATGTTTGTGCTTCACCTACCTGCACAATATCCAGGACCATGCCCGCCATCACCATGCCCAGCCCTGCCAGCAGGTATGGGAATAACACCTGCAGGGCGATGGAGATAGAAGACTCATCTCCCGGTCTGGGCATAGGAGCCTTCTTCTCTGGCGGTGGGCGCTTTTCTGGAATGAGTGGCACCTCTTCCTCCACGATCTCCCTGTGGACGCCTCGGTTCTCATTCTGTTTGCCTTTGTTCTTTGCTCGGTGTTTGGAGCGCTCTCCATTCTTGGCACGGCCCTCCTTCCCCTCTGCCGGGTCTCTTCACCCTTCATGGTGACCTGTCACTCTGCAGAGATAACGGTTTTTATTTACTTTCGTGATAAAAAAAAAGGTAAAAAAAAATAAAAGAAAAATCAATGAATTGAACATTGACGATTTTTGTTTTAACTGCAGTACCGGTTACGGCCACTAAGTGATGATGCAGAGATTAATCATTTCCACATAATGATTGGGTATAAACTTTTATATATGTAAATATTTGGGGGTGACTTGTAAAATGCTGGAGCTTGAACCTTCCCGCCAACCGGTAAAGGGTAACAGCAATTAGAGGGAGTCACATCAAAGCCCAATAGACCCAATCCAACCCCTGTAGCCCTCCTCTGCTGACACCGGCAGCCCCCTACGTTGTGCCCCAGATTATGTAAGTATCCAGTTCCAAACCAGCTTCTAAGATGACCTCAGATGATAAAAATACATCTGCACCTGTCTGAAGGCAGCGCCCTGTAGTGTCCTCCGTCCGGCCCTGACCCCCCATCCACATGGAAAATCCTGCAGGGATGGGAGCACGATGAATTCCCCCATATAGGACGATATTACACCCACATCTGCTGCAAACAGTGCACAAAATACAAGTTTAACCTGCTCAATAAATGAAGATCTCAGCCTTGCTGTCAGCTCAGGGTTCCTTACTATTGTATCCTGCACTGACACATTGTAACAAACCATCAGACAGTGAGAGATGGAGAGCCAGGGTTGCACTGCTGGGTTCAGCTCACAGGGGATTGTGAAAACTGGATACAATAAAGGAAAATTATTTATAATATTACAACGATACATATTTGTATTAGGAGTTATGAGCATTGTTGGGGTGATAGATGTCAGTGAAGACTAAGCAGAGCGCCCCCTCTGACCGATCACTGACTCCATTACTGGCCCATGATTTGCCAGCCCTGATGCCCTCTGATACCGAGTACTGCCCCCTGGTGTTCTCTGCCAGGCTGTGCGCCCCCTGGTGGTCTCTGCCAGGCTGTGCGCCCCCCTGGTGGTCTCTGCCAGGCTGTGCGCCCCCCTGGTGGTCTCTGCCAGGCTGTGCGCCCCCCCTGGTGGTCTCTGCCAGGCTGTGCGCCCCCCCTGGTGGTCTCTGCCAGGCTGTGCGCCCCCCTGGTGTCTCTGCCAGGCTGTGCGCCCCCCTGGTGGTCTCTGTCAGGCTGTGCGCCCCCCCCTGGTGGTCTCTGCCAGGCTGTGCACCCCCCTGGTGGTCTCTGCCAGGCTGTGCACCCCCCTGGTGGTCCCTGCCAGGCTGTGCGCCCCCCCTGGTGGTCCCTGCCAGGCTGTGCGCCCCCCCTGGTGTTCTCTGCCAGGCTGTGCGCCCCCTGGTGTTCTCTGCCAGGCTGTGCGCCCCCTGCCGGAGAAGCTGCAGCTACAACTGCCCTGACTGTTGGCACTGCAGGGTGTGAACTAGGGTCACCTGCAGAATAAAGGTCAGAGCAGCAGGACAGGGCACACCCTGGGGCAGTGCCAGGCGCGGGGTCTGGGCAGCATCAGGGCACAGCAGGTATCCACGTGGCGGGCTTTGTCTGGGCTGGATCTGGCTGAGCAGCCGCCGTCTTTCTGCCTCATCCCCCGACAATTACCTTCCTCCTCCCGGGGGAGCGGCAGAGTCCGGGGGACACGGGGAAATGCACGGCGCCCACATAACCCGGGAGGAGGATCCCGGGAAACGGAGGAGGAAGAGATCCGGTCTGGAGGAAGTGATCCTGGATACATGGTGTACATCATGTGTGATAGGAGGGGGGGCACTACACTACTGTGTGTATGATTGGGGGGGGGTGCACTACACTACTGTGCGCGTGGTGGGGGGTGCACTACACTACTGTGTATGATTGAGGGGGGGGGCACTACACTACTGTGCGCGTGGTGGGGGGTGCACTACACTACTGTGTGCGTGGTGGGGGCACTACACTACTGTGTGCGTGGTGGGGGGGGGCACTACACTACTGTGTATGATTGAGGGGGGGGGGCACTACACTACTGTGCGCGTGGTGGGGGGTGCACTACACTACTGTGCGCGTGGTGGGGGGGGGCACTACAATACTGTGTGCGTGATTGGGGGGGGCACTACACTACTGTGTGCATGGTGGGGGGTGGCACTACAATACTGTGTGCATGGTGGGGGGTGGCACTACAATACTGTGTGCATGGTGGGGGGTGGCACTACAATACTGTGTGCATGGTGGGGGGTGCACTACAATACTGTGTGCATGGTGGGGGGTGCACTACAGCACTGTGTGCATGGTGGGGGGTGCACTACAGCACTGTGTGCATGGTGGGGGGTGCACTACACTACTGTGTGCATGGTGGGGGGTGCACTACACTACTGTGTGCATGGTGGGGGGTGCACTACACTACTGTGTGCATGGTGGGGGGTGCACTACACTACTGTGTGCATGGTGGGGGGTGCACTACAGCACTGTGTGCATGGTGGGGGGTGCACTACAGCACTGTGTGCATGGTGGGGGGGCACTACAGCACTGTGTGCATGGTGGGGGGGGGTGCACTACAGCACTGTGTGCATGGGTGGGGGGGGCACTACAGCACTGTGTGCATGGGTGGGGGGGCACTACAGCACTGTGTGCATGGGTGTGGGGGCACTACACTACTGTGTGCATGGTGGGGGGTGCACTACACTACTGTGTGCATGGTGGGGGGTGCACTACACTACTGTGTGCATGGTGGGGGGTGCACTACACTACTGTGTGCATGGTGGGGGGTGCACTACAGCACTGTGTGCATGGGTGGGGGGTGCACTACAGCACTGTGTGCATGGGTGGGGGGGCACTACAGCACTGTGTGCATGGTGGGGGGGGGGTGCACTACACTACTGTGTGCATGGTGGGGGGGTGCACTACACTACTGTGTGCATGGTGGGGGGGTGCACTACACTACTGTGCGCATGGTGGGGGGTGCACTACACTACTGTGCGCATGGTGGGGGGTGCACTACACTACTGTGCGCATGGTGGGGGGTGCACTACACTACTGTGCGCATGGTGGGGGGTGCACTACACTACTGTGCGCATGGTGGGGGGGGCGCACTACACTACTGTGCGCATGGTGGGGGGGGCGCACTACACTACTGTGCGCATGGTGGGAGGGGGGCGCACTACACTACTGTGCGCATGGTGGGGGGTGCACTACACTACTGTGCGCATGGTGGGGGGCGCACTACACTACTGTGCGCATGGTGGGGGGGGCGCACTACACTACTGTGCGCATGGTGGGAGGGGGGCGCACTACACTACTGTGCGCATGGTGGGAGGGGGGCGCACTACACTACTGTGCGCATGGTGGGAGGGGGGCGCACTACACTACTGTGCGCATGGTGGGAGGGGGGCGCACTACAATACTGTGTGCATGGTGGGAGGGGGGCGCACTACAATACTGTGTGCATGGTGGGAGGGGGGCGCACTACAATACTGTGTGCATGGTGGGAGGGGGCACTACAATACTGTGTGCATGGTGGGAGGGGGCACTACAATACTGTGTGCATTATTATTATTATTAATAAGTATTTATATAGCGCTATAAGGATACATAGCGCTTTACAATTTAGAGGGTTGACATAGACAAGTGGTCGAACACGACGACCACAAACGGTGACAAACGATGACAGATCACAAATAGTAATACAGGTACAATGGGGCCGGGGATCCTGTCCGCGAGGGCTCACAGTCTAAAGGGGGTGGGGAGGGAGACAGTAGGAGGGGGACAGGTGAGTTGGTGCAGTGGATAGGGTGTCAGTGTGTGTTGTAGGCTTGTAGGAAGAGGTGGGTCTTCAGGTTTTTTTTGAAGGTTCCCAGGGTCGGGGAGTGTCTGATGTGGTGAGGGAGGGAGTTCCAGAGTCTGGCAGAAGCCCGAGAGAAGTCTTGTGTGCGGTTATGAGAGGTGGAGATGCGGGAGGTTGAGAGAAGGAGTTCTTGGGAGGAGCGCAGGTTGCGCGAAGGGAGGTAGCGGGAGACCAGGTCGGAGATGTAGGGAGGGGACAGGTTGTGGATGGCTTTGTATGTCAGGGTTAGGGTTTTGAAGCGAGATCGCTCGGGGAAGGGGAGCCAGTGGAGGGCTTGGCGGAGAGGGGAGGCGGGGGAGTATCGGGGAGATAGGTGGATGAGTCGGGCAGCAGAGTTGAGGATGGTGCGGAGAGGATCAAGGGAGGTGGCAGGGAGACCGGTGAAAAGGAGATTGCAGTAGTCCAGGCGGGAGATGATGAGGGCGTGGATGAGTGTCTTAGTCGTGTTGTGGTCAAGGAAGGAGCGGATGCGGGCAATGTTTTTCAGTTGAAGTCGGCAGGCGGTGGCGAGGGCTTGGATGTGGGGCTTGAAGGAGAGGGAGGAGTCGAGGATTACCCCGAGACATTTGGCGTGGGGGACGGGTGAGAGGGAGCAGTCTTTAACGGTGATGGATAGGTCAGGAAGGGGCGGACAGTTGTTAGGGGGAAAGACGATGAATTCAGTCTTGTCCATGTTGAGTTTGAGGAAGCGGGTGGAGAAGAAGGATGCAATGGCGGATAGGCATGGAGGAATTTTAGATAGAGAGGAGATGTCGGGGCCAGACAGATAGAGCTGGGTGTCGTCGGCGTAGAGGTGGTATTGGAGGCCGTGCGACTCGATGAGGCTGCCTAGGCCGAGGGTGTAAATAGAGAAGAGTAGTGGTCCCAGGACCGAGCCTTGGGGGACACCTACGGAGAGGGGGTGGGGCGAGGAGGTGGTGTGGGAGTGAGTGACACTGAAGGTCCTGTCCGTCAGGTAGGAGGAGATCCAGGAGAGGGCGAGGTCAGTAATGCCAAGAGACTCAAGAATTTGGAGTAAGAGGGAGTGGTCAACAGTGTCAAAGGCAGCAGAAAGGTCGAGAAGGATGAGGACGGAGTAGTGTCGTTTGCTCTTGGCGATCAGAAGGTCGTTAGTGACTTTGGTCAGGGCTGTTTCGGTTGAGTGTTGCGGTCGGAAGCCGGATTGTAGGCGATCGAAGAGAGTACAGGAAGAGAGGTGGGAGGACAGTTCGGAATAGACGTGTTGTTCAAGAAGTTTTGAGGCAAATGGGAGAAGAGAAATGGGGCGATAGTTGGAGACTGATGTAGGGTCGAGGGATGGTTTTTTTAGGATGGGCGTGATTAGGGCGTGCTTGAAGGATGAGGGGAATGTGCCGGATTTGAGTGATATGTTGAAGAGGTGCGTCAGGGCAGGGATGAGGACTGTGGTAAGGTTAGGGATGAGGTGGGAGGGGAGTGGGTCCAGGGCGCAAGTGGTGAGGTGTGATCGTGATAGAAGGGAGGAGAGGTGGTCCTCGGTCATGGGGGTGAAATTGCATTTGGGTGGGGGGGGATGGGCTGGAGGTGGGATGGGGTGAGGGGAGTGTGGGTCGAAGCTTTGTCTGAGTTTGTCGATTTTGTCTTTGAAGAAGGTGGCGAAGTCGTCAGCGGAGAGGAGAGGTGAGGGAGGAGGTGCAGGGGACGAAGTAAGGAGTTGAAGGTTTTGAAGAGTTGTATGGGGTTGTGAGACAGGGCGGTAATTAGGGAGGAGAAGTATGCTTGTTTTGCGGAGTCAAGGGCAGTCTTGAAGGTATTGAGGGAATGCTTGTATAGGGTAAAGTGCTCTGCGGAGTGGGACTTCTTCCATTTCCGCTCGGCTGCCCTAGTCGTCCGTCGGAGTTTTTTGGTGAGGGTTGTGAGACATGGTTGACGTTGTAATCGTGTTGTGTGGAATGTGAGCGGTGCAGCCTGGTCGAGGGCTGTGGTGAGGGTGGAGTTGTAGAGGGAGGCGGCGGAGTCAGCGTCATGAGAAGAGGCCAGGTCGAAGAGGGGGAGGAGGGATTCAGAGAGAGAATGGAAGTCGATGAGCTTAAGGTTTCTGCGGGGGTGGTGAAGTGTCCGGCGGGGGGGAGTGTGGTAGGGGGGAAGAGGGACGAGAAGGTCAGTAAGTTGTGGTCGGAGTGAGTGAGGGTTGAGTGTGCGAGGTCGGAGAGGGAGCAGAGGCGGGTGAAGACAAGGTCAAGTGTGTGGCCACCAGTGTGCGTGGCGGAGGAGATCCATTGGGAGAGGCCAAGAGAGGAGGTGAGGGATAGGAGTCTGGAGGCAGCGGCTGTGGGGGTGTCGATGGGGATGTTGAAGTCACCCATGACGATGGTGGGGATGTCGGAGGAGAGGAGGTGGAGGAGCCAGGTTGTGAAGTGGTCGAAGAAGGTAGAGGGGGATCCAGGGGGGCGGTAGACAACAGCCAGTTGGAGGTTGCAGGGGGAGTAGATGCGAACGGAGTGTGCCTCGAAGGAGGGGAGGGGGGGTGGAGTGAGAGGGGAGAAGGAGCAGCCGCTGGCCAGAAGTAGGCCAACACCCCCGCCGCGGGTGTTGGTGGGGCGGGGAGTGTGGGAGAGTGTGAATCCCCCGTAAGAGAGGGCGGCCGGAGAGGTTGTGTCAGAGGGGGTAAGCCAGGTCTCCGTGATGCCGAGGAAGGAGAGTTTTCTGGAGATGAAGAGGTCGTGGATGAGTGTTAGCTTGTTACGGGCCGAGCGGGCGTTCCAGAGTGCGCCGGGTAGGAGGACAGGGGAAGCCGGGATAGGGGGAATGGGACGGAGATTGAGGGGGTTACGAGGGTTGGTGGTGGGCCGTTGGAGTGGGGTGGAGGAGGGCGAGGTGGTATGGTTGGGTGGGCCAGGATTAGGGGAGATGTCACCAGAGAGTAGAAGGAGCAGGGAGAGGGTTAGGAGGTGGGAGCAGGGGAGCTTGCGTGGTGGGCGTGTACGTCTAGAGGTGGTGGGTTGAAAGTGGGGGAATGTGCATGGTGGGAGGGGGCACTACAATACTGTGTGCATGGTGGGAGGGGGGCACTACACTACTGTGTGCATGGTGGGAGGGGGGCACTACTCTACTCTGTGCATGATGGGGGGCACTACAATACACACACACACACTAGGTACAGGTATTTCTCAATGAATTAGAATATCAGTCAAAAAGTTAATTTATTTCAGTAATTTAATACATAAAGTGAAACACCATTATAAAGAGTCATTGCACACAGTGATCTATTTCATGTGTTTATTTCTGTTAAATGTTGATGATTATGGCTTAAAGGCCCTGTCACATGGTACAATATCGTAAACGATATCGCTGAAACGTCACAGGTTTGGAGTCGTTCAAGCGACCTCGTTACTACATCGTTGCGTTTGACACCGAGATATGGATACGATAAATCGTTGAATCCAGATTTGAGAACATGTTCTCGTATCAGACGATCCTCGATCAGCCATCCTGCTGCATCGTTCTGTGTGACACCGCGATAACGATGTCATTAACGATTTCCCCTATTCTCAACTATGCAGAAGTATCGTTCGCTGGTTTGTGCGAACGATACCGGCTTGCGTCGTCAGGCCTGGACTAAGAGGCAGGAGCATCGGGAATTCTCCTGCTGGGCTGTTGGTTGTGGAGTGGGCAGGACCTAGTGACAGACTGGGCCATGGAGCAAGGAGGAGTTTGTCCTTTATGGACCATTCAGGGCTGCCAGGTACACTGGGAACTTTGCATATTGAAATCACCAGCCTACAGACCTATAATCTACAAGCCTCCAGACCGTGATGTGGCTGCTGGTGATTGAAGTGCTGCACCGCTAACATCTGGTGGCCGTAGACGCTGAGCAGGGATTCATATATGAAGGGCCGAAGTCCCCGACCCTGATCGCTTCTGGCCGGCACCCTCTCCTCCTCTCCCCTCCATTAGGCCGGTTTCACACATCCATGTCATCACGGATGTGTGGAACAAGGCCATTTGGGGGCGGGGCATAGACTCATGTGTCACGGACGTGTGACACGATGGGTGCTGTCAGTGTGCGATCCGTGCATCCACGGATAGCACACGGACAACCTGTCACCGCATACTCGCCTCGCTCCAGCTCTGACAGTTCCTCTCACTTCCGGGCCGCTGTCAGGCTCAGTGAAGTGAATATTCATGAGCCTAATGAGCGGCACCAGAAGTGAGAGGAGCAGACACCGCTGGAGCGAGGCGAGTATGAAATTCTTTATTTTTAGGGTTGTCACTTTCGTCCGTGTACACGGATGTCATACGGATGACATCTGTGTGCATGGACGTTTCACAGCGAAAGCGGTCCGTGTGTCCGCAAAAAAACGGACTTGTTGCTGTGTGGAGCACACGGACACGCATCTGATCCACACGGAGACACGGTCCGTGACGAAAAACGGAAGAGTGAATTTGCCCATAGGGGAACATGTCCCCGTATGTCCGTGCCTCCGGCATGAGTCGGCACGGACCGCACGGATGTGGGAAACCGGCCTTAAACAATCTAATCAGCTGTCTATTCAGAGGGAGAGGGGGGGGATGGCACCTCCATATGCCTGACACAGGGAGCTGAATGACCCCGGAAGTAGAAACTCTTGCACTTCTGGGGTCATCATTCAGCTTCCTGTGTCAGAGGAGCTGCAGCTGCTTCAGTGTGTGTGGAATGAGGTGACATCAACACAGAGTGAGGAGGAGGAGGATCCCGGAGCAGGAGGACATGGGAGAAGGAGCAGGTGAGTGCACAGCTCCTGGACCTGAAGATGGGGGAGGAAGTCTAATGCTGCAGGCTGGAGGGAGGATGGGGCAGTAAGGCTAATACTGCAGGCTGGAGGGAGGATGGGGCAGGCTGGAGGGGTGGATGGGGCAGTAAGGCTAATACTGCAGGCAGCATGGGGCAGTAAGGCTAATGCTGCAGGCTGGAGGGGGAGCATGGGGGGGGGGGGGGATGGGGCAGTAAGGCTAATGCTGCAGGCTGGAGGGAGGATGGGGCAGGCTGGAGTGGGGGATGGGGCAGTAAGGCTAATGCTGCAGGCTGGAGGGGGGGGGATGGGGCAGTAAGGCTAATACTGCAGGCTGGAGGGGGGGATGGGGCAGTAAGGCTAATGCTGCAGGCTGAAGAGAGGATGGGGCAGTAAGGCTAATGCTGCAGGCTGGAGGGGGGATTGGGGCAGTAAGGCTAATACTGCAGGCTGGAGGGGGGGATGGGGCAGTAAGGCTAATGCTGCAGGCTGGAGGGGGGGATGGGGCAGTAAGGCTAATGCTGCAGGCTGGAGGGGGGGGATGGGGCAGTAAGGCTAATGGTGGGTTTACACGGCTCGATATCATAGCCAACGACGCGGGGAGCGCGCTTTTTGAGCGCGCTTTTCCCTGCATCGCATCGTTGGTTTAGACAGCCCGATATCGGGATACAACGTCCCGACGATGTGTACGCCCCCAACCCAGGAACGACCATTTAACATGGGAGTGAATGGGTGACGTGGCAGTACACATCGGAGTTGGGCTGTCAGACGGGACGATGCGGGCTACAACCGGCATCCGATATCGGACGGTTGAATAGCACGCTCATTCGACCCCCGATATCGTTTTGCCATCGTTCCTGCATCGCGTTGTACGTTCACACCGTACAACGCGCAAACGATATCGGGTGCAACTCGCGAACCATGTGACTTTTGGTCTGAGTTGGACGCCGATATCGCAACGTGTAAACCCACCATTATGCTGCAGGCTGGGGGGGATTATGGGATAGGAGGGCTAATGCTGCAGGCTGGGGGGGGGGATTATGGGGCAGGAGGGCTAATGCTGCAGGCTTGGGGGGGTGGGGGGGGGGGGAGATTATGGGGCAGGAGGGCTAATGCTGCAGGCTGGGGGGGGGGGGGAGATTATGGGGCAGGAGGGCTAATGCTGCAGGCTGGGGGGGGGGGGGAGATTATGGGGCAGGAGGGCTAATGCTGCAGGCTGGGGGGGGGGAGATTATGGGGCAGGAGGGCTAATGCTGCAGGCTGGGGGGGGGGGGGGGGAGATTATGGGGCAGAAGGGCTAATGATGCAGGCTGGGGGGGGGATTATGGGGCAGGAGGGCTAATGCTGCAGGCTGGGGGGGGGGGATTATGGGGCAGGAGGGCTAATGCTGCAGGCTGGGCCATATTATGGGGCAGGAGGGCTAATGCTGGGGGGGGGGGGATGATGGGGCAGGAGGGCTAATGTGACCTTACCGCTGCGATCCCACAATCCTGAGAAACGTGGCTTTGGAGAGCACCATGTAAATGGAGCTGCGGTTGATTATTCCCTCTGCTGCACCATTCACATGTGGCTTTTCAAATAACTCCTGTAAAAAAGTGATGAGGCCATGACAACGTAAAAGCAAAGTTCACTGATCGGGGCCGGTGGGGCTTGTTCTCCAGGGCTGCTTTTTGGTCCTAGTCCGGCCCTGTGTGTCGTCCATGATATCTAGACGTGTGACATCTCACCAACGATGTGAAAACGATGTCCTAACGACCGCACGTTCATGAGATCGAAAAGGATATTGTTTCAACATTGAAGCGTGTAACGGTACCTTTACAGGTAATGAAAACCCAAAGGTCATTATCTCAGAAGATTAAAGTAGGGAGGATGAAGGGTTAAACACCGCGCTGCCATATTCCACGAGGCATCAAAGGGTTAATATAATATTGATTTATTAGTCAACGTGTGCCCTGAAACATGGCAATACGACATTGATTTGTCCTGAGAAAGGGGTCAGGGAGCCCTGAAACGCATTGACTAATAAATCAATATTATATTCACCCTTTGATGTCTTGTGGAATACAGCAGTGTGGTGTTTAACCCTTTATCCTCCCTACTCTACATGCACCACGCTGGTGACTGCAGCAGCCGTGATCTGCCGGAGATTCTTTGTCTGCTAAAACACTTTTTATATGCGGGCAATATGAAAATCACACCTGAAACCAGATAAAAATGGGAGAAATTGCTTCAATTTTTGCATTGTGTATCTGTGTGTGCCACACTAAGCATGGAGGACAGAAAGAGAAGAACTGTATGAGGACTCGAGATTGTTGATGTTTTTCAACAGAGGGTAACAAGTTCATCTTCAAAGATCCGGATGTTCTTTTGACCACAGTTGCAGCATAATAAAGAGGTTTACAACTCATGGCACTGTAGCTAATCTCCCTGGACGACAGAGAAAAATTGATGAAAGGTTGCAATGGAGGACAGTCAAGATAGTGGATAGGCCCCAATCAAGTTCCAAAAAATTCCAGCTGTCCAGCAGGTTCAGGCGGCATGAGAGTCAGCGCAAACTATCCATCCACATGTCAATGAATTGAAATGCTATGTAGGGGACCCAGAAGGACCTCACTGTTGACAGACAGAAAAAAGCCAAAATGCATGCGAGTAACCAAAATCCTTCTGGGAAAGTGTCTTGTGGACAGATGAGACAAAATAGAGATTTTTGGTTAAAGCGAATCATTTTACTGATTTCCAAAAACAGAATGAGGCCTACAAAGATAAGAGCACAGGACCTACAGTCACAAATGGGGGAGGACAGGGAAAAGCGCACAGGACCTACAGTCACATATGGGGAAGGACAGGGAAAAGCACACAGGACCTACAGTCACATATGGGGAGGAGCAGAGAAAAGAACACGGGACCTACAGTCCCATATGGGGGAGTGGAGAGAAAAGAGCACAGGATCTACCGTCAAATATGGGGGAGTGGAGAGAAAAGAGCACAGGATCTACAGTCAAATATGGGGGAGTGGAGAGAAAAGAGCACAGGATCTACAGTCACATATGGGGAGGTCAGAGAAAAGAGCACGGGACCTACAGTCACATATGGGAAGGTCAGAGAAAAGAGCACAGGATCTACAGTCACATATGGTGGAGGTCAGAGAAAAGAGCACAGGACCTACAGTCACATATGGGGAGGTCAGAGAAAAGAGCACAGGATCTACAATCACATATGAGGGAGGTCAGAGAAAAGAGCACAGGACCTACAGTCACATATGGGGAAGGGCAGAGAAAAAAGCACGGGACCTACAGTCACATATGGGGAAGGGCAGAGAAAAAAGCACGGAACCTACAGTCACATATTGGGAAGGACAGAGAAAAGAGCACGGAACTACAGTCACATATGGTGGAGGTCAGAGAAAAGAAGGAAGTCACTAAGGGGGAGACACCTACAGTCACCTATGGGGAAGGGCAGAGAAAAAAGCACGGGACCTACAGTCACATATGGGGAAGGGCAGAGTAAAGACATTCCCTGATTCAGGTGACCACGAAACACGTCGGTGGATCCAGTGTGCTGTTTGCCAAATAAAGAATCGTTATCTTATCCTTCTGATCAGCGCGGTGTATATACCCAGATTACAACCTGTGCCTTTCATCCCTTATGGTACCTTTACACGCGGCAACATTTCTAGGGTGTCAACAGGTAACTTACTGGCTGCAGTGAAATCATGGAGACATAGTTCCATTTGTACACAGCAATAAGATAGAACCTTGTCTCCATGATTTCACTGCAGCCAGTAAGTTACCTGTTGACACCCTAGAAATGTTGCCGCGTGTAAAGGTACCATTACGGGATCTGCAGAAACCAGGTCCTTTCAACCAGTTGTGGGGGTCACAACAAAAGGAGGCGAGTGGATCCTTGAAAGTCCCTCCTGGTGGCCCTGGTAACCACTCTATGTGCGCTCCCCTTCCCTTCTTTGTATTTGCAGTTATGGGTTCAGCAGAGCGGTGAGGACTTTCTCCCCTCTGCTCCTCAGCCTCCCACTCTATAATGTTACGGGGTCTCCTTGCACATCTCAGTAATATCAGTCACAGGTGATGGGGGAAGAAATTTCATGAATGGATTTGTTACTCCAGAGGCTTCTATTACAGGACTGCGCTGGTATCAGAAAGCTGTGCACCACCGGCCGCTCTGTCATATGGTAGTAATGTCAGATGTCATGGCGTGATGGGGGAGGAAGAGATAGATGTTATACATGGGGGGGGGGTGAGGGGCAGATGTCATACTCTGGGGGGCAATGGGGCCGGAGACTATACACAGGGGCTGATTGATGGAGTCAGATACTATCACAACTTCAAGTAATAGCAGCCAGTAGGGGCAGACATTTCATTGGCACCTGGTGCCAGGTACATGCTGACAGTGGATGGGACAGGATTACTGGATTTTAAAGTCATATGTGACCACATAATGGCAGTCAGTGACCATCCAGCAATGCGGCCCCTACATGAATCAGACCATAGAATAACAGCTATACATCCCATACAATAGTGACTATGCCCATATATCAGGCATAGGACCTGTGTAATAGCGACCATACTTTATATCCACTCCATACTCTATATGGTAGTGTCAACAGTAGAGCACTTCCATGTCCGTCGTAGGTTCAATATATGAGAACCAGCAACAGTGGCCATAGAAAATGCAAAATAAAGACCCACATAAATGGACGCTACAGCTAAGTCATGGAGCCAGACTATAATATCATTGGTGACTTCTACAGCAGTGACCACATCATCCACCCCGAGTCCACACAACAGTACCAGCCACAATGGACGCAGGTACTGCATCTCCAATTTAAAATTACATCTCGCCTAAGTGGTAACATTGCAGTGAACCCTCACCTGTGTGAAGTATTGGGTGTATACAGCTGTTCAACCTCAATAACAAGAATATTCCCATTCACTGACAGCACACAGAGATCTTGAAATTGCAGCTCAAAGAGTATTACAAAGTTCCAGCACTTTTTCTGATATAATGCAATCACCTGTCGCCCCACACTCCGTTCACAGCAGGGTTCTTGGGACTGTCGGTCACCAGCTTCACCCTTGGACACGGCACAGGATTGTCTTTCAATAGCTGCAGATACGGATCCTTCACCCGGGGATATAGCTTCATACACGGCGGCTGTTGGGAGTTGGAGGAGCGAGCCCGGGTTGTGCCGGTCTCTCTGTGACAGTGACGGCTCTACAGCTGGTGACTTGCTGGGGCCACATTCTCAGCGTCATGGCTAATGTGACCGGGTTAAGTTTCTGTCGGCTCAGCTTTACTCTCATTTCACGAGGCTCAGAGAGGGTATATGCGGTGGCGGTGGGTGCAGGAGGAGAAATGGGTGACAGACATATCCCGGGGGGGTCACTGCACACCACTGGGGGCTGCTGCATAGCAAAAAAAAAGCAATCATCTGTCCTTTGAGATCAGTAACGAAACCTAAAGGGTGTGCCGAAATCAGTCATTTGTGGTAAAATCAGCCTAGATCAGGGGTCACCAACCTGTGGATTGTAGACCCATGATCTGTGGCTCATGGCCATCTTCCAGCTTGGTGCATTAGAATATAGTCTAGTTTAGTGTCCTAAAGACTTTATGACCACTGGGCCTGCCTGATTGAAGATCCTCTCCAAGGCTGCTTTGTTTATTTTGCCAAATGTCCAGTCCCTGTAATGTTTATTCAGTCAAATGTCCAATCATTTTAGTTGTGCATGCATATATTTAGAATTTCATTCAATATCTTGTCATACCATGCCTGATGAAGAGACCTGAGTCGTCTCGAAAGCTCGCCCTGTAACATCATTTATTTAATTTTTGTTAGCCATTAAAAGGTATCGCAACCACAAGATTTGTATCTTGTTTCTCACACTGAGAGCAATCAACATTTTCTCAACTGGCTAACACGGTACCAAACCTTTTTCTTCTAATCAATATAGTCTAGCAAACGGCTATGAAGAAAATGCCTCCAGCTGGTGAACCCTTCTCAGAATTAAATGGGGCTCCCGACCCACTCTGCCAGAGCGGAGGCGGCTGCCGACCCACTCTGCCAGAGATGATGTGAATATTGGCCCTGTCTCAGAGCTGAATGTGTCTCTAGACCCCTCTCTCAGAGATCAATGTGGCTTTCCAAGCTCAGAAAGGTTGGGGTGCTCTGGACTAGATGATCAAAACTATGGAAATAATGAGCTTTGGTGCACTAAACTGTAGCCATAACTTTGTAATAGCGCCACCATTGTCCAAATGCCGTTAATGGTATTGCAAAGAGAAAACACCATAACAAAATATATTCCATGCACATGTCATAGAGTCATGTAGCACCATGCAATTATTTTCTGCTCCGCATCCGGGATGAAGCATGACAAAAGCTGCACGAAGACCGCCCTGCATCTATGGGTACAGACAGCGCCTTGCCACTAAAATAAAGACCAAAGTATTTTCTAAACATACAGAATTTGCTTTCCCTCATTTACCTGCCTGAACATTTGGAGACGTGACGCCCAGAACTGTGGGCAGTTGCAGTTGGCACAGGGACGTGTGATATAGCAGATTGTAGGGTTGCGCCACTCTCGCCCAGCTCATTGTACATGCTGGCCGCCCCGTGTCCTGTCCTCAGCTGCTCTGTGACTTTCTCCCCTTCCTGCATTAATGCTGCACATGGGGCTCCTGGCTGGATACCCGCTGCCTGGCGCACAGACTGGCGGAAGCTCCTGACCGGTCTATGAATCAGTGAATAATAAATGTGAGGCCTGGAGCAGTGAACGAGGCGGGAGGTGGCTACCACCCGGCGACATCACAGGAAGAAAAAGTATACATTTATACGTTATTAATCTACATGAATAATGCATGAAAAGAAGGAAAACCCAGGCAATAACCATAAAGGGTTAAACAGTCTCAAGCAAGCTGATTGGCTGACAGCTGTGGACAGACAGGGTCAGGATAAGCTTATCAACCAAGCAGCAAGTGTAGTATACAGCTCTCCAAAGGCAGCAGTCTAATGATGTTGCTGATAACAGAGAACAATAGCTTTTACTATACAACTCATGGAGAGAAGATAAGTGTACTAGCACCACCTACAGGAGTTAAAGCGAATTGCACTTACACATATCCTGCTTATAAACTATAGAGCAACTGCTTTCCTTAAAGGGGTTGTCTGGTCTAAATCCACAAGTCTGCAGTCACTTTATGTAACTTAAGACTTGTGAGTACTCCCATCTCATACATTGTGCACACTGAGGATTCTCTGTCATCAATGCCAGTAACCGTGGTTACATGACAGTCATTGGGCAACATGCAGACTCTTGGCCAGAATCCAACTAGGCTGTTTTCAGCATGCTCAAGTGTATGGCAGGAGCCCAGAAACAGCCTAGCCAGATTCTGACCAGGAGTCTGCATGTTGCACACTGGCGGTCACATGACTGCCGCTCCTGGCACCGACACCAGTGACTCCACACAGACGTGTGAATACTCTCAATGCGTTCACTGTGCACTGTAGACTTGTGGATTTAAACCAGACACCTTTAAGGTGTTCCCACATGAGACCTCCACTAGAAAAGAAGGCTCAAGTGCCCCCACTGTCAGAAGGAATTTAAAGAGGACCTGTCACTCCCCTGGTGCATGGCAAACTAAATGCACTACTGAATGCAGCATGTCTGCTGCATTCAGGGAAGGGGTCCCCTTGTCTCTAGCCCCTTGTACCCTGAGATATACACTTTAGAAACTTATAGCCAGGAATTCCCCCCCCCGGACTCGCTATATGCGAGTCATCGCTGGCCCCTCTGTGCCGCCTCCTGCTGCTATGTTCCTCCTCCTGTGTGTGTGTGGCCCCCTCCTCGTCTGCACCGTCGGGTAAAAGTCTGATCTCATGCAGGTGCACAGCGAGGACTTGTCAGCAGCGGGAGTCGGCGGCTGACGTCACGGCCTCGCTGTGCACTTGCATGAGATCAGACACTTAGCCGCCGGCGCGGAGGAGGCCATACACACACAGGAGGAGGAACAGAGCAGCAGGAGGTGGCACAGAGGCGGGGAGAGCCCGTGCCAACGATGACTCAGCCAGGAATGCCCTCCGGAGTCACTATATATAAGATCTCTAAAGTGTATGGCCACATGCACACGCTGAGTATTTGATGAGTTTTTTACCTCAGGATTTGTAGCCAAAACCAGGAGTGGATAATTAAATACAGAAGTGGTGCAGGTGTTTCTATTAGGGTGCGTGCACATGGTCCGGAGGAGCTGCGTGTTGCCCTGCCCTGCATCCACAGGTAGTCACAGGCCTTCCTAGAACACATGAAAATCCACAGCAGGTACACCAGTACAACCAACACCTTCCACCCCAGCACAGTAGGGGGAGCTCAACTTGCTGCCCGTAGGCAAGATCCCCTATAAATACTGCTGCTGGGGGAGGAGTTAGTCATAGTGTGCAGACGCTAGGAGAGCTGTGAATCCGTCCTGGTGATCGGTGCCGTGTTAGGCCCGAACCAGTGACCCTGAACAGCCTCTGACCAGTACTGCTAGGCCCAAGAGTTGGGACGGAAGGCAAGTAGAGAAAGGAGGAAGAAATGTGGGAACTGAGGAGCCAGAATAGGTTCTCCCAAACAACACACCGGGGTCCGCGTCTGCCGGAGAGCTACACACCCAGCAGAGAACCCCAGCAAACCGTGGAGAACCCCAGCAAACCGCGAAGACTCCAGTCACCCGGTCACCTGCTAATCACCGTTCAGGGAGCCAGACACCGTGGAGAGAGAAAAACGGCGGTAGTCATCAGAGGTGTCCCGTTGACAGCGCAGGTGGAGAGAGAGAGTAATGGAGGCCAGCCAAGTTCTACACAGGGCAGGAGTTTCAACACGGGGGGGAAAAAAAAAAAAAAAAAAAAAAAAGAGGACACGGAGGCCTTACACCCACTTGCTGTGGAGATTCAACTGTGTCTCCTGGTTACCGGACTTTTACCTGCTATACCACCAGTAAAAGGCAAAGAGACATTCAACAGTGTGTGTGTTCTTCACCCTGTCCCCCGCAGATACTATCCCGTTAATCCACAACCTGGCCACACCCCTGCTCTATTCCTCACAATCATCACTGCCCCGGAGGTTTAGCTTTACCTGTAGAGAGCTGCTCCACCCTAGCCGTAATACCACCACCCTCCGGAGGACTGTGGCGGTGCTGGTGTCTAGTCACCAGGTACTATAGGTGGCGTCACGAGACAGACTTTAACCCTTTGTAAATACTAAAAACCCCCATCTTTAAGGCTGTCCCCCAAGCCACGGATCTGGGCAGGCCACCAGTGACATCCCCTCCGAAGCAGAGGGCACAGACATCAGAGTTCCCATACCCTGGGGTGCTACAGTATCAATTAAAACTCGCATTCGACTCGGATGGTCCGTGTGCGGTCTTTTTTGTCGGACCCATAGACTTGCATTGGCGAGTCTCGTTCGACACTCGCATGAAATCGCAGCATGTTGTGACTGACTCGTCATTCGCGAATCGAAGAAAAAAAACCGTCCGACACACGCCAATGTGCTCTCAGACATTGAGTAACATTGGTCCGACTGCAATGCGATTTTTACTCGCTTTGCAGTCGTCCGAGTGTCACGCCAGTGTGTCCGAGCCCATACACGGTCTGATCATACCACATTCTCCTGGGCAGGGGAGGAACTAAAAGAACATACAGACATTACAGCACAAGATCACAGACGATTGTTTTTTTTGTGAAGTAAAACATTTCTCTGCATGTTAGTAAAAAAATGTTTTATCTCAAAGAATGAATTATTTGTGATCCTGTGCTGTAATGTCTGTATACTTTATTTCACCCTTCCCTGCCCAGGATCAAACCAATGCTCCGTGCACTGTCAAAAACAAAAATAAAACTGAACATAGGAGCACATTTGTAAGATTATTTCAGCACAGGAACATTTTTTTAAATCACATCCAATTGTGGAAATTATTATTATTGCAAGATCTATTGATTAAAATAAACTTTTAAATTAACTTTGTTCATGGGAAAACCCCTTTAAGTGATGTAAATGTTGCTATTCTCCTGAATCCGGTGAGGTCTCTTTTGCACCTGCTCCTCTCCTTTAGATATGCCATCTTGTTCCTTGCATATAACTTTAGTTTTATATCAAATAGGCGTGGTCCTTATGGAGCGATCCATAGAGAGTTGAGGACTACGCCCAGTTGGCTAAAAAAAGAGTAGCTTAATATATAGAGAAGAGAAGGACATATCAGGAACTGAGAGCAGCAGGAACGAAGGAAAAAACCATATCTGATTCAGGAGAACAGACATTTGTACTGGGTAGAGAAAAAAGAAACAATCTCTAAGTAGAGTGATGGTCACACCAGGGGCGGACCTACCGCATGTTCAGCCGGTGCAGCCGCACCGGGGCCCCAGAGGTTGAGGGGGCCCCTGCAGGTTGGGAATTAATGAGAGCAAGCTGACCTGTCGTTCGGAGCTTCAGGCTTCGGGGCCCCTGTGGCCAGATCGCCCTCATTAATTCACAACCTGCAGGGGCCCCCACCATCCACCTCCGGGGGTCCCGTGGCCAGATAGCCTTCATTACACTGTGCCGCCGGGACCTGGGCAGGAAGTGTTCCTGCAGTGCTGCGGAACACAGGAGTCTGTCCTCCTGTTTCCTGGCGGGCACTAATCATTGTGACACAGGCTCGTGCCTGTGTTATGAAAAGACCCGGCAGGAGAAGAGCAGTGCTGGAGTGAGGTGAGTACTTTTTTTTTTTTCCACTTTTCCTTCCAACAATAGGCTGTAGAGTGGAGACAGTATAGAGAAGCAGGGGGAGTGTGAAGAGGATAGACAGAGCCCCCCCACTGCTGTACACCCCCTAAACGTGCTGTACCCCCCCACTGCTGTATACTCCCCAAACGTGCTGTATACGCCCAATTCATTATATGGCCCTGATTGCGCGCCCCCCTACTCCATAATTCTTTGTGAGGCTACTAGTAATTTATAATGAATTGTGGGGGGAGGCCACAGGACAAGTACTAAGGCTACATTCAGAATGACCGTTGTTTTTTACCTTTTTTTGCAGGGCACTACAGAAAACGGATCACTCAGATGACACCCAGCAAAGTCTATGGGTTTCCATTTCTTCCATTCACTCTGGGCTCTTTTCCAGTGATCCGTTTTTTCCCTTTAGGAGCCTCCGTTTTAGAAAAGTGTATGTCAATTTCTGTGCCATTTTTCTCCTGTGTTTTTCCTATAGGAGCCTTCAGTATGGGGGGGAAAAAAACAGCAGTCAAAAACATCCAGTTTTTTAACCATTCAAAAGAAAGAAAAAAAAAAAAAAAACTATCCATTTTTTCTGCAGACTTTACAACAAAAACGCAGCTCAAAAAAATAGAAAAAAAACGCACAGTCTGAATGTAGCCTAAGGCTCAGACCACATTAGTGTTGTGGCCTTTGTCATGACGGATCCCCCATAGCCCAGCATAACATAACGTTACTGTAGTGTAACGCTGCCATAGAGTTATACAGCCTAGCGGATCCACATCGTATGGTAGTGACTTGCGGTGTTCAGCTGTCCGGTACAAAATAACGCAAGATTTCCAATGCAGGCACTTTTGTGCCCGCGTTTGTATATGTTGTGGATCCGCTAGCCCATATAACTCTATGGCAGCGTTACACTGCGTTATGCTGGGCTATGGCGGATCCGCCATGATGGAGGCCACAACGCTAATGTGGCTCTATCCTGAGGCTGTGTGCACACGTTCAGTATTTGCAGTAGTATTTTCTACTGGAAATCCTGATGTGTTGGTAGGAAGGGCTCTGCATTAAATGAGATTTTTACTTGCGTTCTTGTTGCATATTTTTCCCTCTCATTAATATGGGTGAAATACGCTGCAAAAAAGCTGCAAGAACTGACATCTGCAGATCTGAATCTGCAAGGAAAAAAATAATCAGTGTGTACATGAGATATAGGGAGCTCACTCCCTCTGGGTGTAAATTGCCGCGTATTTACAGCTACAAAAACAAAACGTGTGCACATAGTCATAGAATTAATGAGGGAGGGTCACAGTATGTTGGGTGGCAAAATTATCGTTAATGGGGGGCACAGTGCTGGCTGATTTATCAATTTATGTTGTGAATGGTGGGTGGCCAATTGTATATTATATATAATGGGGTACAGATTCAGAGGCGCAGTGTGGGGTGTTTTATATCCAGATGGTAAATGTATATCTACAATATATGTGACCTTGTTATTTTCAGGGCTGCGGTGATGAGTGTGACAGGACGAGTCTTTGCTGGAAGATGTGAACATGAAGGTTTGAGCAGATGGAGAAGAAAGAATAGAAAACAAATCAGAAGGACGTCAGCGGTAAGTCACTGGATATCAACATTTATTATGTAATGACTTAGAATAATGCTGGTACTTGTTATATCCCTTAGGTCACATTGGTGTGAGATGTCCGTGTGCTGCCAGAGTTTATTGGACACCACACAGAATGGATCTATGAAAGTCTCATATCTGTGAAAATCATGGTTCTGAGAATGAGATCTGCTACACTTCAGGAGTGTACTATTCTGATCAGATTATGAGGAATAGGATGCACTCAATGGGTCGGTGTGCTGTCCGAGAAAAAAAAAAAAAAAGAGTCAGGCAGCACACTGACACTGCACACCATACAGGACTGTAGCCTTATTATGTATAGTATAGCACAGTCTAGTAGTATGTACTGTACACACTGACACTGCACACGATACAGGGCTGTAGCCTTATTATATAGTATAGCACAGTCCAGTAGTATGTACTGTACACACCAACACTGCACACGATACAGGGCTGTAGCCTTATTATATAGTATAGCACAGTCCAGTAGTATGTACTGTACACACCAACACTGCACACCATACAGGACTGTAGCCTTATTATATATAGTATAGCACAGTCCAGTAGTATGTACTGTACACACCAACACTGCACACCATACAGGACTGTAGCCTTATGTATAGTATAGCACAGTCCAGTAGTATGTACTGTACACACCGACACTGCACACCATACAGGACTGTAGCCTTATTATGTATAGTATAGCACAGTCTAGTATTATGTACTGTGCACACAGACACTGCACACGATACAGGGCTGTAGCCTTATTATATATAGTATAGCACAGTCCAGTAGTATGTACTGTACACACCGACACTGCACACGATACAGGACTGTAGCCTTATTATATATAGTATAGCACAGTCCAGTAGTATGTACTGTACACACCAACACTGCACACCATACAGGACTGTAGCCTTATTATATATAGTATAGCACAGTCCAGTAGTATTTACTGTACACACCAACACTGCACACCATACAGGACCGAAGCCTTATGTATAGTATAGCACAGTCTAGTATTATGTACTGTGCACACAGACACTGCACACCATACAGGACTGTAGCCTTATATATAGTATAGCACAGTCTAGTAGTATGTACTGTACACACGGACACTGCACACGATACAGGGCTGTAGCCTTATTATATAGTACAGCACAGTCCAGTAGTATGTACTGTACACACAGACACTGCACACGATACAGGACTGTAGCCTTATTATATATAGTATAGCACAGTCCAGTAGTATGTACTGTACACACCAACACTGCACACCATACAGGACTGTAGCCTTATTATATATAGTATAGCACAGTCCAGTAGTATTTACTGTACACACCAACACTGCACACCATACAGGACCGAAGCCTTATGTATAGTATAGCACAGTCTAGTATTATGTACTGTGCACACAGACACTGCACACGATACAGGGCTGTAGCCTTATTATATATAGTATAGCACAGTCCAGTAGTATGTACTGTACACACCAACACTGCACACCATACAGGACTGTAGCCTTATTATATATAGAATAGCACAGTTCAGTATTCTGTACCGTACACACTGATTTTGTAAAGTGCTGTTCTTAATTCCATATTTTCATCTTTATTATGTATAGCATTGCCTCTTATTAGTATTCCCTCTAGTTATATATAGAGCTTTCCCTTGTGTCCTCTCTTGTTATGTATAGCACCGTCCCTTTATATAGCTCTTGAATTCTTGTCATTTTTGTTATTCACAGCCCTCTCTTCTATGTTGTCCTCATGTTGTAGATCTATAATGGCTGCTGATGGACTGAACTTCTGGGCAAAAGCTTCTCTATCAGCTCCTTCATTAGAAGAGAAGCGTCACCAGGTTCTATGGATGCCTTCACACTTGCGTTTCCCTCCGCAGCGTCCTGCGAAGGGGAACCGCAAGCTGAACGCAGGCACCGCAAGTCCCTATGTTTAACATGGGGATGCGGGTGCCTGTGCTCTGGTGCAGATTGGCGTGCGCACCCATTCACTGCTATGTATGATTTGTATGCAGGTGGATGCATGTGTATAAATCTCTCACACTCGTCCGCACCCTGAACTCGACATGTTGCGTTCCTGGTGCGGACGAAAATGTATGATTTGTGCGCATGCATCCGTCTGCGTACAAATCATACATAGCAGTGAATTGGTGCGCACGCCAATCTGCACCAGAGCGCAGGCACCCGCATCCCATGTTAAACATAGGGACTTGCGGTGCCTGCGCTCAGCTTGTGGTTCCTCTCCGCAGGATGCTGTGGAGGGAACTGCAAGTGTGAAGCCAGCCTATCAGCAGTCATTTCACTTTATATCTAACGAGAGGATGCTATGAAATAAACACAGGGTGCTATAGATAAGACAATCCAGTGTGTAAGAGACAATGTCTACATAGCAAGAGAGGGCACTATGTAGTATATCTGTGTATGTACATACACATCTGTAGCTTTGTCATCATAAAAGTAGTGGGGGGGGGGGCCTGCAAAATCTCTTGCACAGGGGCCCCAAGCTGTCAAGGTCCACCCCTGGGTCACATGCACCATGCTGCTCCATTAACCCCAGAGTACACTGGGCGGTTTCCCGGAGATTATTGGTAGCAGACACCTGTAATCACTTTCCTGTATACACCCCCACACTGACGTCTAAAACCCTATTAATACCAGATGTGAATAAACATGGTGGTTTGTGGTGATGTACACACTTTAGTCATATCCCTCACTGCACACCTGCATCTTATCCTCCAGTCACCTCCAGAGCAGCTGTCAAAATGACAAGACTACAGATCTGCATTTCTACATTCAGACTCAAAAGGTTCAATGTACCACTTACCAGAGCTTACACTGTATGCACTATGCATAACTAGCGGTGCACTGAGACTATTGCCCATTGCCATGGTGCACCAAGCACTCTAACTCAGTTTCTCTGTGAGCAGAAGCAGTGATTCGAGCACTAAAAGGTGCTAAAGCCTAATACAGGGGTGCACAATATTTTTTGGTCCAAGGGTTGCAAAGTCATACTGAACAAATCCCAAGGGCCACAAAAAAATTCAATGAGTACTTACACATATCCCCAGAACCACAATTACATGAATATAGTGCAATCACCATCAATACACAAATGCAGCACCAGAACCACCTGATTATTACACCACCTTCAGTACAGCACCAGAACCACAATCAGTACATGAATACAGCACCTCCATCAGTACAATACAGCACTAGAACCACCATTACCACACGAACACAGCACCAAAATCACAATCAGTGCATGAATACAGCATTAGTGCCTCCACCAGTGAATAAAAACAGCACCAGAACCACCATCAGTACATGAGCACAGCACCAGAACCACAATCAACATATGAACACAGCACCAGAACCAAAATCAATACATAAATATAGCACTAGAACTACCATCAGTACATAAATGCAGAAAAAAAGCTTAATACACTGATCAATTGCAAAAATCAGGTGATCCCCATCATATTAAATTGTAAGTCATGAGCCTACAACTCCTAATATGTCTTTAACAATGGTAAGGCAATAAGAGTTATCAGCCATCAAACAAATGAACCATATAGCACTGTTTAGACTTCATAATCACAAATAATCAATTACTCCCAGGTACCTTACAGGTGACGTCCTTTCTGATAGTAGTTAGTCTCATCCCTTTTGTCTCCATATAATAAAGGCACCATCTGAAAGATGCAAATACAATTAAACACAGAAAGAACAAAACCAGGCCAATACCCCTGTGCAAAAAATGATATATGAACCCTTTGCAGTCAAACGCTTCATCATAGTGCTCCGTTAACATCTCCGACAGAAGCTGCTCCTCTATGTCTTGGGCTTGTGCGCGGCTACACTGGGTGCAGCTATGGTGTGTCCTCCTATGATTACAAAAATTGTTCTGGAATAGTCACTCCAGATCAGCACAAATTAATTTAATTTTTTTTCTACATAATTACTCAACATTTTATATAGATAGAAACACTTATTTGTTTAAAGAAGCAGTTAAAAGGTTAAACACATACTGTCAGAAATACTAATAGCCCAGAGAGCATGAAGCAGTTAGAATGGCACATCACCAGCAGGAGGCAGTAATTCTCTATTCTGTAGTAAGATTCTGAGGAGCAGCATTGATTCTTGTAGGTATAATCTCAAATTCAGTTACATTCTGGATGTAACTTAGGATCAGTAATGTAATGTATGTACACAGTGACTGCACCAGCAGAATAGTGAGTGCAGCTCTGGAGTATAATACAGGAGGTAACTCAGGATCAGTAATGTAATGTATGTACACAGTGACTTCACCAGCAGAATAGTGAGTGCAGCTCTGGAGTATAATACAGGAGGTAACTCAGGATCAGTAATGTAATGTATGTACACAGTGACTGCACCAGCAGAATAGTGAGTGCAGCTCTGGAGTATAATACAGGAGGTAACTCAGGATCAGTAATGTAATGTATGTACACAGTGACTGCACCAGCAGAATAGTGAGTGCAGCTCTGGAGTATAATACAGGAGGTACCTCTGGATTAGCACAGAATATGTAACAACTAGATAAGAGCCAGATGCTCTCGCAGTGATATCACAGTGGGCTGTGTTGCTGAGGGTGGCGGCTGTCTTTTCCATTTTTTCACCTTCACTCTCCGACCCCCCTGTGCTGCCCGTCTGATCAGTCTCTGCCCCCACCACCACCCGTGTCCCACTAGGGCCCACCCCTGGTCACACTCTGCCATTCACTGCTCCCTGCAAGCTCTTAGACCTACCCCGTGCACACTCTCGGCCCCCTCCTGTGGTCGCTTTCTGGGACACAGTTCCTCATGGTGGGCTGTGGCTATGAGCTGAGTGGTGAGCAGGCCAAGTGGTGCGTGTGTGCAGGTGTCTGAGGGGAAGTGAGCAAGTGCAGGCTGAGGGGGAGGGGGGGGGGGGGTGAGCGTGCGTGGGCACGTACAGTCTGAGGGGGGGGGGGGATGAGCGAGTGCAGACTGAGGGGGGGGGGGTGGGTTTGAGGGTGAGTGCACCTGGCTACTCTGTGCTGCATACAGGACCTGTGGTAATGTCACATGCCAGTCAACATTACTACAGACCCTGTAAGGCGAGGGGTGGGGGAGCTGCAGTGTAGGCTTGCTGGTGGCAGTTGTGGGGGTCTGCGGCAGCATGTGCAGCAGTGACTTTTGTTGTTGGTGCCGCCACCAGTCTTCACCATATTACCACACCCATCACTTGGGTATAGTGATATGGCACGGCTTCCAGGGCAGCGCTGTGCATGGTGGGATTCCTGGATATTGCGATGGAAATTGATGACACACGCAAGTAGGCGATTATATAAATCGGTTAGGCTACGTTCACATGCTGCATATTTTGCTGCATATTTTTTGAGGATGTAAAAAAACGTAGTGTGTTCACACACTGCGTTTTTTTGAGGATGAGATTTTATTCTCCTTTGTTCACTTAACAGTGAAGAAAGATATTTCAAAAAAGGGTCCCTGATGTCATGTCCTATCTTTTCCATGGGATGGAGATACAGGGGAGCCCTATTTTTTTTTTGCCCCCCCTTTATAACAAAGCACACATGGGCTCCTGCAGCATTTCCTATTGCCAGCTAAGGGCAAGTCAAGCAGCTACTGGCTGCTAACCTCCACTGCTCGGTGTTACCTTCACTGGCAATGGAAAATCCAGGGAAGATTTTTTTATTAAAAGAAAAGACGTGGGCTTGGCCAGATTTTGTATTGCCAGCACAGATAAACCAGGCAGCTGAGGGCTGGAATTCTCAGCGTGGCAAGGCCCAAGCATTTTTTTTGGAGCCGTCAGCAAGCCCCTATTGCTCATGTCAGCTGTCAATATGATAGCTGGCCATTAGCAATAGTAAAAGATTTTTGCGTTGGTCTCCGCTTTTGGCCATGACTGTACCTTGTAACAGAGGAGGCTGGAGCATTACTGGCTGCAGGGAAATGCTGTACAACAGGTGGTTTATATAACAGACACAGAACAAAAGCAATAAATGACAGCAGTAAGAGTGGAAAATGCTGATTTAGCGGAGATTAAATGATGAAACTCTAGAAAATGTGGTCAGCAGATATGGCCGATAACGCTCATTTATCATAAACTGTGCATTGGTGTCAGTCCAGTGGTTTTGGTTTAATGTAAGCAGAGGTAAAAGTCATATGATAAGCAGAACACTTCGGTCTGGAGATGCCAGTTAGCGGTATAGAGGTATATTCTACTAGAAGGGAAACATCACATTTCCTTCCACTGATCATACCCACATATGATGTACTCCTCCGCATTGCCCCACTAACACCCAGCACTCTGCACACAGTCAGCAGAGATGGAGCATGAAGATAAACAAAAACACCAATTTCTTCATACATTTGTGTACAGAGAGAAAGTTTTAACAATTAAAAATCAACATAGATGAGGGACATTATAGTGGTAGGGCCAAGTTATATTGTACATAGGTGCAGTATTATAGTAGTTATATTCTTGTACATAGGAGCAGTATTATAGTAGTTATATTCTTGTACATAGGAGCAGTATTATAGTAGTTATATTCTTGTACATAGGGGCAGTATTATAGTAGGTATATTCTTGTACATAGGATCAGTATTATAGTAGTTATATTCTTGTACATAGGAGCAGTATTATAGTAGTTATATTCTTGTACATAGGGGCAGTATTATAGTAGTTATATTCTTGTACATAGGAGCAGTATTATAGTAGTTATATTCTTGTACATAGGAGCAGTATTATAGTAGTTATATTCTTGTACATAGGAGCAGTATTATAGTAGTTATATTCTTGTATATAGGAGCAGTATTATAGTAGTTATATTCTTGTATATAGGAGCAGTATTATAGTAGTTATATTCTTGTATATAGGAGCAGTATTATAGTAGTTATATTCTTGCACATGGTACTATAATACTGCCCCTATATACAAGAATATAACTACTGTAATACTGCCCCTATATACAAGAATATAACTACTATAATACTGCCCCTATATACAAGAATATAACTACTATAATACTGCCCCTATATACAAGAATATAACTACTATAATACTGCCCCTATATACAAGAATATAACTACTATAATACTGCTCCTATGTACAAGAATATAACTACTATAATACTGCTCCTATGTGCAAGAATATAACTACTATAATAATACTGCCCCTATATACAAGAATATAACTACTATAATACTGCCCGTATATACAAGAATATAACTACTATAATACTGCTCCTGTGTACAAGAATATAACTACTATAATACTGCCTCTATGTACAGGAATATAACTACTATAATACTGTTCCCTATATACAAGAATATAACTACTATAATACTGCTCCTATATACAAGAATATAACTACTATAATACTGCTCCTATATACAAGAATATAACTACTATAATACTGTTCCCTATATACAAGAATATAACTACTATAATACTGCTCCTATATACAAGAATATAACTACTATAATACTGCCCCTAAGTAGTTATATTCTTGTACATAGGAGCAGTATTATAGTAGTTACATTCTTGTACATAGGAGCAGTATTATAGTAGTTACATTCTTGTATACAGGGGGAAGTATTATAGCTTTAGAGTAGTTACATTCTTAGGCTATGTGCACACCTAGTGTTTTTCTGTATGTTTGATGCGATTTTCATTTCAGATTTTCTAAAATCTGCAAGGGAAACCGCATGCCATAGCCTATGAGAATTCTGCAGTGCTGTGCACACCTTTAAGTTTTTCTCCTTGCAGATTTTGGTGCAGAAAAAAACCAAAACACAACATGTTCATTTCAATAAAAAAAAACAATTATTCATGAAAGAGTCAAAAATACTTTGAAAATTCAAAGAAGGAGTTAATTTTGGGGAAACCCTCCTTTGGCTTCTCCTGCAGGGTACAGGCCTGAGCTGTAAGATGACCCCTCTGGGGAATAATGGGCTTGTTGTAGGGTGGGTGATTGCCAGCAGGTAAACACAGACTGAACCGCAGCGCACACAGGAGAACAGCAGCGACTGTTCCCACCTCAATGGAGACTTATTCTCCGCTCTCGGCTCCTATTTACCAAACTGCTGCCTTTTTCCGATATCCCTCATACGACGTAAACTCCCAGTGTACAGATTTACAGACCTGGGTAGAAGTGATGGAACGGGGATGACACGTCACTATAACTTAATGTGCTGGTATGGGAGGTGTGGGGGAAACTGTCAAAAATGGACAGAAAAGTGTCTACAGACTAATCCAGTGTCCAGAAAGGTATGATGCCCCAGAGACCATAGAAAGAGGCGCTGCATACAGAGCGATCCCTCTGTGTATAGTGTTAAAGGAAGCAAGGACCAGGATTTTAACGTCTAAAGTAAAGCCAGTGCCATACAGGTGCTAGGATGGTGAATGCAATCATACCTTTAGTTGATAGATTGATTTGCAATCAAGCATTCAAAGTTGCAGAAATGAGTGCGTTGGGTTGATTGACAGGTGCAGTGTAGGCCCGCTCCTCTGTAGATCTTCCTCCTCCTGCGTCCTCTTGGCGTGCCCCCTTTTCTTTATATAAATTCCGTGTTGCGCCACCACAAGACATTGTCACTGTTGGCGGTGCATGCGCATTGCTATTACGATGTTGCCTTCCTTAAAATGGTGCCAGAGTTAGCATATGCATGTATCGCGATCTCCGGCGCCATTTTATTGAAGACACTGCGGAGACGACTGAGCGGCAAGGGAGTGAGCACATATACCAAAAGAAAAAAATCAATCTGCCCATGCGTTGATGCTGTAAGTTCATCTCCACAGTGTCTTCAATAAAATGGCGGCAGGGATCGCAGTACACTTTGGCACCGGTTTTAAGGAAGACATCACAATAGCAATGCGCATGCACTCCCAACAGCGACAATGCCACAAAAATAGGGGGAAATCAGGAGGAACATATACAGAGGACCCGACCCACAGTCCCGCTCCAGCTGCACCCATCAATCAACTAATGCACTCACTTCTGCCACTTTGATAAAACTTTTTACTGCAATCAAGCATCCCATCTTTCCACTCAAGGTACGATTGCATTCAGCATCCTAGCACCTGTACGGTGATGATTGGTTCCCGCTGGCCATAAATGTCCCATTCCTAACGTATCCTCCATACACATGCATGCTCAGTTTGTGTGTCTTGAATGGGGAGAGGGGTATCCTTTGCGAGAGACAATGAATTTAAAGCGGTCCACCCCCCTCATCTGTTGGGACAGTTGGACAGCCTTCAACCATGAGGATACCCTGCTGGTAAGATTACCCAACTCTTCTCTTATGTGTACAGGTATTATTACCATTGATAATGAAAGGATTCTGCTCATTCTGTCCTAGAATACACAGCAAAGCTTAAAAACATGAGCTGCAGAGAACAGGATCTGCCCGCTTATTGGTCTTGTACAATACTGTTGCAAACAAGCGCAATAGTGTCTTCTCCAACAATAAAATAGAATAATGCAAGAAGCTCAACCTTGTAGTGTTGTGAAAGCGATAGGTCCTCTAAAGGCAGTATGCACAAGGCAGTATGCACAAGGCAGTATGCCGAGTAAAGGGCGCTTTATCCTACACGTTTCAAACTGAATTCTGGTGTTTTCCTGAAGAAGAAGTGGGGTTATCACTTTGAAACGTATAGAATAAAGCGCCCTTCATTTACTCCTCGGCATACTGGATTTTGTATCTACATGCTCCTGGTTAATATATACTGACCTTATTGGTCATGTTTCATTAGTCATTAGGATTTACAACACTTTTTTTTAAATTCTTTTTATTATAGTAAAAGATGATGTAAAAGAAAAAATAAAAACGATTTAAATGAAGACATTTTTGATAATCAGTGACCCTACAACTCCACATCAAATAATTCATTTTTAGTACACAAGGCCCATAACGTTCCCAGAGCACAGGTGTTCAGCGCTGCGTCCTGGCTTATCTGGACATTGCTCTATGATCCGGGAGACCCCAGGGTGTTATAGCTGCTTCTTTACTAGATCTTTAAGGCCATTATGTATTGTTCCAATGCATTTAAAATGAAAAAATGAAGCAACATTGCAAAGCATGGTATAGTTCTGGGTTTAGAGCTCCTACAGGCCTCCTACGAGCACAACCTGCGTATGGCCACTTTTTTTTATACGGGATTGTCCACTAGTTCCACTAAATTTAAAGGGGAGACTATGGTGGTCCAGATTATAAAAAAATAAATAAATAAAAAAAGATCACCCTCACCATGCATTGGGGCCGGCGTCCCGTCAGTCTCCAGGCTTTCTTTTCCAGTAGGGGGCGTTCGCTACAGCTCTCAGCATCAGCAATGGTGACCTGATGACCCCTCACCAGTTAGAAGAGCAAGTTGGGAGACTGGTGGTAGGGGTAGGGGGGCCTTTAGTTGGAAGGAGAGGGTCATTTGTTAGGAGCCATATTTAAATTAATTTCAAAATACCTTACTGTCCCTTTAAGACTTAAGGTGTTGATAGAGGTCGATAGGGCTTTGGAATGGAAAGGAATCTGTCAGCAGGGCTTTGCTACCTCATCTGAGAGCAGCATGATGTCGGCAAACACAGTAAATCCAACAATTTATAACTTAGCTTACTGGGCGCAGCGGCTTTGACAGTATTTAGCAATGCAGCAGGAGAGAAAGCTGCCCCTGCCCACACCAGGCTTTGTTTGTACTCTCTCTATAGTGCTAATCACCGGAGGATGGGGGGGTTGTTGGACTACAATACATGAGTTTGCTGTAGTGCTAAACCAATCACCACAAGTAGACAACAGTACAGGGCTTGATAAGAGACATTGCTGAATTCCGTGTTTTAACCCTTAGAACATGGTGACAGATTCCCTTTACTCTAAAAGACCTATAGACCTGGAAAGGAGCTGTAGACAAACTATGATGTTATATGTTTTGCAAAGTAGCTTCTATCTTTTCATTGATTGTGAGGGTAGACATAATAAAATGACCAATGACATTTAATTATTAAAAAAAAATAAAAAACAGGTCTGGAAATAAGTCCACCAAGAGGAAGAAATCATCGGACAGTCTTGTAAATGTTATCCTGGCCTGCCACCACTTTTGAGTCAATGGATATGGGCGAGTAAAGAAGAAGGACACAAAAATAAGAGGGGGATAAAAAAAAAAAAAAAAGAAAAAGAAAAAAAGGCCGTCCAAGTCATGAATGTTTTTTTTCATATGGGGCGATAAGCGCTCAAGCAGCCTAATCAGACGCTGACCTGTAGCAATGGTGGCTGATTCCTGCAGCCTTGTGTTGCCGATGATAGCGAGTCGCGAGCCTAACACTACAACATTCATGTCCTGGCAGCTATGGAAAGTGGATTAGAGAAATACAGCACAGAGACACTCTGCTCTGCATACACATCCCAGGAAAACACAACACTCATTGAAGAAGTTCACATCGCAATAAATAAATTTTGGCTCCAACATACGTTTTCCTTTCACTGGAAAAAAAAAAATGTAAAAATAAAAAATGCAAGAGAGCACCAGGCCCCTGCACCAATCTCCTCCTCATCTCCCACTCAATGTATTTGCAAGTAATGTGGAATACTGTAATTGAAGAGCAAAAAGTCCATCTTGTAAAGATTGAACAGACGCCGTTGGTAGAAGCGGTTGATGCCCTTGAAGAACTCGGCTGCCATGCCGTCGGTGGTCCGTGTGGTTTTGGAAGAAGATGGGAACTTAATGGAATCTCCTACCCCGATCAGCTGCAGGAGGTAGCTGGCATCTTCTTCTAGAGTCTCGTATTTGCCCACTACATCATACTGGACAATACAGGGGTGGCATAAGGAATGGACCCGCTCCCAGTGCTCGTTGAACGGCTCTTCCTTTTGGGTTTGTGGGTCAACCAAGTAATACAAGAATTCTTCAAACGTGACATCGTCTCCACGTTCAAGAGCTTCCAAGAAGGGTCTCTGCGATGACGCTCTATTATCTTAGTGCCGTAACGTTTGTGAAAGGCCGTATTGTACGTGCGAGTAAACTTGTTCCTGTAGGCGGAGATCAGCCTTTCAAAAGGCTCCCTAACGAAGATGAACTTGAGGTAGTTCCGGAGCCGATAGTTGATCTCGGAGGTGCTGAACTCAGAGAGGGTGCGAAGGTTGGTCGCAACGTGAGCCTCATTAGCTGGAATGAGTGTAGGGTCCTTATACTTGCCCTGACCAGTGAGAACCATCATAACCCTTTTCCAGTTGGTGCATGCCACCTTGGGCACATAACAGTACAGCAGCCCATGCGTGTCATCCACAACAGGTGTTTGAGGTCATCGGCGTGAGGACGCGGCGTTTCCTTGTGTAGGTCTTGCAGGCGCTGGCCAGCAGCTCCCGACGAGTCTGGTGTTTAGCTTGGATTGGCGAAGGCTCAAACTAAGGGGAAAAGTTAAAAAGAAAAATTATATAAACCATCAATCAGCTTTAATGAAAGCCCAACTCTCATCCCAAACTCACGGTTGTGCATATGGAAACAGGGATTTAAATAGCGAGACGCAATGATGTCTTTCCAAGGTTGGAAAGTAATGGAGATTTGGCCAGGTAGAACACATTCTGTTCTTTCTGCGAGAACGGCAACATGGCCACCACTACCCAGGACTCTGCCAAATCCCAATAGTAAATCTCCCTCAAGAATAAAAAACTAGTTTGCATGTTAATACCATAGAACAAAAAAAAGTAAGCCTCTGTGTCTTTTTTGGCCTCATTCTTCTCTTTACTGAAGATACCAATAGGAAAACTATATAGTCTGGATAGAAGGAAAACTGGTTCACTCCGTGCCACCAAACCAGAGCTGATCCGGATACTTTTCTTAGAACTTTATTATAGCCGACGTGTATGGCTGCTGTAGACACCCAAACGGTACACCGCTACGGTCTGGATAGAAGGAAACTGGTTCACTCCGTGCCATCAAATAAAGGATAATCCGGATACTTTTCTTAGAACTTTATTGTAGCCGACATGTTTCGTTGCCTTCTGCTACTTCCTCAGGGCCATTGAATGGCCCTGATGAAGTAGCAGAAGGCTACGAAACGTGTCATCTCCAATAAAGTTCTAAGAAAAGTATCCGGATCATCTTTTATTTGGTGGCACAGAGTGAACCAGTTTTCCTTCTATCTTAGACCGTAGCGTTGTACCGTACGGGTGTCTACAGCAGCCATACATGTCTTCCTAAGTTGGTTGTGACTCAACAACCAAAGGCGGGAGTAATACTATAGATGATGGGTTTTATCTGCAATAAAATTTAATATGTCGCTTCCCTTCTCCTTTTAAATGGATAAAGTGGAAAAACAAATGGCACAGATGGGTATTCATCTCAATGGTAAAGGATAAGAAAACTGCATGGATTTACTCACCTGGATGGGTTGTGAAATAGTCACAATCACTATGAAGCATAAAGAAAACGACTGCCACAGTCCCCATAGAAGGATATCACAAATAAAGAGAAAAGGTAAAGAAAAAAATAATATATAGTGCTGCCATGGAAGAAAGCAGTCGATGGAATAACCTGGACAGGGGTGTATAGGACGCGTTTCATAAATAGTGTGGAATGGTTTGCAATGTCTTCAATGAATATCCATTCCGCGTGGTTTCTGATCAGGTGAATGATCTGGAAATTCGTGCCCATGTTCATATTTCCAGCACTTATAGAAGAGCATTCTGTGTTTCCATGATGCACAGACAGCTGGGATTTTCCTGAAGGTTTTTTTTTCGTCTCCGAAACGCGTTAAATCACCATCCAAGTTATTCCATATACTGCTTCTTCACTTGGTGCGCGTTTAACCCTTTTCTTCATTTGTGATATCTTACTGAAGATAAAGCTATTATCCACAAATTGGAGAGCTGCAAATGAATGGAATACACAGGAGCATCTCAATGAATTAAAATCATCAAAAAGTTATTTTCAGTAATTCAATACATAAAGTGAAACATTATATAGAGTCATTACACACAGGTATCCATTTCAATGTGTTTATTTTTGTTAATGTTAATGATTATGGAAACCCAAAAGGTTCACAGAAAATTAAAGTAGGGAGGATGAAGGGTCTGAGATAAAATATGACCTAAATAGGTATCAGAGGCTTCACCTTGTGTGGTTGTGAGAACACAACCACTATAAAAGCAGATCACGGCTGCTGCAGTCCCCAGCGTGGTGCATATAGTGTAGGGAGGATGAAGGGTTAAACACCACGCTGCTATATTCCACGAGACATCTAAAGGGTGAATAAATTGATTTATTATCCAACACATTTCAGGACTCTGAAACATGGTAATAGGATTATTGATTTGTCCTGAGGAAGGGCCAGGGAGCCCTGAAACGCGTTAACTATTATATTCACCCTTTGATGTCTCGTGTGGCGCCCTTGCATTACAGGTAGCCACAGACCCACCATAAAGCTCAGATGGATTTCCACAACAGGTACCCAATACACACAACACCCTCCACCTCAGTCCTGTAGGGGGAGCTCCACTCGCTGCCTTTAAGCAAGATCCCCTATTAATACTTGTGCAGGGGATGGAGTTAGCTAGTTCAGTACGGAGCAGTACTGAGGAAGAGGTCTTGGTGTGTCGAGAGCGCTGTAGGCCCGAGTCAGTTGACCAGCCTAGCCAGTGTGAGGGCCGAGAGGAGGTCGAAGGCAAGGCATGAGAAAGAGAGTAAAAGGACAGACTGGGGGCAGAGGAGCCATACAGGTTCACCCCAGGAAGCAAGCCGGACACCGGAGTCAGAGTCTGCAGGAGAGCATCAAGCCCAGCAGAAACACCGGTTCACCAGGAGACTCCAGTCTCCCGGACACCTGAACACAACCAACAGGGGAGCCAGGGACCGCAGGAGAAGTCATTGCGGTAGCCCACACACAGGTTCTCGACACTATGACACGGGTGAGAGAGACAGAGAGAGACGCAGAGGAGGCCAGGCCTAGTTCTACACAGGTCAGAGACTTCACGAAGGGCACAGAAGACAAGGAGGCCTTATCCATCACTCACTGTGGAAATCCAGAAGTGCTCCCGACCACCTGGAACGTACCCTGGACAGTGCCTGCCGTAAACCAGTAAAGGTACAGAAACCATTCCCAGTGTGTGGAGTCGGTTCTTCCATCCCTGAACCTGTCCGACCTAGAGCTGTAGCTGCTGCCCGGCGGCCTAACCACCTCCTGTGCAAACCCGCGTCATTCATCACTGCCCCGGGGACCCCGCTCCGCCTGTGGGGGGGCTGTACTACCCAAGCTGCCTGTCCATCATCCACGGGGGACCTGCAGCAGCGCTGGTGCCTTCACCAATACCACAGGTGGCTCACGAGACTATCTTTATTTTTCCCCTTTTCCAGTGACCTCTAGGGTTACGGGCACAAGCCACAGAGACATCACCCCAGCACCAACTCTCAGGTACCGAGTCCCCAAAGACCCCTGGGCTGGTCATCTCATGGAATACAGCAGCACGGTTTTTAACCCTTCATCCCCCTACTTTATATGCACCGCGCTGTGGACTGCAGCAGCCGTGATCTGCTTTTATAGTGGGTTGTGACTCTCACAACCACACAAGGTGAAGCCTCTGATACCTATTTAGTCATATTTTATCTCTCAGACCCTTCATCCTCCTATTAAATTTTCTGAGATAAGGACCTTTGGTTTTCATTGGCTGTAAGCCATAATCATCAACATTAACATACAAACACTTGAAATAGATCACTGTGTGTAAGACTCTAAGTGTTTCACTTTATTATTAAATTACTGAAATAAAGTAACTGATGATATTCTAATTCATAGAGATGCACCTGTATCTCCCAGGAGTCAGGCCGGTTTCAGACCTAGCGTTCGCAATGCAGCGTCTGCGAATGCATCCAAACGCAAGCATACAGTAGTCCTATGTTTAACATAGGGAGCAGTGCACTTGCGTCTGTCTGCGTTCTGCTGCGCTTGCGTACAAAAGTTTTCGGGACACAGAAAATGCATCTGTTGCATTTTTTGTGCGTCGAACTGAGATTATTATTGCAAGCTTCCAGCAGCGGTAAAACGATCAATGGGAGCCTGTGTGAACGCATTGACATCTGCAGGTCAAAGCAGGGAATGCATGCATTCACATAGCCAAACCTAGAGAAAATTAATGTCTCTCCCCCACCCTCCCCAGATCCATAATGGTAGGCGTACTACATAGGAGCAGGGTTGCAATACACTGTCTAGCCAGGGTCCCAAAATCCTTTGGCCTATAGAAAAAGACTAATACAGTAAAAATGTGCAATAATTGGGGCCCATTGGCACTTTCGCTTGGGGCCCCTGCCCTGAAGTTACGCCACTGATGGACATACTTCAATTTTTTGCATCCAAACTTAGTCAAATATGCAAGGTAAACAAAAAAAAAAAAGCACTATTTTGTCACATTGTCTACCCAAGATGCGGCTAGTCATCATAACAGAGTAAAAAGTGGATGAGTTTACAATTTGCATTCAAACCGGTGGTTAACAGCCTTATAATCCAAGATTTGTTGCAGATTTTCACTTTTCCTCCGGCAAAATCTGGTGCAGACGCCGATCTCCCCATAGCTGCGCACAACTTTGTGGATGTAATTTCTCGGAATGTATGGATTAGTCGGGGCGCAAGGGGCAGCTACTCACCTGCTCACTGTCATACAGCGCCTGCAGGGGGCTCCGTCTCAACTTCCCATTCCAACTGCCCATTGAGAAATGATCCTCACCTTGAAGGGTTAAAGAGAAAAAAAAAACGGAATAAGAATTTAGCAAATCAAATTTCCTATGGGACACGAGGAAGGTCGGTGCGTGCCAAGAACGCGGAGGACGTCACTTAGCTCCTGTCATTCACATAATGCTTTAATAGAACTTCTGGCAACTCGCAGACTGTTTACAAGACGGCCGACTCCATGACATCCTCAAGAAAACTTTATGAGCTACTAATGAAACGTCTGAGGTTCTTCAAAACGTGACTCGGGGGATTCTCCAAATATTTGGTAGCCTCTAATTCCAGTGAGTGCGGCGGGTTACCTCATCACCTGGAGCAGCCCGGCATTCTCCTGTCCTCCCCCATTATAGACATACTAGATGGGTGCCCGATGCACAATGCATCGGGATTCTAGCAGAGCAAGTCTGTGACTCGCAATGGCCGCTTCGCGGCCAATGCTTCGCGCTGCTAAGGCGACTCGCCATGCCCGCTGCACGGGCATAGCGAGTCGCCTTAGAGCTGCTCGCAATGGCCGCTGCGCGGCCAATGCTTCGTTCGTATCCACATGACGACATTGACTCGCAGCGAGTGCGGTCTCAAAAGGGGCAAAAATCCCATTCGTGATTATATAATAGATTCTACACTGTTGCGTTCGTCACACCCCCTCCGATACACAATTTTTATTTTTGTAAATCCACAGTTTAAAGTATATCCCTCTCTGACCCAAAAATCCCACAATAAACCTAAAATATAGATTTTCAAATAAGAAAACCCTTTTTTTTCAAATCTACAGCAAGTCACATCTGTCACTGCCGCACCGTCCGCTGCGAGGAGAGATGTCAGGCCGCCTCGCGTGAGAGCGCTTTGCTTTGAGCCTCCGTCATCAGGATTTAATCCTAAAATAGTGGGGAGGGGGGTAAAGTCTGGAAAGTAATCTCCCGTGGTCCCTCCGGAATCCTAAATCACATCTGGTTTTTATTGCACCCCAGTCATGCGGAAAAGAAAAGGAGAAAAATAAATGTGGAAGGAGAACTAACGGTTTGGTATGTGATTACGTCACGGCACTCAACATGATGACATCACACATCATTTAGAAAGTGAAGAGTCTTGTTTCTCCGGGCCGTAGTGGAGGGGCAGTACGGCTATGGGCCGACGCGGGGGGGCAGTACGGCTATGGGCCGACGGCGGAGGGGGCAGTACGGCTATGGGCCGACGCGGGGGGGCAGTACGGCTATGGGCCGACGCGGGGGGGCAGTACGGCTATGGGCCGACGGGGGGGGGGGGCGACGCGGGCGGCGGGGGGGGGCAGTCGGCTATGGCGACGCGGGGGGGGCAGTACGCTATGGGCCGACGCCAAGTATTTGCTTGTGGATTTTTCGACACCAAATCTGCACCTTGAGCCGAAGAAATAAATTAAAAAAAAAATATATATATATATGTTGCGGAATTGGTACATTTTTGTGCCTGTTGATTTCTTAATGAATTCCATAGGCAGGAGGGCTGGAAAAAGGCTGAAAAATCCACTGAATTGACCTGCTGATGTGTTTTTTTCCGCTGCAGAAAAACACAGCATAGGCCAAACACTACAGAATTCCCATAGACTTTGTAAACTTGCAGATTTTACACATATATGCACCTATATCCGCAGCGTGGGCACAAGCCCTAATAGGAGAAACAGCGACCATATGTCCTAAGGGGGATCTGTTTCCTCAGCAATCGTCACATTTCTTAATCATTGAGTAAATGTAAAAACCTTGTGGTCCAATGATGTACGGAAAGTGTGACCTGTACGGCTGAGAGAGCGTGGTGCGCGTCAATTGTTTCCCTTCAATGTATTAAACATATCAGCCAACTCCAGACTGCGTATAGTGAGGGCTGGGCGTCAGCCATAGTGTTATGGTGCTGTCACACCTGGCGACATCGCTAGCGACATCGCTGAAAAAGTGACGTATCAGCGATGTCACTAGCGACGTCGCACTATGTAAACGAGCGGCGCGACCGCGTTTTATCGCTGGTCGCAGGTTGACAGGTTTACGGGAAGAACCGTAAACCTGTCAACCGGCGACCTGCGATAAGGCTGGATCGCGCGTGTGACATCGCCAGAGCGATGTCGGCGGCGATCAGCCTATACCGCAGCGTTGCTGCGGATCGCTCGCTGGGCTGAGCCCAGCCCAGCGAGCGATGTCACCGCCAGCATCGCTGCGGCATCGCTGGCCGCAGCGATGCTGTGTGACAGCTGGCCAGCGATGTCGGAAGCGAGCGGGCACCCGCGCATCGCTTCCAACATCGCTGGCCAGATCGTGCTGTGTGACGGCACCATTACTCCATGGTGGGCTGTAACAAGAGACCCCCAGTGTGAGGCTCAGTCTGGGTTCAGATGAGTGTATTGCATTGCCTTTAGATGGACCACAAGGCCTAGACCCAGGGGCGTAACTACAATAGGTTCAGGGATTGCAATAGCAGCCTAGGGGGCCCCAAACGTTTCTTTGGTCTATAGAAAAAGACTATTGCTATTAAAGATTTGCAATAATTGAGGGGCCTCGTTGGAGCTTTTGCATTGGGGTCAACGAGCTTCAAGTTACGTCATTGCTCAGACTGATAATGGATCTCCCAACTTGAACACAGCCTCAGACACGAGGCGGGAGATCCGCGGTCAGAATAGGGTATTTTGGTCCATCTAGGGACTGTGAAAGACGCCCATCTGAACCCAGCCTTAGAGGACTATGAGGGAAATAGGCATCAAATCAGAAGATCCAGCTGAATGGGGGAAGGGGGAACTCATATGATGGGCTTACATACAAATGCTCAGTAGACCGTATAATCACTATGGGCTTAGATCAGAGGTCCCTAACTCCAGGCCTCAAGGGCCGCCAACAGTGCAGGTTTTCAGGATTTCCTTAGTATTGCACAGGTGCTAATGTGATCATCTGCACAGGTAATGATTCCATTGGGGACCTCTGATCTAATACATACAGCACCCCAAACAGTATGGCACAGAACAGTCATGGATACAGCAGAACAGCATCACACAATATAGTCTGTTGCGTATCGAAACCTGTCACAGATATTGGCCACTCAACAGATGATATCCACATTAGATACAGCAGTGTCACACATAAGGCAATGTATCTAAACCTGTTATCAGACAGTATTACAAGAGGGTTAGATACATTGTCTCAAGGGATTGTGTCGCACGATTGGATACTGTGTAGCAGGACAATGTTAGGCTATGTGTACATCTACCGTATCATTTGTAGCTCATTTTTTGATGCACGATTAATTAATTCAAGTGAAAACGCATCCCAGCTAAGTCTATGGGTTTACTGAAGTGCTGTGCACAACTTCGGGGTTTTTTTTTTTTTTTACCTGCAGCAGATTTTGGTGCTGAAAAAAAGAAGTAACATGTTCAGTCCTTGTGCATTGTTCTCATAGCCTATATGATACCGTAGAAAAAAAAAAAAAAAAACTGCTAGGTGGGCACATAGCCTTACATATGAGGTTTGGTACACCAGCACCCCACTAGACTTTATGGCACATAATACTCTTAAGATACATTCTCAGCAGACTGCATCACAGATTAGACGATATAAGGGGGTATTCCAGTGTATAAAAGTTATCACATCCACACAAGTTGAGAATCATTAGGTTGTCATAATTTCCCTGCACCCCACCAGAGACTGGCACCGGTTCGAAAGACCGACAGACAGGGGAAGAATTTGCATCAATGGGAGCGCGCACAAATCATACAATCTGCTGCGATCATTTGATCCATTTCTGGGGTTCTAGAAAGCTCTCGCATCGCTGGTGTCATCTTACAGATGTTCCGTGGAGAACAGTTCATGCTCTTCCATTTACTGGGGTATTTTGGATCTTTTTCCCTTTGCGTCATATGTGCACTGGTCTCAGTCTTCGTCTGTGATTAACAGTGAAGTCTTTGCTCTCCTGAATCGGAACAGGAATGTAGTAGTGGCTCCACATCTGGAGGGGATTAGACCTTCTTCAGAAGAGCAGAACTGATGCAACTGAAAAAGTCTTGTAAAATATGGACCTAGACGGCTAGTCACAAGTCTGGAATACCACCAATGATTGACCTGTCATATGCCTGGTATCAAGTGTATTGGCTAACAAAGGAGAACCCAATTTTATGACTATGATCAGCCCATGACCATGGATGATTTTTGGTCAAGTGTTAGAACCAGGCAAATCCAAGTAAAGGTCAGGGCTTGAAGGACATGGATGTGGCAACGTTGGTAAACATTCGGATGGTATGAGGAGTGTAGGTCAGGAGGTTATAGTATGGTCAGGAGGTTATAGTATGGTCAGGACCTCTTGGTCAAGGTTCAGAAGCAATCTAAAGTCAGTAAAAAGTCAAGAATAACTGCTAAAACGATACCTACACTTTTAGCGCCAGGCATCATCCCATGTCCCGTCACCTCAACCACTCCAACTGCCTGCACTAGTTGGCAAATGATTTTAAAGAAAATATTAAACTCGCCACCCTCCATCTTTTCATCTCTATCACCCTAACCATCTTCAATATATAAATATTTATATATTGAAGACTTATTGGAAGTGGACACGTGCAGAAGCCCATTTCTAACAAATAAGGCTGGGTTCACATTTGCGGACCCCTCTGCAGCATTCTGCAGAGGGGACCTGCAATGTGACCGCAGCGGCCGCCAGCTCCCATCTTTATAATGGGAGCGCACGGTGCTGCGCTTGACAGCGCAGGACCGTGCGCTCCCATTCACTGCCATATGTGATCTGTGCGCAGGCGGACGCCTGAGTACAGATCACACAGTCTCGTCCGCACCAGGAATGCAACATGTCGCGTCCCTGGTGCGGACGAGACTGTGTGATCTGTACGCAGGCGTCCACCTGCGCACAGATCACATATGGCAGTGAATGGGTGCGCACGGTCCTGCGCTGTCAAGCGCAGCACCGTGCGCTCCCATTATAAAGATAGGAGCTGGCGGCCACTGCGGTCACATTGCGGATCCCCTCTGCAGAACGCTGCAGAGGGGTCCGCAAATGTGAACCCAGCCTAAAATGGTTGTGACTCTCAGAACTCTAAGGCGAGCGCAACCATTAATATGACCTATTCTTTTATGTGAGACAAGACTCTATTTTGCACTCAGTTTTCAGTTTATCACCCTAACCAGGCTCTATGTTCTGCTACCTAGAGATGAGCGAACCTTCTGAAGTTCGGGTGGTGCAGTTAAACTTTCCACTTGAGAAAGACGCATCTGTGCGTCGAAACGCGTTGTGGCATACTGGACCCCTGCTGTTCGTGCAATAAATTATCGGTAATCTAATCACCAACCCGTGGTTTCTTTAGCGCTCCAATCCTCTGACACCGCTTGTTTTTCTATCAGTTAAACTTTTTGGCACACTGTAACCCTGAACCTCAATGAAAGTCACCAAATGAGTTCTTCTCTCTGCCCACGTACTGCCAGCCATAAGTAAAATTGTTCCGGTGACGGAAGGGCAAGTTTTTTTAAATGTTATTTTTTCAAATTAATCTTGGACACAAACACTACACCCAAAAACTGTGCTTTTAAGCCCACTGAGAGCTGATCAAACACTGCACACGGCTCGCACTGGGCCAAGCACCAACATAACTTCACCACAGCGATGCTCACTCCAGGGCTTTGCAAACGTAAAGCACCCGAACTCCGAACCCAAACAGGTTTGCTCAATACTGGAAAGTTCAGCGACTGTCTCTTGAAAAGTTAGCTCATCTCTACTGCTAACAATCTAAGAATATTATCTTTCATTCTCCAATTCTCATCTCCAAGACTTCTTTCATTCTGCACCAGTTATCTAGAATGCACTATCTGGCAAAAAAGAGAATTTTGTTTACGTACCGTAAATTCTTTTTTCTTTAATCATCAATGGGAGACCCAGACAATGGGGTTTAGGGCACTGCCCTCCGGAGGTCACACTAGGTACTACAAGTTTGTAGACACCGCCCCCTCCGCTTATAAACCCCTACCGCAGGGAACATCCTCAGTTTGGTCCACAAGCTGCGAGGAGGAAATAAACCACACCCGAAACATCGGGAAGAATGCCGTGCACAGACGGTTCAACAACCCGGCAAACACTGTCTCAACAGAGAACAGAGCAAATGCAAAACATGCAACGGAACAACTGGGTGGGTGCTGGGTCTCCCATTGATGATTAAAGAAAAAAGAATTTACGGTACGTAAACAAAATTCTCTTTTTTCTGGTCATCATAATGGGAGACCCAGACAATGGGGATGTCCTAAAGCAATACCCCAGGGCGGGAAGAGTTCCTCAACAAGACGGATAACACATGGTTCCCTTTTAAAGGTGGGCAACCGCCGCCTGGAGAACCCGCCTGCCCAAACTTGCATCCGCAGAGGCATGGGCATGCACCATATAGTGCTTAGAGAAAGTGTGCAGGCTGGACCAAGTGGCCGCCTGACACACCTGTAGAGCAGACGCTCGATGTCGCAAAGCCCAGGAGGCACCTACGGCTCTGGTAGAGTGAGCCTTCAATCCCACCGGGAGAGGCAAACCAGAAGCCCGGTAAGCCTCTTGAATGGAAGCCTTAATCCATCTGGCCAATGTCGATTTGATGCCGCGGCCCCCTTACAGCGACCTGTCGTAAGAACAAATAAGGAATCCGAACTCCTAAAGGAGGCGGTCCTGGACACATAAATGCGTATAGCTCTCACGAGATCCAGAGTATGGAGGTCGCGTTCAACCTGATGAACGGGAGCGGGGCAAAATGATGGGAGAACAATCTCCTGGTTCAGGTGAAAAGTTGAAACCACCTTCGGCAAGAATTCTGGCCGTGGACGCAACACCACCTTGTCTTGGTGAACCACCAGAAAGGGTGACTTGCACGATAGTGCAGCCAATTCTGATACCCTCCTCAGAGACGTAATTGCCACCAGAAAGGTCACTTTCTGGGACAGACGCGATAGAGAAACATCTCTCAGCGGCTCAAAAGGAGGTCTCTGTAATGCCGCCAGGACCATGTTAAGGTCTCAAGGGTCCAGAGGTCTCTTGTAGGGCGGAACCATCCGTGACACCCCCTGCAGAAATTGACGGACCTTCGGGAGGAGCGCCAATCGCCTGTCAAACAGCACTGAAAGTGCTGATACTTGACCTTTCAAAGAGCCAAGGGATAATCCCAATTCCAAACCCGACTGTAGGAAAGCCAACAACGTCGGGATGGACAAGGGCCACGGAGACCGTCCGCCAGAGGCACATCAAGTAAAAAAGATTTTCCACGTTCTGTGGTACATCTTCCTGGAAACTGGCTTCCTAGCCCGATTCATAGTGGCAACCACCGTAGGGGAGAAACCCCTGGATGTCAGCAGCCAGGCCTCAAGAGCCATGCAGTCAATCTGAGGGCCCTGGAATTGAGGTGGAAGAATGGGCCTTGCGCGAGTAAATCTGCGCGGTCTGGAAGAGCCCACCTGTGTCCGCCTGACAGTTGCCACAGGTCCGGATACCAGGACCTCCTGGGCCAGTCTGGAGCCACTAGAATGGCTATCCTGCATTCCGACCTGATTTTCCACAGCACCCTGGGAATCAGAGCCAGAGGCGGGAACACATACGGTAGATGGAATCTGGACCAAGTCAAGATCAGGGCGTCCGCTCCCAGAGGCTGGGGGTCCCATGACCTCGCCATGTATTGTGGCACCTGATGATTCAGCCGTGAGGCCATCAGATCCACGTCCGGAGTGCCCCATCTGCTGCAGACTTCTCTGAAGACCTCCGGATGAAGAGACCACTCTCCGGCGTCCATCCCCTGCCGGCTCAGATAGTCGGCCTCCCAGTTTTCGACCCCTGGGATGCGGAGATCAGGCAGTTGTTGTCCTCCGCCCAGGATAGGACGCGGTGAACTTCGGCCAGAGCCTCTGCACTCCTGGTTCCTCCTTGATGATTTATATAAGCGACGGCCATCGCATTGTCGGACTGAACCCGAATGGGTTGTCCTGAGAGGAATCTCTGAAACGCCAGGAGTGCCAGATAGATCGCCTTGATCTCCAGCACGTTGATCTGCAACGCCGACTCCGACTGAGTCCAGAGGCCTTGGGCCCTGTGGTGTAAGAACACCGCCCCCCAGCCCTTCAGACTGGTGTCGGTGGTCACCACTAACCATGACGGTTTGATGAAGGACCGGCCCCGAGACAAGTGATGTGGCTGTAGCCACCACTGCAGGGAATCCCTGGTCGGTAGGGAAAGTGTCACCAGCCGATTCAGAGAGATCGTCCTCTTGTCCCACCTGCGGAGAATCTCCAGCTGGAGAGGACGGAGGCGAAATTGTGCGAACGGCACCGCCTCTATTGCTGCCACCATGGGCCCCACCAGCTTCATCAACACCCGTAGGGATGATTGTGGTGCCAGGAGGACTGCTTGCACTCCTGATTGGATCGCCATCTGTTTGACTCGTGGCAGAGACACCAGGGCTGAGACTGTGTTGAAGTCCATGCCCAAATATGTCAAAGACTGGGTCGGAACTAGCGTTGACTTCTGAATATTGAGGAGCCAACCGAACTGTTCCAGGGACCGCATGGTCACATCCAGGCTCTCTTGACAGAGGTGTTCTGATGGCGCCCTGACCAGCAGGTCGTCTAAATAGGGAATGACGGCATGTCCCTGCATGTGCAGGAGAGCCATCATGGAGGCCATCACTTTTGTGAACACCCGCGGTGCCGACGCCAACCCGAACGGCAGCGCCACAAATTGGAAGTGTTCTTCCCCCACTGCGAATCTCAACCAGCGCTGATGAGCCGGTGCAATGGGCACGTGAAGGTAAGCGTCTCTGATATCTATGGACGCTAGGAAGTCCCCCTGTGACACAGCTGCGATCACGGAGCGCAGTGATTCCATACGGAACTTCCGAACCAACACGTGACGGTTGAACAACTTCAGGTCCAGTACCGGGCGGAAGGATCCGTCCGTCCTTCGGGACGATAAAGAGGTTGGAGTAAAAACCCCTGAACCTCTCTCCGGAAGGCACCGGGACCACCACTCCGTCCCTGCGGACACCCTCCAGCACCAGGTAAAAAGCCTGAGCCTTTTCTGGTGATGGGACCGACCGATGGAATTGGGATATCGGCTTTGACGTCAGCTCTATCCTGTAACCTCGCGAGATCACGTCTCGAACCCACTGATCTTGAACGTGAAGTAGCCACTTGTCCTGAAAGCGAGACAAGCGGCCCCCCACCTGTGGGGAGGCAGGAAGGGAGAGCGAGTCATGTAGAGGCGGGTTTGGGGGTGGCAGCTGCCGCCCCCGACGGCTTCTTTGGACGACTCTTAGAGCGCCACTGAGAAGCGGGTTTCCCCCCTCGGTCCGCACGAGCAGACGGTGCTGATGACTGCGAGCTGGAACGAAAGGACCACTGCTTTGGGTTCCTTTTAACGGTATACCGTGGCTTAGGCTTATTCTGCGGTATCTTAGACTCAGCAGAATCCTTTATTAGCTTGTCCAGTTCGGTGCCAAAAAGCCTGTCACCAGCAAACGGAAGATTCTGCAAAATCTTCTTGGATGTGGTATCTGAGTCCCAAAGACGCAGCCACAACAACCTGCGGATCGCTATAGCATTGGCCGAAGCCACAGCTGAGCGAGTGGCAGTTTCCAGAGTCGCCGTCCTGGCGTAGTCCGCATAGGCCCTTGCCCTCTCGGTAAGTGCTAGGACCTCTGGACTGGACCTTGCCAGGTCAGAGATACCGTCCAAGCAGGTAGTAATCGCTTGTAAGGTCCAGACCGTGGCAAAGTTAGGGGCAAATGAAGACCCCACAGCCTCATAGGAAGACTTGGCGAGTTGCTCGACCTGTCTATCCGTCGCATCCTTCAGCGAGGAGCTATCAGAGGCAGAGAAAAGGGAGCGTGCAGCAATCCTGGTCATGGAAGCATCCACCTTCGGGGACTGCGACCACTCCTGAAGCACCTCCTGGGGGAAGGGGAAGCGATTGTCCTTGGGTTTACGGACATAACGCCGCCCAGGATGTAACCTGGGAGCTCTAACCACCCTTCCAAAGTTCGTGTGGTCCATGAAGGAACCACTTGGTCTAGCCTCTGGCCGCAGCCATTGATAGACCTCCTTCGGGTGCACCGTCACCTCCTCAGGGGTGTCACGAGACGTAATGTCTCGTTGATAGAGGACACCAGATCCTCCACCCCGTCTGGTGGTTCAGATATAGACACAGACCCGAAAGTTGAACCCCCATCATCCTCCTCACCATCAGAGGAACGCTCCTCCTCAGAGAGAGCCTGGAGCTCGGGTGACTCTTCACGACGAGCCCGCTTAAGGGGTCTCACAGCAGAAGAGGGAGACGCCCGGGGGTAACTGGACGGAGTAACTGGGCTATCCAGCCTCCTATTAAGTGCCTCCAGGGATTGCGACATGGAGGACAGCTGGGACAACAGAGATTCATTGATCTTATTCTGAGTCTCCCATGGCCCTGGGATCACTTGCACCTCAGGGTACAGCACCGGAGCTGCTGACTCAGCAGTATCAGTCCGGGCCTCTGGGCGTCCGCAGTTATTGCAGGACCCCTCCACCAGTGTCCCATTGCATGTAGCACAGGTAACGGTGGTCTCTGCCGCCTTAGCAGCACGCTTCCTAGCTGAGGACATCGCCACAGTAGGGGAAAATAAGCCAAATTGCAGACAAAAACCGGGAGTCCCGGTGGCTTACCGACCGCAGCAAAGCGGTAGGAGGAAGCGGTGTGTGTGTGTGACCTCCGCGAAGGTTTCTGGTCTCCCCTGGAGTGCAGACGCACGCTGCATACAGATCCCAGCCGGGAAGTGAGGGGTAAAGATGGCCGCCGACAGTGAAACTGTGGGCGGCGCCGAAAACACGCGGGAAGCACACACACACGCCCATCGATGACGTCACCGCACGGGCTGCTTCCCATCCTCCAAGCAGCCTCAACATGAAGGCGCCAGAGCCCGCAGCGCGGGAATTAGTGTGAAAAACACAACATACAGACTGCATGCACAAGACATCCGCAGCCCACAGCCTCAGCCCCTGTGACACACAGGGCGGTCAGCCAGGGTGACCCCAGCACAGGGTACACCAGCAGATCCGCGGACCCGAGGGTAACGCGCGGTCTGAGTGTCATGAGACACAAAGTGCCAGACACTACCCCCAGGCACACAGGAGACACAGAGTGCCTCAGTGCCGGTCCAGTCTGTAAGCACCTTTAGGGAGGCCTCGGACGGGGGTACAGCACCAGTCCGGAGTGTAAGCACCATTTAGGGAGGCCTCGGACTGGGCTGGCTCCAGTCCGGTCTGTAAGCACCATTTAGGGAGGCCTCGGACGGAGCGGAGCTGTGCAAGGCTCCTATCTCCCACTCTCCAGAGCCCCCCAGAGAGGGATGGAAAGGAGTGCGACAGCGTACCGGGAGAACACGAAGTGTCCAGGCTCTAGGCCCTCCGGTACCTCCACCTGCGTGTTCCACAAGGGTGAGCGGGGAGACTGTCGCAGGTCCCGACCGGAACCATTTTACCTTGTCTTCAGACGCCATCACGTAAGCTGTGAGAATGCAGTGAAGTGCAAGCAAAGCGTGATCCTCCGAGCACACTAAGTTTAAAACTGAGGATGTTCCCTGCGGTAGGGGTTTATAAGCGGAGGGGGCGGTGTCTACAAACTTGTAGTACCTAGTGTGACCTCCGGAGGGCAGTGCCCTAAACCCCATTGTCTGGGTCTCCCATTATGATGACCAGAAAAAGCAAAATTAAATTAATTTAATTTACATTTGAATTTTACCAAAAAACATCACATTTTGGCAGGACTACCATGTTCCTTCATCTAATTCTGCTGTTTAACTTCTTCTACATTAAACCTCTGTACCTAAACGCTGTATCCGCCACACTCCTTTCACTACATATCAAAGCATACACCGGCATTGGCTGATAAGTGTACAAGTACTTTATACCTTTTGTGCCTACCAAGGTCTCTACTTCACATGTATCAATATACACTTGTTTGTGGGTTACATCGCTGATACTGACTCGCCCACCAGGACTGTGAGGTACTCTGAACCAGCCTGCAGTTCTGCTGGGGCAGTCACGGGGGTCGTAAAAAAAAAAAAAAAAAAAAAAAAAAAAAAAGGGGAATGTGGGGTTAAGGAGAAGGAAAAATATCGTAATGCCACCAGTGGTGTGCGTCTATGGGTAGCCACCGCTGTAGTCGGGACATCTGGGGATGATGGGAGTATCAGCGAGGATGTTGGACCTTCCACAGGTAGGATTGGTCCCCAGAGCAACCGTGAAATCTATAATCAAACAGGGGTGCAGTATTCACAGTCACAGGCAGCCTCCAGCTGTCTGATTCCCAAATCAGTCTACCTCCTCTCAGGCACAAGAAACAGTCCCAGACAGCAAAAAGCTTTAACCGGGTTTACTCTCTTTTCTCAACAGATGCTACAGCTTACAACAGTTCAGCAGCGGCTCCGGTGTAGTCTAAAGGGGGTGTCACACGCGTCAATGTCGTCAGTGAGATGATCGCTGACGACATTGAAGGATGATCGCTGGTGAGCTGTCACACAGGCAGACTCACCAGCGATCAATGGACCAGAGACATCGTGGAATCGATTTAAATATCGTTTCCACGAGGTCTTGCTCCCCCTGCCAGCCTGCTGGAAGCGGGAGCAGGCTGGTCTCCAAGGTAAACTGCGGGTATCTAGGCAGCGCGCGCTGCCTAGATACCCGATGTGTACCTTAGTTACCAGCCTCCTCCGCTCACCGGCTGGTATCTAAGGTACACAGCGGGTAACTAGGGTCCCTAGTTACCCGCTGTGTACCTTAGATACCAGCCGGTGAGCGGAGGAGGCTGGTAACTAAGGTACACATCGGGTATCTAGGCAGCGCGCACTGCATAGATACCCGCAGTTTACCTTGGATACCAGCTCCCAGCGCTTGTGAGAGGCGCTGGGAGCTGGAATATCGCTACTCCCGGTGTCCCACGCAGCGATGCTGCGTGGCCACCGGGCGACCATCGCCAGGTTTTAGAGCAGGTTCTAAAACCTGGCGATCATCAACCAGCGATTTATCGCTGGTTGATTCAGTATGTTACACGCGTCAATATCGCTGCTACGTCACGTGCAGCTGTGATCGTGCAGGCGATATTGACGCGTGTGACATACCCTTAAGCAGCCGGGATAGTTCGTCTGCGTCACCCCCTTGTGTCTCTCTTTCAGGCCTTTTCTGTCTATTCTGCACGCTAGCTACAATCCAGCTGTCACAGACTTTCTGTGGGTCACTTTCTGGGTCCCCTAGCCCCAATATGAAGGCCTTCTCTTTAGTGGATAGCACCTAGTTTGGAGCTTTTTCCATCGGAAGCCACTTCAAAGAAGTGACATCAACTCCACCCTTCACACACAACACATAAGAGTTTTCGAAAAACCTGATGTAGCAAAGAATAGGGTGGGGGGGTGGGAGAAAAAAAAAACACCATCCGATTAGCAAGACATTTTACAATAGGAATGAATGAGCTTTTTTTTTTTTCAAAAGTGGTTTTCTGGATCAGACTCACTCCAACAGAGTCCTCAAAAACTTGTACACATGTCCTAACAACATTATCTCCGTTATTCAAGTTTCTGACAAAAGCAGACATTCATGACAATAGTCATTGTGCAACATTTTATCCAAGTCATAAAATTCCCTGCGTCACTGACTCTGCGGTTTGGCCAATTAATGGTTTCTCTTTTGCCTAATCATCTGCCCGGAGGAAATGTAGAAATTCTTCATGGTTTAAGCTACAGTTTGCTATAAAAGGAAAGGAGAAAAAAACAAAAACAAAAAAACAACACCACACAAGTGGGGACAGATTGGAACTGAGACTTCAAAGGGTTTAGTGCCCTGCGGAGAAATGCAGGGTTATACCTCATTATTGGGAACCCATCTCCAGTTTGGGGAGGTTCTAAACCCTGCGCACCACCTTTGACATGATTTAATTGGGGGTCCCGTAACCCCTTGACATCCCCCTGCATACCTCAGAAAATTACTTTTCTTCTGTCTGGCGCCATATGGGGGTCTGCAGATTGTGGTCAGTGCCTCCATATAAAGACTGCCCCTCCAGACTAATGCAAGAAGATGACGTCGCTATGTCATCCACACAATTCCCACATCTCACGCCTGCGCATCAGCACCTCACTGTGCCCTATTGAACAGCTAGTGGTTCCACTGCGCAGGCGCGATACATTGGGCACTGTGCGGCTAATGAGAGACCAAACTCTCAGGCCTACGCAGTGGAATCTTTGGCTGTTCAACAGGACACAGTGAGGTGCGCAGCTGCGCAGGCATGACACTTGGGAATTGTGCGGATGGTATAGCGACGTCATCCACTCGTACAGTCAGGAGGGGGGTGTTGGCATTAAGCAGGGCGGCACTGACTGCAATCTGCGGATCCCTCTATGACCCAAAAAAGGAATTAGCATATGGCGCGGGTCAGAATAAAACTCGGTTTATGAGGTGCAGGGTGACGTCTGGGGATGTAAAGGGGTTACAGGAACCCCAATTACATCATTAAAGGCGGTGGTCAGGGTTTACAACCCCCAAAACTGGTGACAGGTGCACTGTAAAGGGAATCTGTCAGCAACTTTTTCTATTTCATCTGACTGCAACATAACGTAGGCAAAGAAACCCAAAATCCAAAGATGTATCAACTTAAGCAACCTGCGGCATCGTTCGGTGTGACACCGCAATAGCGATGTCACGGCCGACTTCACCCATTCACAGCAGTGAGCAGGGATGATTCACGGTGTTTGCGAATGATCCCTACTCACCATCGTTGCAGAGTTGTCCACGATATCTATACGTGTGACATCTCATCAACGATGTCGGCAACGACCGCGCACCCGAGATCGTTGCCAATATCGTTTCAACGTTGAAGCGTGTGACGGTACCTTTAAAGCAATGAAAGTGTGGATAATCCTCCTCATTATACTTACCAAGTCTGCGTTATACAGTGCAGCGTCACTTCCGGGTTTCTGGGGGATAAGTCATGTGACCGGCTCCAACAGCCAATCACATTCAGGCAAAAGATAAAAGGTTAAATCTCCAAAAGAGTGTACAATTAAGATTATCTAATTTTATTTGAGCCACATTTATTGAATTCTAGATATTATTTAAAAGATAAAAGAGGCAGCCCAGAAGTGACAGTACACGTCACACTAGGAAGATGGAACGCAGGCCCGGTAAGTATATTAGCTGTATTAACACTTTCATTGCTTTTACAGGCCGGACCTGATCCCAAACACGGAGAAGTAAAAGATGTTTGCCCATCCCTAGTATTAAAGCCTTTAGTTTAAGTAAACAATAACAGAGCCTTATAAGAGGCACAGTTGCCTTTTGTTTTTCAACCCTTACAGCATGCTGTACTAAGCTTACATAGCAAAAACCTGATGACAGATTCCCTTTAAAGGGACTGTTTCATGAACACCATGCCGCTCAAAATGCTCATCCACATCTGGATTACTGAACATATCTGAGCGATGTCCTTGGTTTGTTTCTTCAGTGTCATTGACTGGAATGGAGCAACAGGACACATACAACCTGCCTCATCATTCCAGTCCTTCTGGCCATGGTAGTATGGAAGATCTGCAGCTTAGCGAGACTCCAACTGATCCAAAAGTTATTAACTAGTCGAGGGGATTCCAGGGTAAAAACTACACAGAATTGTAGCCTTCCGGGAATCTACTAACTTTGGAAGTTTTGCTCCAAATGTCTCATTGTTGGAAACCCATCTGATTTCCCAAAAGTTTTTTTTAAATATTATTTGCCACTCACTATCCGGACCCCAGCCAGCACGTCTCAAACATTGGAAAATTACTGCCCGACATTTCTCCCAGGATCATAAACTCAGAGTCCACACTTATCCCAAGGTCCGGATCTAGAGACTCTGAATAGAGTCCTATCATCGGACGGTCGCAGAGGGTTTACCGGACACATTATTATTCTAGTCTCCTGCCAACACTTTCCTTGCTGCATTTCAACATTCTGCAAACAGCCTATTGCAACAATGTTGAGAATTATATTAATGTTCCGACCCAATTTGCATTTAATAAATATATATACCCATCTGTTCCCGACTCGACAATGGGCGTTATAGGGGCTATCATCTGTGGTCGAATATAAGCCACCAACAAGCCATGCGTGGTGCTACAGCTTGATCCTGCTTGGCTACCTTTCTATGCCTGCATTGTTTAGTGTCCGGAAAGCGAATTTAAATCTAAAACTTAATTTGATCATATTATGATGCTTTTGTGGCTAAAATCTAACCCCAATTCTTTAAATAAAACTGCAATAGAAAATACAGCATCATCAATCTCAGAAATTAAGGAACATGTCACTAGTCTTTTAGCTGCTGTGGCCACCACGAATAGGGTCTTATATACAGCATTCTAGAATGCTGTATAGAAGTCCCAAGGCTGATTTGTAGAACGCAAAAAAACAGCTTTTACTATAGTTACTACCTAGGGGTGGTCTAGTCCAGTGTTTCCCAACTCCAGTCCTCAAGGCACACCAACAGGTCATGTTTTCAGGATTTCCTTATCATTAGACTGATGATGGAATTATCCCCTGTGCAAGTGATTAAATTATCACCTATGCAATCCTAAGGAAATCCTGAAAACATGACCAGTTGGTGTGCCTTGAGGACTGGAGTTGGGAAACACTGGTCTAGTCCAATGGGTATCGCAGGTCTCAGTCCAGTGCCTCCTTTTTTACTGTGTTTGCTTTTCTCTTCTCCGCTCCGTGCGGGTGACGCTTCCTACATCACCCCCACACAGGTTTCCTCCATTGTGCTCCCGCACAAGTGTACTTCTCTCTGCCCTGCTGAAGACCGAGCAAGTGACTAATGCACAGGTACGACCGAGCAAGTGACTAATGCACAGGTACGGGGAAAGGTCAAAGAACGTCCAGGTAGTACACATACGCGGGCGTTTTTTTACCTATCCCCACTCCTGCACAGTACAATACTTTGCTCTACCCTTAGCAGGGCAGAGAGAAGTGCGCAGGAGCACAATGGAGGAGACTGTGCGGGTGACAGCATTTATAGGAAGAAACTAGGTACTAGAACGAGACCTGCAACACCTATTGGACTGGACCGCCCACCCAGGTGAGTATGATAAAAGCAGTTTTTTTGCATTATACAGACTGGCCTAAATCTTATATATAACATTCTGGAATACAGCATATAAGACCTTGGTGGCCGCAGCATATACTGTATGACAGAAAACTGCTGACAGATTAACTTTAGGCTTCAGCCCAAAAACTCTTCCTACAGACATGAGATACCATTACACTGCGTCTACCTAGAAAGACTTGGAAAACGGATGATCTAATGCAAGGCCGGAGTTATCTGGTTACACTGGGAAACAATACCTTGGCTCGCGTTTCTGGTGATCTGACTTTCCTTCTTCAACATTAACTATATCCACACACAAGACCTATCCAGCCTGAAGCAACATAAGATGAGTATTGCGGTGTGATAGACATAAACATGTCAACCAATGTTCTTAACATGCCCTAGTAGACTCCAGTATTGCCCTAGTCCTACAGAAATAAAATTGTTGCATTCATGGCTGGGAGGCAGCAACCTCCCTCCACTGCTCATTCTTCTATGATTATTATTAACCGGCCTTCAGCTTGATCTCGAGCCATGACGACTTTATGGATGAACACTCTGTAGGAAGATCAATCTCGCTCGAGCCTAGATAGGTCCACCAGGGTCTTTTGCCCTGTTATATTGATTGTTTCAAGCCATTGGGTTGCTTATATCTTTCTTTTCGCCTTGTTCCTTCTATTTTTCCTGACCATGATGTCCTGCTCTAGTGAATTTTCTCTCTTCCTATGATGTGTCCAAAGTAGGTAGGTTGTAGCTTGGTGATCATTGCTTCAAGTGACATGTCTTGCTTGAATTGCTTCTACAGGAGACCAAACATGGCCAACAATGCCAGATTCATCTTCTAGACCAAGAGGGACAGAATTTTCTCTGCTAGCTTTTATTTCATCGTCCGTTGTAGACCAATATGAGATTGCAAACATTGAAATAAATGACCATAACTTCAGCCAAGGATAATTTGTACTGTTTCATACTAGCTATTAAAAAAAAATTATAATAATGGAGCCAGATACTTGCTTAAAATTAAAAAAAATAAATAAAAAAAATACACACGAAAGAATGACTTCTGCTGTGACTTTTACCCCCCTGCCTGGAGATGGTAAATATCACACAGAATACTGACCAGCCTGAGCAAACAGTTCCTGTCCTGACACTTTAACATCTGCTTTAACCCTTAATCGGTAGGTTTGCTGGAACATTACGTGTACATTACTTCATGGGAAGTGACTGAAACAGAGCCTCCCTGTCCCCTCACTAGGAGGAAAAAGAATTGCAAAAAAACAGGTCATGCATACTACTCACCATTTTGTGTTTAGCAATGGGATTTACCAATATTCTCTTAACCGATACAATGGATGGCAAAAAGAACAAACAAACAAAATCAAGCCAGACTTGTCTACTTTGGACACATCATACAAAGAGAGAAATCACTGGAGGAGGACGACCCCGTTGGACCCATCTAGGCTCCGAGAAGACCTCATTGGACCCATCTAGGCTCCGAGAAGACCCCGTTGGACCCATCTAGGCTCCGAGAAATCGAGAAATCCCCGACGGACCAGTGGCGGACCGTGACTCTAGGGGGCCCTGGTGCAGGCATGGCGAGGAGGGGGGGGGGGGGGGGTGCTGCTGCTGGTCCCCGGCGAGTTTGTGGGGTGGGTTGTCCCCCGCAGGCTTGACGGGGCCCCCTAGCCGGTCGGTACCACCACGGTAGTTCCGCCCCTGCGTTGGACCCATCTAGGCTCGGAGAAGACCCCGCTGGGCCCATCTAGGCTCGGAGAAGACCCCGCTGGGCCCATCTAGGCTCGGAGAAGACCCCGCTGGGCCCATCTAGGCTCGGAGAAGACCCCGCTGGGCCCATCTAGGCTCGGAGAAGACCCCGCTGGGCCCATCTAGGCTCGGAGAAGACCCCGCTGGGCCCATCTAGGCTCGGAGAAGACCCCGCTGGGCCCATCTAGGCTCGGAGAAGACCCCGCTGGGCCCATCTAGGCTCGGAGAAGACCCCGCTGGGCCCATCTAGGCTCGGAGAAGACCCCGCTGGGCCCATCTAGGCTCGGAGAAGACCCCGCTGGGCCCATCTAGGCTTGAAGAAGACTGATCTTCCTTGACAGCATTCATCCATCAAGTTGCCATGGCTAGAGGATCAAGTCAAAAGCCGGAAAATAACAATAAAGTCTGTCTGTTGTCAGATGCAGCACAATACAGTGGTGGGATACCCTTAACTTCATTTAGATCATTTCTCTGCCTTCCATCCCTCACGGCATACTTTTACAACCCGTTTTGATCGACCAGTTTTACCTCTTTTGCACCCAGTTTTAGCACTGCATGAGCCACTAGCACTAATTTACTCGTCAAATTAATGGGGATCTCAGCGGAGCAGATAGGCCAATTAGAGGTCGGGGTGGATGTCTACCAAGAACCACTGGTGCCCAATATGTTAAGGATATGATGCTATGTAGTTTCTGCTTATGACATCACGAAACGTGTACACTAGTTATCTGATTACGTGAAGGAGCCATTAAAAAGTGGAGATACAGCCTTTTCCACATTCTCCTAATGTAAAGTCTGTCTAGCCACAGATCTAACAAAGATTAAAAGTGCTTGCCTAGAAAAAGCTTTTCCTGATTACCCTAAAGGTACAGTCACACGCGGCAATTTTGCAAGCAATTTCACTGGCAATTTGCTGGTTGCAGTGAAATCATGGATACATGGTTCTGTTTTGTTGCCGTGTAGAAATGGAACCATGTATCCATGATTTCACTGCCACCAGCAAATTGCCAGTGAAATTGCTTGCAAAATTGCCGCGTGTGACGGTACCTTTACCGTTACTACCCTAACACCCCCCAGTGTCCAGCATTCAGTCTCCACCACTGCTCCTGGTGTCTGGCTTCAGCGCTTTCGATGTGATGTTGGTGCTGCAGACAAGAATAATCAACTTGGGGGCTCATGTCGCCAACTCAACCAGAATCGCTGCAGCAGAGGTGCTGGACACGGAAAGGGTGAGGAAAATGTGGTGCCCCTGCAGTCAGGCTGCCACTAGTGGTATTGCATGCATTTTAAATGTATGGTGCCATTCCCAGAGGTAAGAGGGGAAAATTCTGCCAAAATCCCCAACACACACCCAACACAATCCAAACTCCAGGCCAGGGAGATGCTGGGTGGAAGAGACTCGCATTCAAAGCAGTCCCCATCTACTGGCTGGAGGGAGGGTTAGGTTAGGGGTGGGAGGCAAAGTGGAGGAGTGAGTTCTAGTGAAGTCAGGAGCTGGGAAGAGCAGAACACACGTAGGTCAGCTGCAAATCCTAGGACTGAGGAACCAAATCTGCAGCCGGCTGCACAGACGTGCAAAGGAACCAGCTGCAACAGGGGAACCAGCCCCAATTCAGCCTGGAGATCTTCAGGACTAGGCCAGAAACTGGAGGTCACTTGGCTGCATGTACAGCGTCTACCATAGTGGACCCTTCCAAGGCAAAGAAACTACACTGGGTCAAGAGGACTTGCAAGGCAGTCGCTCACAGGGCCTGCAGTTACCTGCCTGCTGGGACTGGCAACCACAGGACACTAGGATGACTAGGGGTAGTAGTGTTAGAGAGAAGAGGGTAGCAAGGAAGGCCAACAAACCCTGTGTCTTGGCAGAACTGACCCCAAATGCCTTTGGGCCAGCCTGGCTGTAATCTTGATGGACTCTATACCCTGGCTGGGTTGTAATCTGCTTTGACACCAAGTAAATGGTAAGAAACGCAAGAATCCTGTGTCTGTCTACTTTTCTGCGTCTCGATGCACCTTCAGCTACTACATCCACCACCATCACTACACCTCAGAGGCCCGATCTGTCTGAGGAGAGTGCTCCAACTAGCTGCTCTAACACCTATCCACTGGGGACTACCATATGCAGCGCTGGTCATCCCGGACCAGAAAAGTCAGATGCCGTCACAACAAACTTTCCCCATTTAAATCACCCCTTTAAACTTGGCTTGGTATGGGCCATGACCTCCGGGACCACCACTGTGACTACCAAACTGACTGACCCCAGATGGTCGAGTACCCTGGCCCAGCCACTGATGCAAAAGCACAGCTTGTTACCTTGTTTTAAAACAAACTGCAAGTGGGGTTTTCTAAAATTCAGAAAACCCAATCCAAGGTTTCAAAACATCCACATTTTATCTTTTCTTTGTATAGCCACTTTTGGTGTATTAGATTTTCATTTTGGTCTGCGTATCCGTTTTCACCACCAGTTTGTAGACCATTTTTCTCAGATGCAAAAAATAAGTAAGGCTACATTCAGACTGTTTTTTTTTTTCCCTCTGTTTTGAGCTGCGCTTTTGTTGTAAAGTTTGCGGAAAAACTGGATCCATTTTTGACTGCTGCATTTCCCCCCCCCCCCCTATTTTGAAGGGCTCCTATGGGAAAAACGCCAGACAAATTGACATGTCCTTTTCAAAAACAGAGCTCTCCTAAAGTGAAAAAACTGATCCCTTTAAAGGAGCACAAGTCTGAATGGCAAAAATGAAAACCCTGAGCATGCTCAGTACACTAAAACGGGATCCGGAATATGATCAGATTTTTCATTGGATCCGGCGCCCATACAGTCCCATGCTATGTGCGCCAGATCGCCCCGGATTTGTTTGTCTGGTTTGGTCCGATTTGTTCACCGGAGCAGTCTTCGATTCTGGATCCAGGAAAGAACAGGAGAGAAACGAATCCAGGACTGCATTCACAAAACCGGATGGCCATTTATGACAAATCCGGCACCAGAGAGATACATGGGAGGCTAAAAACGATCCGGTTCTGTTCTTTTAAAAATGAACAGAATCGGATCCCAAAAGCTGTATGTAGTGTGAAGCCAGCCTATGTGCTTTGTCCATGGAAAACACAGATCTAATGTTGTGAAAAAACGGACATCTGAATAAGTCGTAAAGATAAGAGCCTATTGCTTGGAAGCTTAAAGGGAACCTGTCACCCCAAATCACCTTCCTAACCCATTAATACCTGTCCCTGCACACTTTCTAACACATCCCTGTCTGACCTTTTTGACCAATATGGAAGTACAATAAAGTAGTTAGCAAACTTACGAAATTTATATCAGCGAGGCATTCCTCCAGGCGTTTTTGACTGGTAGACGGGTCCCCTGTGCCGCTCTATTACTCCCCAATGGGCGTCATTCCACCCTGCATAGCGCGGGCACGATTAGATTCTCGCGCCCGCAACGTCACTGCTGTGACGCGGTCATGTGACGCCGGGATCGCGTCACTTCCGGTAGCAGGTCTCACACAGGCAGACTTCGTGCATGCGCAGATTGCATGCTGAAGACTGCCTGTGTACGATCGGAAGTGACGCGATTCCGGCGTCACATGTCCGCGTTGCAGCGGTGACGTTGCGGGCGTGAGAATCTAATAGTGCCCGCGCTATGCAGGGTGGAATGACGCCCATTGGGGTGTAATAGAGCGGCACAGGGGACCCGCCTACCCGTCAAAAATGCCTGGAGGAACACCCCGCCGACATAAATTTCGTAAGTTTGCCAACTACTTTATTGTACTTCCATATTAGTCAAAAAGGTCAGACAGGGATGTGTTAGAAAGTATTGTAAGGCTGCAGGGACAGGTATTAATAGGTTAGGAAGGTGATTTGGGCTGACTGGATCCCTTTAATACTTGTAAACAGAAAAAAAAAAAGCTCTCTGGATGCCTCTGCTTGCTGGGGCTTGTAGTTCTTCAGGCTCCTGTTAAGAGGTTCCTAAGGCCTGCTGTAAGCAATTATAGACACTTCAGAGCCACATTCCTCGACATCATGAATATTACTCAGACCTGATTGCTCTCGGATCAGTTTTCAAGCTAGAAGTTCATGAAGCTTGCAATTAAACATGGCCCATGTAAGGTCTCTGGGGTAAAGTGAACGTGAGGAGCTAAAAAGTACTAACACCATACAGCAATAGGCTACGACATGGGGTCCCAGAACTACAACTCCCAGCAGGATGAACAGCTCCGCTGGACAGTACAACCCGAGCTCCATATCAGCCATTCTGCCCATGGTTAGTACTATAAACCTTCCAACCACCAACATCCACCTCTGGGATAAAGGGGTGCAGCCATTTTAATGTCTAAGATCAGGTTTAATTAAGTGGCATTTGGGGTCCTAATAAATCACTGGTCAGCTACTGCTTTATTCAACCTAATACACAGAATTGTAATATAAAGAGACAAAATGAATAAATGGTGAGGCATGGGCGTACCCAGCGTGGGACAGGTGCCCCCCCAAGAGGCTGCCCCGGGTGAGCTTGGCACTGTGCGCACCCCACCTGGCACCTACTGTACTACTACTACTGGGACCAGGGCTTTTTTTTGTGCCGGAACGGCCGCCGCCCCCCCCCCCCCCCCCCTCTTTGGGAGTCAAAGGAGCAGCACTGTCTCCCGGCCGAGTGAGGGGTCAGACTCAGTGCTGAGGGCGGACTACAAAGGAGCGGGCAGGAGCGGGCGGGAGCTGGCGGCACAGCACTGTCGGGTGAACGGACGGCAGAGGAGATGGAGAGGATAGCAGAAGAGAGCAGGTGGTGAGTGGCCCCAAGGAAAGAAGGTGCAGTGTGCTGTGCAGAGTGACAGTGTGTGCAATGTGTGTGTGTGTATGCAATGGTGCAATGTGTGTGTGTGTGTGTGCAATGGTGCAATGTGTGTGTGTGTGCAATGGTGCAATGTGTGTGTGTGTGTGTGTGCGCAATGGTGCAATGTGTGTGTGTGTGTGTGTGCGCAATGGTGCAATGTGTGCGTGTGTGTGTGCAATGGTGCAATGTGTGTGTGTGCAATGGTGCAATGTGTGTGTGTATGCAATGGTGCAATGTGTGTGTGTATGCAATGGTGCAATGTGTGTGTGTATGCAATGGTGCAATGTGTGTGTGTGTGTATGCAATGGTGCAATGTGTGTGTGTGTATGCAATGGTGCAATGTGTGTGTGTGTGTGTGTATGCAATGGTGCAATGTGTGTGTGTGTGTGTGTATGCAATGGTGCAATGTGTGTGTGTGTGTGTGTGTGTGTGTGTATGCAATGGTGCAATGTGTGTGTGTGTGTATATGCAATGGTGCAATGTGTGCGTGTGTGTGTGTGCGTGCAATGGTGCAATGTGTGTGTGTGTGTGCAATGTGTGTGTGTGTGTGTGTGTGCAATGGTGCAGTGTGTGTGTGCAATGGTGCAATGTGTGTGTGTGTGCAGTGTGTGCAATGTGTGTGTGTGTGTGTGCGCAATGGTGCAGTGTGTGTGTGTGTGCAATGGTGCAGTGTGTGTGTGTGCGCAATGGTGCAGTGTGTGTGTGTGCGCAATGGTGCAATGTGTGTGTGTGCAATGTGTGTGTGTGTGTGTATGCAATGGTGCAATGTGTGTGTGTGTGTATGCAATGGTGCAATGTGTGTGTGTGTGTATGCAATGGTGCAATGTGTGTGTGTGTGTATGCAATGGTGCAATGTGTGTGTGTGTGTGTATGCAATGGTGCAATGTGTGTGTGTGTGTGTGTATGCAATGGTGCAATGTGTGTGTGTGTGTGTGTATGCAATGGTGCAATGTGTGTGTGTGTGTGTGTGTGCGCAATGGTGCAGTGTGTGTGTGTGTGCAATGGTGCAGTGTGTGTGTGTGCGCAATGGTGCAATGTGTGTGTGTGCAATGTGTGTGTGTGTGTGTATGCAATGGTGCAATGTGTGTGTGTGTGTATGCAATGGTGCAATGTGTGTGTGTGTGTATGCAATGGTGCAATGTGTGTGTGTGTGTGTATGCAATGGTGCAATGTGTGTGTGTGTGTGTGTATGCAATGGTGCAATGTGTGTGTGTGTGTGTGTGTGCGTGCAATGGTGCAATGTGTGTGTGTGTGTGTGTGTGCAATGGTGCAATGTGTGTGTGTGTGTGTGTGTGTGCAATGGTGCAGTGTGTGTGTGCAATGGTGCAATGTGTGTGTGTGTGTGTGCAGTGTGTGCAATGTGTGTGTATGCAATGGTGCAATGTGTGTGTGCGCAATGGTGCAATGTGTGTGTGCGCAATGGTGCAATGTGTGTGTGCGCAATGGTGCAATGTGTGTGTGCGCAATGGTGCAATGTGTGTGCGCAATGTGTGCGCAATGGTGCAATGTGTGTGCGCAATGGTGCAATGTGTGTGCGCGCAATGTGTGCGCAATGGTGCAATGTGTGTGTGTGCAGTGTGTGCAATGGTGCATGTGCAATGTGTGTGCGCGCAATGGTGCATGTGCAATGTGTGTGCGCGCAATGGTGCATGTGCAATGTGTGTGCGCGCAATGGTGCATGTGCAATGTGTGTGTGCGCGCAATGGTGCAATGTGTGTGCGCGCAATGGTGCAATGTGTGTGCGCGCAATGGTGCAATGTGTGTGCGCGCAATGGTGCAATGTGTGTGTGCGCAATGGTGCAATGTGTGTGCGCAATGGTGCAATGTGTGTGTGCGCAATGTGTGCGCAATGGTGCAATGTGTGTGTGCGCAATGGTGCAATGTGTGTGCAATGGTGCATGTGCAATGTGTGTGTGTGCAATGGTGCATGTGCAATGTGTGTATGTGCAAAGTGTGTGTGCGCAATGGTGCAATTGTGTGTGTGTGTGTGCAATGGTGCGTGTGCAATGGTGCGTGTGCAATGGTGCATGTGCAATGGTGCATGTGCAATGTGTGTGTGCGCAATGATGCAATGTGTGTGTGTGTGCGCAATGTGTGTGTGTGTGCGCAATGTGTGTGTGTGTGCGCAATGTGTGTGTGTGTGCGCAATGTGTGTGTGTGTGCGCAATGTGTGTGTGTGTGCGCAATGTGTGTGTGTGTGCGCAATGGTGCAATGCGTGTGTGCGCAATGGTGCAATGCGTGTGTGCGCAATGGTGCAATGCGTGTGTGCGCAATGGTGCAATGCGTGTATGTGCAATGGTGCAATGCGTGTATGTGCAATGGTGCAATGCGTGTATGTGCAATGGTGCAATGCGTGTATGTGCAATGGTGCAATGCGTGTATGTGCAATGGTGCAATGCGTGTATGTGCAATGGTGCAATGCGTGTATGTGCAAGTGTGTGTGTGCGCAAGTGTGTGAGTGTGTGTGTGTGTGCGCGCGCGCAAGTGTGCGCAATGCTACACAGTGCACGCTGCAGTGCCGGCCCCGGGAGCAGAAGAGCCTGTGCAGCTGCCCTGTGGACTGTGGGGGGCTGGAGGCAGAGACAGAGCAGCCGGAGGATCACAGTGAGTGTAAAATAAATGTAATGTAAATAAAGATAAAGTTGGCTGCACTGTGCTTGTGATGGGGGCCGCCAGCCTCCGTCCTCCTGCCCTCACCCCGCCAGCCTCCGTCCTCCTGCCCTCACCCCGCCAGCCTCCGTCCTCCTGCCCTCACCCCGCCAGCCTCCGTCCTCCTGCCCTCACCCCGCCAGCCTCCGTCCTCCTGCCCTCACCCCGCCAGCCTCCGTCCTCCTGCCCTCACCCCGCCAGCCTTCATCCTGGTCTAACCGCCTGCCCACCATATACTGTGCCGCTAACCACTGAGCCACCATATACAGTGCTAACCACTGAGCCACCATATACAGTGCTAACCACTGAGCCACCATATACAGTGCTAACCACTGAGCCACCGTACTGCGAGTGTATGCCCCTGCGAGTGTATGCCTCCCCCCTGAAAATAAAACCGGGTGCAACGTTCGGAGCAAACATTAATATATTAAATATATTAATCTCGCCCGGCCCCTGACGGCAGCCCGCCCATGTCATATACAGCCCCTGCCCCCATAGGGCTCCCCAGTGGCGCAATAAGTCTGATGGGCACAGGTGCGCAATGTAGGCCCCCCCACCTTCCGCGTGCCCGTTGGTCAGATGTATGGGCCCCATGTAACATTCTAAATCCTATACTCACAAATTGACCCCTCTCCCCCTTCATTATGTATTAATGTCCCTTATCCTGCTGTATATGGTCCTCCTCCTGGAATATGGCCTTTATCATGGTATATATGTCCCCCATCATGGTTTATATGGTCCTCCTCCTCAGCTACCATAGTCCTCCAATTATTATAATGCATCCCCACATTCCTCCATACATTACAATGTATTCCCATAGTCCTCTATGTATTATAATGCACCCCATAGTCCCCCATTCATAAGGTACCCCCATAGTCATCCAATTATCATAATGCAACCCCACTATCCTCTATATAGTATAATGTAGCCTCATATGCCTACATACATTATAAATGCACTCCTATAGTTCTCCATATAGTAGAATTCACCCCCATAATTCTCCATATAGTATAATTCACCCATAGTCCTCTATACAGTGTAATGCACCATCAATAGTCCTCCATGTAGTATAATGCACCCCCATAGTTCTCCATATAGCCCTCCATACAGTCTAATGCACCCTCACAGTCCTGTGTTTAGCATAGTACAGCCTTCCATATAGCACAGTACAGCCTCATAATTCTCCATACAGTATAATGCAGTCACTGTGAGCCACCCCCTTTCCCCCCCCCCCCCCATACTCCTCTGGCCAGCGTGTACTCCTTAAAAAAAATCTGTACTTACATCTCCTGGTTCCACTGCAGCTTCCCAAAATTGAAGATACAGGAGGAGGTGGTGACGCCGAGCGTTACACAGTGGAACGCATAAAAGCAGGAAGTGCCGCCTAGTCCACACTAGGAGAAGGTAGTGCTTCCTGCTTTTTATGCGTTCCACTGTGCAATGCATGGCATCACCCCTGTGGTAAGAGGAAGCGCAGGGGGGCGGCAGTGGATAGCAGGAGGCTCAGTGAAACACATGGGACCCTTAGCGGCCCGTGTGCTGCTGCACACAGTGATGGTACAAGAAGCAGGCGCAACCTGAACGACCATGGCTTGCCCCCCCCCCCCTAATTTTGATCCTGGGTACACCCATGTGGTGAGGTCAAGGACCTAGTAATGGATGTATATGAGGTCTCCTAGTAGAGTGTACAGGGACATCTCCCAATGTAGTTACAACTGCACTGCAGCGTTACTATGGAGACAGCACTAGGCCTCATTTATCAAATCTGTCCAGCACAAAAACTAGGCCTCGTTTCCCATAGCAACCAATCCGAGTTCAGCTTACATCTCTTACTGTGCTCTGCAGAAATGAAAGCTGCTCCGTGATTGGTTGCTATGGAAAACACAGTTAGACTGCTTGGAAGATAAAACTGAGCCCTGTTGTGCACCGGGGCTGACTGGACGGTCACAAATTGAGTGACTAAAGTCACCCTACAGCCATAGTCGAAATGGAGGCAGCTCTGTCTGACTTGTTCCTGGGCTATCTGTAATTTTAAAAAGAAAAAAAAAAAAAAACCTGACACAGTTTTGATTGTTCAATGACCGCTATAAAGGCAGTTTTCACCTATATGTTACCATCTCTGTAGGGTCATGTTCATATGAGGTATTTTTTGCGGCTTCTTTTTCTGCATAAAAATTGCAGCAAATCCTGATCCTTGAGGATTTAGGCCACGTGCACACGCTGAGTATTTGATGAGTTTTTTTACCTCAGGATTTGTAGCCAAAACCATGAGTGGATGATTAAATACAGAATGGTGCAGGTGTTTCTATTAGACTTTTCCTCTGATTTACTTTTGTCTACAAATCCTGAGGTAAAAAAACTCAAATACTCAGCATGTGCATGTGGCCTTACACCAAACCCCTAGCAGACATGTTCCTGCAGTTTTGTGTAAGGGTGCATGCACACGGTCCGGAGGAGCTGTGTGTTGGACGTGGCTCCTCCGGACCTGAATGAAACCGCGGGTGGCCGCAGGGAGACCGCATCCGCCCTGTACTCACCATGTGCGGCAGGTGCAGGGCGGTTTCTCCCTGCAGTCACCTAATGGCAGCCGCTTCGACTCCGCAGCATGAAATAAACATGCTGCAAGAGGAGCGGACTGCCGGCAACCTGCACCGCAGCTCCAAACACGCTGTGGGCGGGTTACACAGGGAGGATGGGATTTCTTGAAATCCCATCCACTATGCTAGTACTGTACTACGCAGCGTTTTGGACACAGCGGCAAGACGCTGCATACCAAAACGCTGCGTACACTGATTGTGTGCACGTACCCTAAGGTTTTCCATCAGTTTTTGTTGCGGTTTATCTCTCTACATTCCTTGATTTTCATCATCTCACCAAAAACCAAGGCAAAAAACGCTGAAAGAATGGACATGCTCAATATTTAAAAAATTCAGCAAAAACCAAGCTGGTTTATTTTTTTCCTGGAGGAAATGCAAACCTATGTGCGTGCATGAAGTTTCAAGCAGCTCAAATTTTGCTGGGAATGAAAAAGGCTTGGGATTTTTTTGCATAGATTTGCATAAAACCAAGGGAAAAAAATAAAACTGCAACAAAAACATCCTGTGTGAAATAGCCAATAACTGCATGTGTAATGGTGGGTTTACACGTTGCGATATCGGCGTCCAACTCCGACCAAAAGTCACGTGGTTTGGGCGTTGGAGCCGATATCGTTCGCGCGTTGTACGGTGTGAACGTACAACGCGATGCAGGAACGATGGCAAAACGATATGGGGGGTCGAATGAGCGTGCTATTCAACCGCCCGATACCGGATGCCAGTTGTAGCCGCATCGTCCTGTGTGACAGCCCAACTCCGATGTGTGCTGCCACGTCACCCGTTCACTCCCATGTTAAATGGTCGTTCCTGGGTTGGGGGGCGTACACATGTCGGGTTGTATCCCGTAATATCGGGCTGTCTAAACCGGCGACATGCAGGGAAAAGCGCGCTCCCGCGTCATTGGCTACGATATCGGATGTGTAAACCCACCATAAAACTATTGTTCTCTTATTGTCAGCCATCAGAATCACTATACTGATTCATCATCACATTAAAGATCAGAAGTCCATTTCTGTAATATTTTAATCTAGGGGAGTAACTATTCTCCTTATGGAGATTAATCTGCCTGCTGGCATGAGGAGACCTATAGCTGCAAGGCTCCTCTGGGAAAATACAAATTGGCACTTCAGTGAGGAAGTAGATGAACTCAAGCGCCACCTATTGAACGGTAACAATCCTAAAAGTCATAACTGACTAAGGCTGCCTTCACACTTGCAGATGCCTTCGCAGCGTTCTGCGGAGGAATCTGCAAGCCTCTGCATGCAGATCGCAGCCCTATCCTTTATAATGGGCCGCACAGTGTCTGCATATGCTTCAGACCGCCGTGCGCTCCCATTGCCCGCCATGAGTGATCTGTGCGCATGCGGAGGCATGCGCACAGATCACACACTCCCGTCCGCACCGGGAACACGACCGTCGCGTTCCCGGTGTGGACGAGAGTGTGTGATCTGTGCATATGCCTCCGCATGCGCACAGATCACTCATGGCGAGCAATGGGAGCGCACGGCGGTCTGAAAGCATCTGCAGACACCGTGCGGCCCATTATAAAGGATAGGGCTGCGGTCTGCATGCAGAGGCTTGCAGATGCCTGCGCAGAACGCTGCGGAGGCATCTGCAAGTGTGAAGGCAGCCTAACATAGAACAAAGGATGCACTCTCCACGGGTGGACTTGTATTCTTTATTTTCAGTAATGCATAGGTGACATGAGGGCAGGCTGTGGGATGCAGGCTTGTCCGACAAAAAGGCACGTTTCGCTCAATTGAGCTTCTACGGGTCCATTAGGGCATCCCGCAGCCTGCCTCATGTCACCTATGCATTACCAAAATACCCTAAGGGCTCAGACACATCATCAGAGTTTGACTGAGGAGACTCTGAAAGGGCTGGAGCAGTGACCCTGAAGGGCTTCTCCCTATCTGGACAGGGCCGTCAGCTGATTGTGTTTTTGTGCAGCTCCAGAGAGGCGTTCAGGGTCATCTGCTCCAGCCCTTTCAGAGTCTCCTCAGTCAAACTCGGATGTAACTAGGAAAGTGTGTCCAAGCCCTAAGGCTGAAGGCACACTACAAGCGTTAAAAATGCAGCGTTTTTGTCGCACGGCAGTTCTGCGAGTGCTTTGCGTATTGTGGTGCTAGTGTGGTTTTTTGACCACATCTTGAATCCGACAGCAATGCGTTTTTCGCTCACTGGATTTTCAGGTTTTGCTAACAATTACTATACAATCTGCAGCTGATTTGATCATAAGTGACGGTCAATTAGCTCCTTAATAAGGCTAAATCTAAGGGTACCATCACACGTCACGATATCGCAAACGATATCGTCTGAAAAGTCACATGATAGAGATCGCATGAACGATTCTGCGATATCGCTTGTGCGGTGTCACAAGCAAAGATGTAGTTTACGATCTTCAATTTGGAATCGCGCCAGTGATCATTGGCAGTACTCTGCGATCAAGAGCAGCCATTGTAGGAATAGGTGAAATTGTCAAGAAGATCTTTACACAGGTGTCACATAGCACGATGCAGCAGATCGTACAGTCGGAAATCGGCAAATTCCTGAACATGTTCAGAAATCTGCGATGAATGATACGACGCATTATCGTCGTCGTATGTAGGAGTCACACGCTACGATATCGTTTGGACGTCGTAGCCACGCCTCAAAAAACAGGTTGTTTCTGCGATATCGTGACGGTACCCTTAAAGTTCTAAGTTTTCTGCAAACAACGCAGGGGACTTAGGCTGGTTTCACACTGCGGTCAGATCAGGTCAGGTTCGATCAGGTTGTGTGTTTCAAAACCAGGAGTGTCTCCAAAACTCAGAACAGGTGTCAATCTTTCAATTATAGTTTTTCTCTGCAAGTTCCTCTCCTGGTTTTGGCACACAAACCTGATCGAACCTGATCAGTGAAAAACCGCAGTGTGAAACCAGCCTTAGAATCGTGCAAGTGTGACCCTAGCCTAAGCTGGATGACGCTTGTCCCATATTACTGGATGGTCCTGAACAAGCACAATTAACATCTCAACATTAATATACCGGGACATGATGCAGTATCAGGGTCTGTGGAGGAGGAAACACAGATTGTGCTTGTAATGGGACCCTAATTGCAGCTGCGCTTCCTGATAAGCTGATGAGTCAACTTACTGCTCAAAACTGTTTTTGTGCGTTTTTCACACTCGCCTTGTGTGTTACAATGATGTTTTTTTTTCACGCATCCATTGACTTACATTTGGCTCTCGCGCGTGAAAACCGAATGCTGCAATTGTATTTGCAATGCGTGTTTGACACGAGAAAAACGCACCAATATGCCCTGCAGCATTGCTTAACATTGGTCTGAGTGCAATGCGATGTTTTAACGCATTGCACTCGTGCGAGTCTCATGCCAGTGTGCCTTCAGCCTAAAGGTGGGGTCACACGCGGCGATCTGGCCTGCAATGTCGGAAGCGATGCGCGGGTGCCCGCTCGCTTCCGACATCGCAGGCCAGCTGTCACACGGCACGACGTTGCCGATGACGCGGAGGCGATGTGGGCGGAGCCGTCGCTCGCTGGGCTGGGCTCAGCCCAGTGAGCGATGGCTCAGTAACGCTGCGATATAGGCTGGATCGCGCCGCCAACAGTGTCAGACGGCGCGATCCAGCCTAATCGCTGGTCACAGGTTGACAGGTTTATGAACATGTTCATAAACCTGTCAACCTGCGACCAGCGATAATTTGCAGTTGCGTCGCGCTGTCACACAGTGCGACGCACTTGCAATATCGCCCGCGGCATCGCTGTGACGTCACTTTGCGGCGATGTCGCGGGCGAGATCGCCGCGTGTGACCCCACCTTAAGAGAGAATGTGTGTAAAAAGGTGGTAAACCATGTTGGGGACATCAGTACAAAAGGGGACCAGCATGGAGCACATTACTACACTACGGGGGCCAGGATGTGGATATTACTACAAAAGAGGACCAGGATGGGGGACGTTACTACAAAAAGGGGATCAGTATAGGTGACATCACTACAATATGACGACTAGGATGGGGGCATTACTACAAGGAGACCAGAATGAGGAACATTACTACAAGAACAGGGCCAGGAAAGAGGACATTTCTACAAAAGGGGATCAGGATGGGACATTACTACATGATGAGGACCAGGATGGGGACAGTACTACATGATGGGGACACTACTACAATATTGAGACCAGGATGTGGGATATTACTTTAGAATGGGGACATAACTACAAGAAGGGAACCACGGTGGGGACATTACTAAAAGAAGATGATCAGGATTTGGACATTGCCACAGAGCAAAAAATTCTGGCATTACTAAAAAGGTCACTTATTCCTAAAAAAAATTTGTGTGCGGCCCACCAACCCAGCCGAGTTTAAGACCCCTGTCCTAAAGCTTGTTCACATTATGTTTGGGACTAGACGATGTCCCAGAATTGCTCTAGGTCACTGCTACGTTGCAGTTTAATGCAAGTGAAGGGGACACATTGTAGATGGCAAGCAAATCACAAAACAAAAAAAAAAAATCCAACTGAGTCAAACTTTCTTGTCTTGGTACCTAGAGGTCACAACGTGACCCCATTCCTTTGTATTATGATGTGACGACTGATAGCAAGTTCCTAGAAGCCTACAGTGATTTTTAGCTTCTTGCACTTTTAAAGACCCAACCTAATGGCCTCCAGCTACTGTGAACACCAGGAAAGTCCTAACACACACCAAGCCTCTCCATAGGGCGCCATTAACCGGATATAGCCCATCAGTGGGTAGTACATAACGGCATAGTACACCATTTCTAGAAAAAGAAAAATATGGCACCATGCTATTTTTTTTCACAATGGGCCACATCTCACCCTCTGCCATACAGTGGGATGCATCACAAATATATTTCCAGGTGTTTGTATCATACATAGGAGAGTATGACACCACCGACATCAGTAACCGTACTATCATTACCCGTCTATTTTAGGGTGAGTGGCTCTATAAAGGGTTTTTGTTTTTTTTTAATCAAATATTGCACATAATTTAATAAAACAAATTACCAATGGGGGGGACGGAGATCCTGGAGTGACATCAACTTTAAAATATTTCAGTGTTTTTTTTTTCTTTTTTCCCCTCCTCCAGAGTAACTTCCACAATGCAGCCAGACACAGGGAGCATGTGGGGAAGGGGGGCAGGGTACACTGAGGTGTTTATTTTGATCTGCCACATTGGCAGAGACTATGGGAGGGGCGGGCGGGCAAAAGCCTAAACAATTAACCCATTCAATGCCAGCTAATTTTAGAGCCCCTGCGGTCAGAAGATATTTATATAGTCTGGACCGCAGAATGAATGAATAAATGAACTTTTAAATAGGGCGAAGATAGAGCGGAGCTGAAAATGTAACTTAATTGGTTTCAGGCAGTCCTATGCAAGATTCAGGCAGTCCTATGCAAGATTACAGATAGGGTGCAGACAGAATTGGTTAATATAAGTTTCTCTATCAGGTTAGTAGAAGGGTAGTGGGGGTACAATTAACCCTGTAAAGCCCAAAGTGGAAATATAAAGAGACTTGCTGAGAGGTTCCATTCATTAGCTGCTAACCCAAAGCAGGAACATTCCTGAGCGAGTCCTGGGAGGCGATGCCCGAATAAAGGGAATATTTCATACCTAGAACATGGTGAGGGGGGCACATATTTATGGGGTGTTAGAGGCGTTAACACTTTACTTGCCACATAGCATTCAATAAATTATTTTAGGTCAATGGTTGAGGTCATTACAAAATAGTACAGGAAAAGTTACAAAGAAAACTTATAATGCCAGCACATCACAGATTGATACTGGGCCGGAGAGCTTGCAATCTATACTTGTAAGATCTGAGCAGCCTGTCTATGCCTCAGGTAGTGCAAGTTTTGCATTTTCTCCTGCTGATCTTCTGGTTACACAGATTATGATTTGTTTGCCAGTTTTTCTCTTATTTTGCCTTTTCTTACAGCCACATCCTATACATTATATTTGATCTTTTGTCACAATCAATAATTCAGATGATTGTCAATATAAGAGCGAATGATGCTTCTTTGGGTAATCTATGGCCAATATTGGCCCAGAAGTTGCATTTTAAGCAGCAGTGATAGGTGATAAATTTGTAGATTGTGTGTACCTCCTCTCAGCCCCCCTCTATCCACAACCCTTCCAAGAGGTGAGTGTTCCCCTTACCTGAGCTTAGGCTGCTCTGGAAGTAGAAGATGATCAATATGAAGGAGCCCAGACAGGTGGCCAGGACCATCACTTTGCTTCTCCTCATGCTGCACAGGGAGCCAGCCCTGGGTGATCATTGCCTGCAAACTGTGCACAGATCCACTCAGTCCCTGCACTCTCCCTGCACAGCCAGAGAGCCCACAAAGGAAGGCACCACCTGCCTCCACCTACACAGGGGTGGATCACTCCTCAAATTATGGGACAACTTTTTGCAAAATCCTCCCTCAAACTTTAGTCTTCTACTATACTAAATCTCAGATTCCAATACTCTAAAAGAAGCAATTGCATGATTTAGGAAGTTTTACAAAGTCATAAATAACTATCCCTTTTTCAACCTCCCCCCTCTCGTATGTTACAATTGGTATAGACCGTCCTGGGAGCTTCTGTTCTCATACAGAGTGTGCTGGATCTGCAAAGTTTGATAATGTGTGCAAATGAGGTGTGATACAAAGGCTCCTTGTGTGATACAGTGTATCTGTGTGTATGAAGTGATACTAAAGGCCCACGTCACAAGCTTCAATATCGTTAACGATATCGCTGAAACGTCACGATTTTTTAATTGCTTAAACGATATCGTTTGTGCGTCGTTGCGTGTAACCGAGTGATCTTGGGGTGAAAAATCGTTTGATCGCTCATCACAGATTTGAGATCCTGACCTCAAATCCATTGTGCGTCGTTCAGGTAACCAACGTTCAAACCTGCTGCATCGTTGTGTGTGACACCACGATAACGATCTTGTGAACGACTTCCCCTATTCACAACATTGAACAAGTATAGTTCTCTGGGTTGTGTGAACGATAGCTGCTCGCCACATCGTTGGCGCCTCGTTCACGATATCTACACGTGTGACATCTCACCAACGATCTCGAAAGATTGTCCGAACGATCCGTTCACGGGAGATCGCTTGGGCGATCGTTATCGATATTGAAGCGTGTGACGTGGCCTTAAGGCTCATTGTGTGATACATTGTATCTGTGTGTAGAAATAAACTGATACTGAGGGTACCGTTACACGTCGCAGCATTGCATGCAATTTCACTTGCAACTTACTGGTTGCAGTGAAATCATGGACACATTGTTCTATTTTGTGGCCGTGTACAAATGGAACAATGTGTCCATGATTTCACTGCAACCAGTAAGTTGCAAGTGAAATTGCATGCAATGTTGCAACGTGTAAAGGTACCCTTAAGCTCAGTGTATGATACCATGTATCTGTATTTACAAATAAACTGATACAAAGACTTAAGGCCCCTTTACACACTGATGGCCACTTTACACGTCCCAACATCGTTTCGATATTGTATACAACGGTACGAGAGCGCGCACTTTTTTGGCTGAAATCCAAGATCGCATAGGAGCTGTCACACAGGGAGATATCGGCAGGCAACACAACTGCGATGTATACGCCCCCTTGTACACGCGAACCAGGGAACGACCATTTAACATGGGAGTGAATAGGGGAAGTTGCTCTCCAAGTCGGTGTTGGGCTGTTACACAGAACGATCCTGCCAGATCGTCCATCCAATATCGGGCAGTTTGAGAGCCTACACAATTCTTCCCGGTTGCGGCGTGTAAAGGTACCCTAAGGATGGTTTCAAACTTGTGTATGTAAATGTAGCATACCAAACACATGCGCACTGCGTTCCTATTTTTAACATGGGAACACATAGTACCTGCGTTTGGCTGCGTTCAGTTGCAGTTGCGTTCGGATGCGCATAATTTATGCGCCCTCTTCCACACTCCGAACGCAGCCTGTTGCAGTTTTTGTGCGTTTGAGGGAGCTTGTTTTATCTGAAAGCTCCCACAATAGTGCGCAATGCATGGGAGTCAATGGATCCGCAGTGTCCTCCGCATGACAGCGCAGGAGAACGCTGCGGATCACATTGAAATCTCTCCCGGGACATCAGCGGTGGCTACCGGGAGATCAGCAGCGGTCACCGGGAGATCAGCTGGAGCAGCTGCTGATCTCCTCTCCCGGCCGCCGCTAATCTCCCGGCGGTGAGAAACAGCTGATTTGACAGCTGTTTAAATCCCCCGCGCCGACATCTCCTCTTCGGTGTCGGCACGGGAGATTTAAACAGTTGTCAGATCAGCTGTTTCTCCCCGCCGACACCGGTGGGAGATCAGCGGCGGCCGGGAGGAGTAGATCTCTGCCCCTGATCTCCGCCTCCAAGCCATCGCCGAGACAGCTGATTGGCTGGCCGGCCTACATACTGATGTGAACGCATGTTGAGATTTTCCACTGCGTTCACATCAGTATGGCTGCATTTGCAATGCGTTTGCGTCTGCATGCCCTCCGCATGCAGACAAAAACACAAATGTGAAACCAGCCTCAGTGTGTGATCCATTGAAACTGTGTGTACAAAAATAAGAAATGAGTTACAATCTTTAGTGAAGTCTCATCAAAGAGAAGGGAAAAATGAGCAAAGCTAAGTTCACATTTACATCTGTCTGTTCTGATTCTAGAAACAGATTAGGTCCCCTTCACAACATGTTTTTTATGGATCTGTGGCACGGATAGGCACGGATCCGATTTGGCTCCCCATGTTCCCTATGGGCTTGGATTGGTCCTTAATGGCCATCCATGTGTGCAGGGATCCGATTGTGTCCGCTTTTTTCACGTCCCCAAAATCGTAGGTGTATGTAGATACACTGCTAAAGTGAAAATACAGGAACAGAGCAGTGATTGTGTACGGAGCATGCTCAGTACACTAAAGGCCCCGCTACACCGGCCGACACTGCCGGAGATGTCGGCGGCGACTGACGGGTGCGCGCACGTTTTTGGCTCCCCGCCAGCGTCGCAGCCCCCCATTTACACGGGGAGACATCTCCGGCGATGGGCTGGCGAGCTGAGAGGCGGCATTTCTCAAAACCCCAGCGGCGATGCAGGACAATGAGAGCCTATGGCTCCCATCGCCTGTCAGTTCGCTGGCGGCCGTTTACATGGGGCGATGTGTGCACATCACCCCAGATAGGCCGCTTGGTTTCACATCACTGATGTGAAACCAGGATAGCTGTCATAGCCGCCGACATCGCCCCTTTACATTAGGCGACGCAGGGGCGATATCACTGCCGATAGGCCACTCCCCTACGTCGCCTATGTAATCGGCGGCGATGTCGCCAGGTGTAACGGGGCTTTAAAACTGGATCTGGGAAACGATTCTGTTTTTTTCCCGGATCCGAGCTCCATAGACCCCCATGTTATTTGAATCGGACAACGTCGGATCCGATTCTGTCCGATTGTGTCCGCTTTTTTGAAGGCAACACAAAATCAGAGCAATCTTGAGGACGTGAAAAAAGCGGACACAATTGGATCCCTGCACACACATTAAGGACCAATCCGTGCCCATCCGTGTCCATAGGGGACATGGGGAGCCAAATCGGATCCGTAGCTATCAGTTTTACAACGGTTAGCCACAGATACCCAAAAAACGTGATGTGAAGGGGGCCTTACAAATTTGGGCCTCTGTATTCCTGTCCGTGTGGTCCTGCAAAAAACAGGATCCCCATGGACTGGAAAAAAACATGATGTGAAGGGGGCCTAACATTACGGTAATCTAAAGGCCGGGTTACACGCATCGCTACCGATGTCGCTGCAACATCACAGGTTTTGTGACGTTGCAGCGACTTCGCCAGCGACGTCGCAGCGTGTGACATGCCGCAACGACCAGTGATGTTGCGGAATGGCCGGGACCATTTTTCTATCATTGGTCTGACGTCAGTACACCCACGCCGCATGCGCAGTGCGGGGCTTGAAGCCCGCAGAGCGGCGCAGGTGTACTGACGTCACCCGATACCAGAAATGACGCGATTTGCGTCATTACAGCCCCATTACAGCCTCGCCAGCGCTGAGGAGCGCTGGGAGGCGCTGATAACATTATGCCTTGCAGATCACGCCTATTAAGGCGTGCTATCATGACGACATGGGCCCTCCTGAGTGACTATGAATATAGCCACTATACTCATTATCATCACTAATGAGTAAGTGCTGTAACGTTTTTCTATACTTTCACTGGATACATTTATTAGCAAAAAGGAGTGTGGGATTACTGATGGGAGGCTGCAGGGACATGTTTTAATAGCTTAGGAGGCGATTTGGGGTGACAGGATCCCTTTAAGGCGGCCGTCACACGCTTCAATGTTATGCACGATATCGCTTAAGCGATCTGCTTTTTGATGTCTTAAGCGATATTGTTTGTGCATCGCTGCGAGTAATCAAGCAATTTTACGCTGTGAAATCGCTTGATTGTTAGATCGCAGATATGAGAGCCGGAGCTCAAATCAAGCGATAAACGCTTGATCAATCTGCATCATCGTGGTGTGTGACACCACGATGAACGATCTCCCAGCGGCAGAGCCTATGCTGGGAGATGGTATCTATGGTAAACGTCGGGTTACTAAGCGACCGCGCGGCGCCTAGTAACCCGATGTGTACCATAGTTACCAGCGATCTCACTGCTCCACATCGCTGGTGAGTCTGTCCGTGTGACAGCTCACCAGCAATGTGAACGATATTAATAATTAGCGATCGCGCGTGCACGTGATCGCTTACAATATCGTGCATAACATTGAAGCGTGTGATGGCCGCCTTAGTTAAACACTGTTAAAGGGAACCTGTCACCAGGTTTTTGCAACCTAATCTGAGAATAGCATAATATAGGACCCGAGATCCTGATTCCAGCGATGTGTCACTTACAGGGCTGCTCAGTGTAGTTTTCATAAAATCACTGTTTAAACAGCTGGAGATTATCATTAGCAGTCCTCTCGGCCTGCTGCCAAGTGGTCTGGTATATTCACAGACTGCTAAATCTGCAACAGAGAAAACAGTAATTTTATCAAAATGACAGCAAGCAGCTCAGTAAATGACACATCACTGGAATCAGGGTCTCTGTCTCTACATTATGCTGCTCTCAGATGGGATGGCAAAAACCAGGTGACAGGTTCCCTTTAATATAACTGATCGGTAGTAACTCAGTTTGGCCACTGGAGGTCATCAGTGGACACGAGTAGAAAGATCTGGAACCAGGAAGTAATGTTTAGTCAGTGTCTCCTGAGGTAAATTGACTGAGACAGACTCCTGAGGAGATTCTACACAGAAAAGAAGACATGTCGGCTGTTCTGAGGGGCTCGTGGATCAAGGGAAGGACGCGCCTGGCTTAAACAGTGTTAGAATTATTCAAGGGCTTGATCTACACCGTGGACTGAAAGATAAGCCGTGTTCTGTGAGTACATAAGACTGACCGATCAATATATAGGGATAGTCAGACAGGGTGAGTTAGCCAGAAACTACAAAGGACTAAAGGCTTGATCTATACAAGATATTAAATATTGAGACTTATATGAGTGTGATATGCAAAGAGAAGCCGAATGTGGATGACCCTGTAGAACTGAGGGAATTATCACCATCCCTGTTATACTGGGCTGTGCCCAGTGTGAGGAAGATCTTGTATACCTCAGTGGCTGATTGTTATGGTGAAAAGACATTCACCCTGTAAACTGTCTGTACATTACCGAGATAAGAGTTTTCACCTCATGCAGGAGGCAAAACTGCATTTGCTGTAAATAGGTTGTGGGATAAATTTATATAAGGGAATCAGGGATCCCGAAGTATTTAGTACATAGCGGGGGAGTGGGGTGTAAGGTTATATCCCGAGGGGAACACGTGCCGCGGCTGTAGTAAGAGCCTGGGTAGGCCCTGTACGGGGTAAGGGTGGGGGTGATATAGTCAGGGGTAGTTGTGTTCCCTCTCTGCAAAACAGGTACGTGAGTAATATTGATGCATATAGAATCGCTTCATGGCACAATACACAATATAACCAGGCAAAAATTAAAATATATATGAATTAACAAGATTGCCGGCCCTTTTATGATGCACACTGCTATCTGCTCCCTAGCACACTCATCGGGGCGTGAATAATTACCAAGCAGACGGCGGGGAGAAGCAGCAAGGAACGCCTTTTGCGGCTTCTCAAATACTGAGAAGCCGCAGATCAGAAGGTATAAAAACCACTTTTATAACTTTGCAATATCGCTTTAGAGACACAAAGGGATGGCTAGAAATGTATTAGCATGGTGCAGGGACAGGTATAAAGAGGCTGGGGGCTCATTTTTCGGGGTCAGGTTCCCTTTAAAGGGAACCTGTCACCTGGATCTAAGTCCCCACACTATCACTACCTGTCCCTGCACCTTCCTAGCTGCTCCCTATCTATCCCTCTCTGAGCTAAATCCGCCCTATAAAACTGCAGAAAAATAACTTATAACTTACAGCAGTCCCTGAGGCTGGGGACTGAGAAGGCGGCACCAGGCTCCACTCTGCCCCTCCTCAATGCAGCAGTGCAACGCCCCGCTGGGCGGCATTATTCTTTCTTCATCGCCGCCTCCTCCATTTGGAATTTCTGCTTTACACCTGTCATATTGTGGTGATGCGACCTTGATGTGTCCCCTGACCGGGACACAGCATATGGGAGATTGCATCTTCTGCTCGATAGCAGCACACACAGGGTTAGCTGCTGCTGGAGCTGAGTGCTGATTGTAAGCACTGACGCCCAGGTGTGCAGGTATAGGAATAGGAGATGATATGAGCTGCCCTGGGCTGTGAGGAGGGAGTGGAGTGTGTCAGGACAGCAGCAGGAGCTGCTGTGTAGAGAGCAACACATGGGGGCCCGAGGCAGCACAAAGAGGCCCCATGCAGCAGAAAGAGGCCCTACGCTACATATAGGGGCCCCAGGCAGTGCTAGGGGCCCCAGGCTGTGCACAGGGCCCCAGGCAGCACAAAGTGGCCCCAGGCAACATACAGGGGCCCCAGGCAGCATACAAGGGCCCCAGGCAGAGCACGGGGCACCAGGCAGTGCACAGGGCCCCAGGCAGCACAAAGTACTGGGCCCCAGGCTACACACAGGATCCCAGGCTACACACAGGGGCCCCATGCAGCATACAAGGGCCCCATGCAGCATACAGGGCCCCAGGCAGTGCACGGGGCCCCAGGCAGTGCACGGGGCCCCAGGCAGTGCACGGGGCCCCAGGCAGCACACAGGGGCCACAGGCTACACACAGGATCCCAGGCTACACACAGGGGCCCCAGCCAGCATACAAGGGCCCCAGGCAGTGCACAGGGCCCCAGGCAGCACAAAGTGGCCCCAGGCAACATACAGGGGCCCCAGGCAGTACTAGGGGCCCCAGGCTACACACAGGATCCCAGGCTACACACAGGGGCCCCATGCAGTATACAAGGGCCCCAGGCAGAACAAAGGGGCCCCAGGCAGCGCATGGGGGCCCGAGGCAGCACAAAGTGGCCCCAGGTGGCCCACGTGCTGCCTGGGGCCCCCGTGTGCTGCCTGGGGCCCCCGTGTGCTGCCTGGGGCCCCCATGCGCTGCCTGGGGCCCTAGGATTGCCTGGGGCCCCTGTATGTTGCCTAGGGCCACTTTGTGCTGCCTCGGGCCCTCATGCGTTGCTTGGGGCCCTGTGCACGGCTTGGGGCTCTGATCTACAGCTGCTGTGGTATACGGAGAGTTATAATCTGGCCTAGGCCTGTTTATACCCCGGGGTATAGTTTGGGCTAGGCCAGAATATACCCAGGGTATATTCTGGTCCAGGGGGGTATAATATACCTGGGGTATAATCTGGGTTAGACCACTTTAACCCCAGGTATATTCTGGACGGGGGCTTAGTCTGGCCTGTTAACACCGGAACCTGGAGGTCTGTGAATACCTGAACTGTGCCATTAAACTGTGTGCTGTGTGAGTAAATACCTGAGTCACTGACTTCTGTCGTGCTGATCCTAACCACTACCTTACAGTGTAAAGTGGGTGGGAGATTCCAAATGGAGGAGGCGGCGATGAAGAAAGAATAACGCCGCCTGGTGGGGCGTGTGCTGCTGCATCGAGGAGGGGCAGAATGGAGCCTGGCGCCGCCTTCTCAGTCCCCAGCCTCAGGGACTTCTGTAAGTTATAAGTTATTTTTCTGCAGTTTTATAGGGCGGATTTAGCTCAGAGAGGGATAGATAGGGAGCAGCTAGGAAGGTGCAGGGACAGGTAGTGATAGTGTGGGGACTTAGATCCAGGTGACAGGTTCCCTTTAATTGTGGAATTTTATATCCACAGTATGACAACTTGTGCAGCTGATTGATCATGGATTTGTTGCAAATTCATCCAATTTCCTTCAGTTCTAGATTTCTAAAACTATGGTTTATTTTTTGTTTTGTTTTTATATAGTATAGTCCACACTAAAATCCCAGCCCAAAGTCCCACAATTTTCTGCTGATTTGTCTTGAAGATTTCCCTATAGATTGTTTTCAAACTTTTAGCATCAAATCCAACCTACGTGGACTTTCCCTAAGGCCGGGGCACACGTTCAGTATTTGTAGGCCAAAATCGGAAGTGGAACAGAGGAAAAGGATAATAAAACAAGTGCTAAACGTCTGTATTTTTAATCCACTCCTGGTTTTGGCTACAAATATTGACGGAAAATGGTCACCAAATGTTGAAAGTGTGAACGTGACCTTAAAGTCCATTTAGGCCCGCTGCACACCACGGTTTTTGTGATCCGGGGCTCTCCGGTGTGAAACTGACAACCCTGGATCCAATTTCGGCCCCATTGTCTCCCTATGAGGCCGGATGGCAGTGTCTTGCCATCCGATTTCCATCTCTCAGGGAGGATCCAGCAGAATTTGTTTTTTTTCCCAGGACACAAAATCGCAGCTTGCAGCGTTTTTGTGTCCGTGGCAAAAATCTGGTAAAATCGGATCCTGCCGGATCTGGCGCTCCCTAAAATGGGAGTCTAATTTGCCCTCCGGTTCTGTTTGTCTGGAGCTGTCAGGCTGTGTCTGGTGCTTCCTGCAAAACACTGGACACAACCTGACACCACAAAACCATGGTGTGAAGCTGGATTTATAGGACTAAGGACACCACAGTTTTGGTGTATCAAGTTCTGTCCGGTGTTTGGCAGGAAGCACCAGACAGAACCTGACAGCCCTGGATAGAACAGAACCAGAGGGCAAATATGCCCTCCGGTCCTGTTTTCTGGCAGAATCGGCAGATCGCAGGGTTCAGGAGCTGTCTCTGCCGAAATTTCAAAATCGCAGCTAGCGGGTAGCTGGCCTCAGTTCTGAAATCTCAGTGGGGAGCTCTCCACGGTGCTGAAGTTCAGCGCAGGCCGGCACTGAGCTTCAGCAGTAGGCGTCCGGCAGCCGGATGAGATTTTTTGTCGGATTTGGCACCCATAGACTCCCATGTTAGGGAGCGCCGGATCCGGGAGGATCCGATTTGTACAGATTTTTGCCCCTGACAGAAAATCGCAGCAAGCTGCAATTCTGTGTACGGGAGAAAAATCAGAATTCTCCCGAATCCTCCCGGACAGATGGAAATCGGATGGCAAATAGCTGCCATCCAGCCCATAGGAACACTATGGGGCCGAAATCTGATCTGGGGCTGTCCGGTTCACACCGGACAGCCCTAGATCAGCAAAACAGTGTTTTGAAGCCGCCCTAACTGGTGGCATGATATGACCGCAGATCGATCATTTTAATCCCTTCACCACCAACCTGTTTTGACACTAATTTCATTTCATTTCATTTCAAAAATTCTTTTTATTGTTTTACAAGATATTGAGATGATAATCAGATAATTACAGAGTAGGAGAATTCAGCTCGTGACAATTAATGAAAAATGATTAGATAATTCCAAACATATGTTTAAATACGGTTGTTGTCAAACTATCTAGAGAAAGTTAAGCACAAGAAGAAGATGAAACAGTAAATGAGAGAAGAAAAGAGAATAGGTAGGAGAATAGGAGAGAGAATAATAGGTTAGAGGGGAAGAAAGAGACGGGGAGGGCGGGTCATGAGGTGGAGCCTATAGGATCTCTGTTGAGTAAATGAGGCGAGGGGTCAAGATTGAGGTACTATGAGCGTCTTTTTGAAGAGTACCCAAGCTCGCCAGTGGTTATTAACAGATGCTTGTGTGTGGTTCACCAAGGCAGCCAGTTTCGCCACTAGATACAGTTGGTCAGTTTTATCAATTAACGACTGAAGAGTCGGAATTTGAGGAGGTCCCCATACCGTTGGTAAAAGAAGTTTCGCCGCAGCTAGTATTGTACAGATTAACACAGAGAACTCACCATGGGAAGCGTCTAGGGGTAGATTCAACAGGACAACTTCAGGGGATAACTTGATATTTTGATTAGTCACATCTCTGATCAGGCATGTCATCAGATTCCAGTAGGGGATCAGGGATGGACCATGCCACCAAAGGTGGATGTAGTTCCCATTCACATCACCACAACGCCAGCAATTCGTAGGGAATTGTGTCTTCCATTTGTGAGTTCTCAGCGGGTCAGTATACCAGCGGGAGAGAATTTTGTAGGAGTTTTCTTGTACTTTGATGCATTTAGTCGGGCCATGTGAGTGGGTGTAGATATATGAAATCTGTTGAGGTGTAAACTCATAACCTAAATCTTTTTCCCAGCTATGTATATAGGCTCTTTTCATGGGTACATCTCTATCTAAAATGCTTTGGTAAATGGTAGAAAGGATCTTAGTAGGTCTAATCTGTCTTGCGCAGAGCGTTTCAAATGCCGTGGGATTGCGGGTAAGTGCTGTATCGAATTGGATGTTGTGTAGGAGGGATTGTAGAGTCTTATATTGGAGGAAATTAATAGATTCAAGGCCTGGTATTTTGTGCAGATTAGATAACGGAAGAAGTGCTCCGTCTGTGTATAATTGATCCGCTGTTAGGCTGGCAAGTAGTCCGGTGCGGTATTTGCTGGGGTTGTATAGTAGGTTCAATCCCATTAGTATATCCAACAAGGTAAGGAGAGGAGTCGATGGGGGTATCAAGTAGGTATGTATATTGGTCCATATTCGTAGAAGTGTGCTTGTGAGAGGGTTATGTTGTCGTTCAGGTGATTTGTCACTGCAGTGCGTCAGTAGGAGTGGGCGGAGGGCTGTGGGGATAATTTGTTTTCTATATCTATCCATAATTTGTTGTGTGTGTTTCATATGATATCAATAGAACGTGATAAAACTAATGACCGAGCCATTTTTTACAATTCTAACCAGTATCACTTTGAGGTTATAACTCTGGAATGCTATATGGAATCCCAGTGATTCCATGATTGTTTTTTATTATTGTTTTTTTGTTAAATCTTGAAGTTCTTGTTAGTGGTAAATGAAGGATTTTTTTTTGCGTTTCTTTGTGAAAAAAATCTGAAATTTTGCAAAGAATTTTGAAAATATTGCAATTTTTATACCGTTAAACCAGAGAGTTATATCACGCAAAATAGTAAATAACATTTCCCACATGTCTACTTTACATCAGCACCAATTTTGAAACGACATTTTTTTTGTTAGGAAGATGGAAGGGTTAAAGATTTATCAGCAATTTCTCAATTTTTAACAAACTTTACAAAGCCTCTTTATTTTAGAACCAGATCACGTTTGAAGTGACTTTGTGGGGCGTTAAATTACAGAAAATGCCCAAAAGTGACACCATTCTAAAAACTGCACCCTCAAAGTGCAGAAAACCACATTCATGAAGTTTATTAAAGGTGAACTCCGAGGACATAAATCAATTACTGTCTCTGCCCTCCTACATGATGAAGCAGAGCTGGGTACTACAGCTCTAGGATCTATAGATCGCTTATAAATCAATAAAATCATATCTGCTCCTCAGCTCTCACCTCTCCCTTCAGGGACAGAGAAATTCAGCCTCATGCTGCTGCAGAGATCAGGAGGTGTGTTGGGGGGGCGTGGACCCCGAGGGCTCCAGGATCATCTTACATTCCTGCCCCTTCATACTTCTGTATGGGCAGGGGGCGTGGCTGCTGGCCCCATGGTCACACTACATTCCTGCCCCTAATATACCATCCTATGTAATGTAAGAACAAGGGTGTTCTTTCTTCAAATAGCAATCATATCACCAAGCAGATAGAAATACACGCTGTGATCTTTTGCTTTACAATGATAAGATGCTGTATAATGTGTACTGTCATGTATCAGGCTAGGAGCAGAGGCAAAGCACTGCATTGATTGATTCAGCCCTTCCATTGTCTCCCCTCCCCCATATCAGCTTGGTAGCTTCCTGTCCCCTGAAACTTTAGCACTTTGCATGACTGAATTTCTCTGTCCCTGAAGGGAGAGGTGAGAGCTGAAGAGTAGATATCATTTTATTGATTTATAAGTGGACCCTAGAACTGTAGTGTCCAGCTCTGCTTCATCATGTAGGAGGGCAGGGATGGTACTTTTTTTTTTTATCTCTCGGGAGATCCTCTTTAACCCTTCAAGTGCTTCCCAATAACTAAAGAAATGTGGAAATTAATCACAGTAAAAAGTCACTTGTGGGGGTTTTCCACTGTTTAGGCACATCAGTGGCTCTGCAAACATGACATAGAGTCCGCTAACGATTCAAGACAATTTTCCATTCAAGAAGTCATTTGACTCTCCTTCCCTTCAAAGCCCTGCCACATATGGGGTATCTGAGTATTTGGGAGAAATGGGACAACAAATTATATGGTCCATTGTATCCTGTTACCCTTGAGAAAAGTCAGTATTTGAGTCTAATTTTTATTGGAAAAAGTAAAATTTTCATTTTTTTTCCTTCCACATTGGTTTAGTAAGTCATTGAAACAAATAAAGATGAGTAGTCCAAAATTGAAATTAATCACAGAAAGAGAAGACACCTCCTAAAACTTAATTTTTTTTTCTTATATACAAGTAAAAACCCATAATACCAGATAAAATATCAAAGTAATATATATTTGCGTGGAAAAAACATACATTTGAAAACTACACTAGTCGCATAAAATCATCTAAAAATGGGAATTTGTGTGGTTCCCAATAATAATAGATGAGAATCCCATCTATCAGAGAGTCCATTAGGTACCATAGATCCTACAAAGAAACAGCAATCTAATTCTTCTATTATTCCCAATAGGGAAGGGATAATCACAAGGAAAAATATTTCTAGAGAAAAATCCCATCAAGTCATCATACTGTAAATAGTTCAGGGTCTAAATAATCTTTCCGTGTATCAATACTTTCACTATATGACACCTGACTTTTAGACCTCTACAGTACAAGGACTTGATGGGATTTTTATCTAGAAATATTTTTCCTTGTGATTATCACTTCCCTATTGGGAATTATAGAAGAAGTAGATGGAGGCCCGATACTATAGCATCGAGTAAGTGGTGACATAATGATGGGGGTGGGCTGTGTGGTGCTGGGGGCGGTGGCTGTCTCTCCCTCTGTGCTGTTTCTCCCTGTCCGCTTGCTTTTTTCCCCCTTGCTCTTCACCTACCCTTGTGCTGCCTCTCTGCCCCTACTGAGGTCACTCTCAGGGCCCTCCTGTGCTGTCTCTCTGCTCCTTTTGTGGTCACTCCCTCCCCCATGTGGTCATTCTCTGTCGCTACCCCCCCTGTGGTTGCTTTCCACCCTCCCCTGTGTTGCCTATCTGCCCCCCCAATGAGGTCGCTCTGAGCCCCCCTGTGGTCACTCTCTGGGTGGGCAGCACAGAGTGTAGGGGAAGTGCAGAGCATGGGGTCAGAGGAGCGCAGAGCGTGGGGTGGGAAGAACGCAGAGTGTGGGGTGGGGGTAAAGTGCAGAGCACAAAGGGGCAGTGCAGAGCGTGGGGGCTTAGTGCAGAGCGTGGGGTGGTCGGAGCGCACTGGGGTGGAGGGAGCAATGAGCGGGGGGGGGGGGGAAGCGCAGAGCGTGGGGTCAGAAGAGTGCAGAGCGTGGGGTGGGAAGAACGCAGAGTGTGAGGTGGGGGGATTGCAGAGTGCGGGGGGAAAGTGCAGAACACAAAGGGGCAGTGCAGAGCATGGTGGCAGTGCAGAGCATGGGGGCTTAATGCAGAGCGTGGGGTGGTCAGAGCGAACTGGGTTGGGGGGGAACAATGAGCATGGGGGGGAGTGCAGAGCACAGGGGAGCGCAAAGTGGGCAGTGCAGGGGGCAGAGCAGGGGGGGGGCAGTGCAGAGCACAGAGGGGAGCGCAGAGTTCGGGGGGCAGTGCAGAGCGTAGGGGCAGTGTAAAGCACGGGAAAGCACAGAGCATGGGGGCCAGTGCAGACTGCAGGGGGAAGCACAGAGCATGGGGGGGTAATGCAGAGCGCGGGGGGCAGTGAATGCAGGGGCTGACTGTGGTGTGGTGTGAGCGTGGGCTGCAGCTGCATTACCTGGCTGCTCTCTGCTCCCCCATCCATTCTGCTTAAGGACCTGTGGTGACATCATGATCATGTGTCCTGGCTCAGCACATGATGGTTACGTCAGCACAGGTCTTGTAAGTCCCAGTTGACCGGCTGTGGCGTCGGGTTAGTGGGGCCCACTGCAGGGACCGGGAGGGGGTGATTGTGCGGACTGCTGGGACCAGGCAGGGTGATCAGGCGGACTGCTGGGAGCAGCCGAGAAGAGCATGCAGCGGGCTGCGGCCGCCTATTTCCATACCCATCACTTGGGTGTGGAAATATGGCGCTGGTGGAATTGGCATAGGCGGACATCCAGACAGAAGTGGATGAGCCACTTTGCAATTATATATTAGATTAGATTGCTGTTTCTTTATAGGATCTACCTTAGGGACTCTCTGATAGATGGGATTTTCCTCTATTATTGTTGGGAAACACACATACCGTATTCCTATTTTTAGGTGATTCTATGTGACTAGTGTATTTTTCGAATGTAGTCTTTTCACACACACAAATACAGTTAGGGCCAGAAATATTTGGACAGTGACACAAGTTTTGTTATTTTAGCTGTTTACAAAAACATGTTCAGAAATACAATTATATATATAATATGGGCTGAAAGTGCACACTCCCAGCTGCAATATGAGAGTTTCCACATCCAAATCGGAGAAAGGGTTTAGGAATCATAGCTCTGTAGTGCATAGCCTCCTCTTTTTCAAGGGACCAAAAGTAATTGGACAATGGACTCTAAGGGCTGCAATTAACTCTGAAGGCGTCTCCCTCGTTAACCTGTAATCAATGAAGTAGTTAAAAGGTCAGGGGTGGATTCCAGGTATGTGGTTTTGCATTTGGAAGCTGTTGCTGTGACCAGACAACATGCGGTCAAAGGAACTCTCAATTGAGGTGAAGCAGAACATCCTGAGGCTGAAAAAAAAGAAAAAATCCATCAGAGAGATAGCAGACATGCTTGGAGTAGCAAAATCAACAGTTGGGTACATTCTGAGAAAAAAGGAATTGACTGGTGAGCTTGGGAACTCTTAAAGGCCTGGGCGTCCACGGATGACAACAGTGGTGGATGATCGCCACATACTTTATTTGGTGAAGAAGAACCCGTTCACAACATCAACTGAAGTCCAGAACACTCTCAGTGAAGTAGGTGTATCTGTCTCTAAGTCAACAGTAAAGAGAAGACTCCATGACAGTAAATACAAAGGGTTCACATCTAGATGCAAACCATTCATCAATTCCAAAAATAGACAGGCCAGAGTTAAATTTGCTGAAAAACACCTCAAGAAGCCAGCTCAGTTCTGGAAAAGTATTCTATGGACAGATGAGACAACGATCAACCTGTACCAGAATGATGGGAAGAAAAAAGTTTGGAGAAGAATGGGAACGGCACATGATCCAAGGCACACCACATCCTCTGTAAAACATGGTGGAGGCAACGTGATGGCATGGGCATGCATGGCTTTCAATGGCACTGGGTCACTTGTGTTTATTGATGACATAACAGCAGACAAGAGTAGCCGGATGAATTCTGAAGTGTGCCGGGATATACTTTCAGCCCAGATTCAGCCAAATGCTGCAAAGTTGATTGGACGTCGCTTCATAGTACAGATGGACAATGACCCCAAGCATACAGCCAAAGCTACCCAGGAGTTCATGAGTGCAAAAAAGTGGAACATTCTGCAATGGCCAAGTCAATCACCAGATCTTAACCCAATTGAGCATGCATTTCACTTGCTGAAATCCAGACTTAAGACGGAAAGACCCACAAACAAGCAAGACCTGAAGGCTGTGGCTGTAAAGGCCTGGCAAAGCATTAAGAAGGAGGAAACCCAGCGTTTGGTGATGTCCATGGGTTCCAGACTTAAGGCAGTGATTGCCTCCAAAGGATTCGCAACAAAATATTGAAAATAAAAATATTTTGTTTGGGTTATGTTTATTTGTCCAATTACTTTTGACCTCCTAAAATGTGGAGTGTTTGTAAAGAAATGTGTACAATTCCTACATTTTCTATCAGATATTTTTGTTCAACCCTTCAAATTAAATGTTACAATCTGCACTTGAATTCTGTTGTAGAGGTTTAATTTCAAATCCAATGTGGTGGCATGCAGAGCCCAACTCGCGAAAATTGTGTCACTGTCCAAATATTTCTGGCCCTAACTGTATATATTACTTTGATATTTTATCCATTATTTTGGATTTTTACTTGTATATACAATAGACTTTAGGTTTTAGGAGTTTTGTTCTTTTCCTGGCATTAATGTGAATTTTGGACTACTCTGCTTCATTTGTTTTGGTGACTTACTAAAGTAATGTAGAAGGAAAATACAAAAAATGTTACTTTTTCAAATAAATAATTTAGCCTCAACTAATTAATTTTCACAAGGGTAACAGGAGGAATTGCACCATAGAATTTGTTGTGCAATTTCTCCTGAGTGCAGCGATACTCTATATGTAGCGGAAAAAAACACTGTTTGGACGCACGGCAGGGCTCAGAAGGGAGGGAGCATCATTTAAATTTTTGAACAGAAAATTGACTGAAATTGTTAGCTGACACCATATTGTGTCTGGAGAGCCCCCGATATGCATAAACATTGGAAACCCTCACAAGTGACTCCATTTTGGAAAGTAGATCCCAAATAATTTATCTAGATGTGTGATGAGGACTTTGAACCTCCAGGTGCTTCACAGAATGGTATAATGTTGATCTGCGAAAATGAAAAAGTAAATTTTTTTCAACAAAAAATGTTTTAGCGCCAATTTTTTCACTTTCACAAGGTCAACAGGAAAAAAAAAGGACCCAAAAAGTTCTCCTAAGTACGCTGATACCCCATATGTGGTGGAAAATTACTGCTTTGGTGCATAAAAATACAAAATAATGGATGAAATGTCAAAGTAATATATATCTGTGTGAAAAACCTATACATTTGAAAAATACAGTAGTCACGTAGAATCACTGACAATAGGAATATTTGTGTTTCCCTATAGTAATAGAGGATAATCTCATCTATCAGAGAGTCACTAAGGTAGACCCTATAAAGAAGGGGTTTATTTCATGTTTTCAAGATTTCCTTAGTATTGCACAGGTGATAATATAATCACTGGTGATGATTCCGACCCCTGTGCAATGCTAAGGAAATCCTGAAAACATGCATTGTTAGTGGCCCACCAGGCATGTAGTTCCCCACACCCTGCTATAAGGAAACAACAATCTAATCCTTCTATAATTCCTAATAGTAGTATTAAGCCGATGTTATCATGCAACAATAGGGAAGCGATAATCACAAGGAAAAGTCTAGAGAAAAATCCCATCAAGTCATCATTCTGTAGATGTCTAAAGGTCATGTGTCATATAGTGAAAGTCTTGGTACACAGAGGGGTTATTTAGACCCTGAACTAGTCCTTCCGTTCCGTCTGATCTCCAGGGATACACAGTTAAGAAAAAGTATAGAATTGTAAAGCGCTGTGGAATATGCTGGTGCTATATAAAGATTATTATTATTGAATGACTTAGTAGTTTATTGAGCTTTATTAACCAGATGCATTTCCCCTCTAATTATGATGTACAATACAAAATAATATTGTTGTACTGTGTTAGCCAGCAGGCCCAGACTGATGGGCGGGACTAGCGGGAACTTTATTACCGTATATACTCGCGTATAAGCCGAGTTTTTCAGCCCAAAAATTGGGCTGAAAAGTCCCCCCCTCGGCTTATACGCGAGTCATACAGGCCCCCCTCAAAGTTTGGCGCCCCCACCTCACATGATGGCCCCCCCCCCCCCCCCCGCATGCAGCGCTGCGCATATACATTACCAGGATATCAGCTGTCACCCTCCGGTGGCGAATCGCGGCTCCTGGGCTCCGGGCTCCATCTTCCTCTGTGTCTTCCTGCTTGTCACGTGACCGGCCGGCGTCGCGATGACGTCATCGCGATGAGCCCGGCGGCCACAAAGCAGGAAGACACAGAGGAAGATGGAGCCCGGAGCCCAGGAGCCGCGATCCGCCACCGGAGGGTGACAGCTGATATCCTGGTAATGTATATGCGCAGCGCTGCATGCGGGGGGGGCCATCATGTGAGATGGGGGCGCCAAACTATGAGGGGGGCCCTGCTGGGGCCCTGTATACTACCACTGGGGCTGTATATACTACTGGGGCTGCGTGTATACTACCACTGGGGCTGTATATACTACTGGGGCTGCGTGTATACTACCACTGGGGCTGTATATACTACTGGGGCTGCGTGTATACTACCACTGGGGCTGTATATACCACTGGGGCTGTATATACTACTGGGGCTGCGTGTATACTACCACTGGGGCTGTATATACCACTGGGGCTGTATATACCACTGGGGCGCATGTATATACCACTGGGGCTGCTGTTGTATACTACCACTGGGGCTGCTGTATATACCTCTGGGGCTGCTGTATACCACACTGCTGGGGGCTGTATACCTGTGCTGGGGTCCACCCTCGGCTTATACACGAGTCAATAGATTTTCCCAGGTTTTGGGGGCAAAAGTAGGGGGGTCGGCTTATACACAAGTATATACAGTATATAAATTCTGTTCTGGATTGTCACAACCTTGATCCACTAAACTAGCGATATCAGGATACTATATACAGTGCCTACAAGTAGTATTCAACCCCCTGCAGATTTAGCTGGTTGACACATGCGGAATTAACTTGGCATTGTGACATTTGGACTGTAGATCAGCCTGGAAGTGGGAAATGCAGTGCCACAAAAAATGTTTTAATTTTTTTTTTTAAAGCGTTAAAAGTTAATTCAGAGGGTCATTTATTATTCAATCCTCAAACCACCAGAATTCTGTTTGGTCCCCCTAAAGTATTAAGAAATAGTTCAGGCACAAAGAACAATGAGCTTCACATGTGTGGATTAATTATCTCTTTTGCCAGCCTTTTCCGACTATTTAAGACCCTCCCCAAACTTGTGAACAGCACTCATACATGGTCAACATGGGAAAGACAAAGGAGCATTCCAAGGCCATCAGAGACAAGATCGTGGAGGGTCACAAGGCTGGCAAGGGGTACAAAACCCTTTCCACGGAGTTGGGCCTACCTGTCTCCACTGTTGGGAGCATCATCTGGAAGTGGAAGGCTTATGGAACTACTGTTAGCCTTCCACGGCCTGGACAGCCTTTGAAAGTTTCCTCCCGTGCCGAGGCCAGGCTTGTCCGAAGAGTCAAGGCTAACCCAGGGACAACAAGGAAGGAGCTCCGGGAAGATCTCATGGCAGTGGGCACATTGGTTTCAGTCAATACCATATGTAACGTACTCCACCGCAATGGTCTCCGTTCCAGACGAGGCCGTAAGGTTCCTTTACTTTCAAAGCGTCATGTCAAGGCTCGTCTACAGTTTGCTCATGATCACTTGGAGGACTCTGAGACAGACTGGTTCAAGGTTCTATGGTCTGATGAGACCAAGATCGAATCTTTGGTGCCAACCACACACGTGACGTTTGGAGACTGGATGGCACTGCATACGACCCCAAGAATACCATCCCTACAGTCAAGCATGGTGGTGGCAGCATCATGCTGTAGGGCTGTTTCTCAGCCAAGGGGCCTGGCCATCTGGTCCGCATCCATGGGAAGATGGATAGCACGGCCTACCTGGAGATTTTGGCCAAGTACCTCCACTCCTCCATCAAGGATCTTAAGATGGGTCGTAATTTCATCTTCCAACAAGACAACGACCCAAAGCACACAGCCAAGAAAACCAAGGCCTGGTTCAAGAGGGAAAAAATCAAGGTGTTGGAGTGGCCTAGTCAGTCTCCTAACCTTAAACCAATTGAAAACTTGTGGAAGGAGCTCAAGATTAAAGTCCACATGAGACACCCAAAGAACCTAGATAACTTGGAGAAGATCTGCATGGAGGAGTGGGCCAAGATAGCTCCAGAGACATGTGCCGGCCTGATCAGGTCTTATAAAAGACGATTATTAGCTGTAATTGCAAACTAGGGTTATTCCACAAAATATTAAACATAGTGGTTGAATAATAATTGACCCACACTTTTATGTTTAAAATTTATAAAAATTCAACTGAGCAACATAACTTTTTGGTCTGTAAGATTTATGCTTCTGTTACTAAATCCTACTCTCGTTTGCAGTTTGAAGGCTCTAACTTATTGGCATCTTATCAAACCAGCTAAATCTGCAGGGGGTTGAATACTACTTGTAGGCACTGTAAGTACCTTTACACGCCGCCACTGTGCCTAGCAACAGGTATCAACCATATGTGCACGCGCACGTTTTTGACGGTTGATACCGATCGCCGATGCCGCATGTACACACCGCCATTATGTTGTCAACTGACGGTATCTTTGTTCCCCGGAAGTTCCTACAGATCCTGCGGATAACTTGCTGTTAAATACCTTCGCCGCTTCACACGCCGCTACCCACATAGGAATATGGGCGTACATCTTTCGCACGCAAGTACATAGGCGTGACAGAGTTGTGTATTCCATGACGCTAATACGCTGATTGGACAACGAAATAGCGTCATGATTGGCCAGCCTGCGCAGGAAGGCTGGCTAATACATAACGCCATTTCAATTGTGGAGTGTGAATGGACAGCTCTTTAAATATGCCGCCCTGTGCAGGGACCGCCAATCGTAACACAGTACCCCCCACCAATGATCGCTGATGGGGCGTGGTATCCATGAGGCTGTATCGCGCCCCTGGGAAATCACTAGGGACGCAGATTCCATCCCTGTGCACCGTTTAGACGCCACTACCATGGCAATTGTGCCTTTGTGTTGCCTTGGTTTTTTGAGCATGGCTCAGAAACAGGTATCCGAGTCAACTGCAGGAAACCCGATAACTTTCCCAATTTACACGCCGCCATTTCGTAGCAATTTCAAGGCAACAGGCACAAAAATCCCCATTGCCAGGCAGTTGCTACCACGCAGCGGTGGCGTGTAAAGGTACCTTAAGATCCACAATGGTGAATGTATCCTAGCTGGTTAATCAACGAGGGTACATCGCCAGTTTGAGGTTGATTTTTTGCTAGGTACTTATGGAAGGTATTGGTTATCTTTGCCACTCTTAGACTGATCATTAAGCGATGAAGGACATTCCATGATTTGGCTACAGTTGCCAAACAATGGATAGGTCATAAGGGCTTATTTAGCTAATTACATCTTATACTAATGAGACTTTTTCAACTTATAATGGGATATCTAGGTACACGGCAAATCCATTTATATGGTACGAATATTGGCTGTCTGGACAAATAAAGAGATGTACAACTGGGGTCGTTTAAATTAGTTATCAGCCTTCTTATTGGACCACTCAGGGTTGTATGGATAATAGCTCATACCTGCTTGATAATAATGTAAATCCATAATCATGGTACTAAAAATCACCTTATGGCCACTTTACACGCAGCTACAGGTAACAGGTTTTCCACAGGTAACTTACTGGCTGCAGTGAAATCATGGAGACATAGTTCCATTTGTACACAGCAACAAGATAGAACCTTGTGTCCATGATTTCACTGCAGCCAGTAAGTTACCTGTGGAAAACCTGTTACCTGTAGCTGCGTGTAAAGGTACCATTACAGAGTGCCTAAATCATTTTATTATGCCACCCAGGCTTGTGGGTGGACCATCAGGACACTACATGTCCTGATGAACCATTGGGTCAATTTATGACCCATGTAAACTAAACACTATCTACTATAAAAACACACCTCCAAGGGGTGAACCTAATCCTGAGGTTTTGAAAGGCTTGGATGTACATCCTGAGGAACCATTAAGGGATCTTGATAACTTAAACATAAATAGAACATACATTTGGTATTTATACAATGCATTCGCCGTTTGGTCGCATGGGGTGGGATGGGGGTTTGGCCTTGGATGAGCCTATACAGAATGTGGCCACCAAGGAGACTCTCCCGTGTCTTTATACATGCAGCTAGGATAAAGGGGATGTAGATGTGTATACTTTTTTGACACCATTGTTCTGGGACTATGGTATCAAGATATCTTTATCCAATGTCTGTCTCAAAGGTTGTGTTGACACACTCTATAGACCTAATTTACTTACCCCAATCAGGGTTCCCCGGAATGACCTGATTGTGATGCCTACATTGTCGTCTGACTATAATCTTATGTCTGTTTTGGTCAGAGGGATGAATAAGATTGATTGTCTACCATCCACTTTGCCCAAACAACAGACTTGCACTAACAATACCAATTACTACGCCTTGAGACGGTAAATCAGCAAATCAAAAAGAGGAGCTCTTTATAAATATTAAGGGTATGTCTCACATACCGAGATCGCTAACGAGATCGTTACTTTTGTGACGCAATAGCGATCTCAGTAACGACATCGCTACGTGCGACAGGGTGTAACGATCTGGTCCCCTGCTGCGAGATCGGCAATCGTTACACAGCCTCCTGGTTCATTTTTTGGTCGTTGCGCTCCCGCTGGGAACACTGTATCGCTGTGTCTGACACCTTTAACCGACGATATCGTTGGCAACACATAATGAGATACGTCATTGCGTGCACGCAATTGCGAAATTGCGAAATCGCTAGGGTGGACATATCGTTGTATAGATCGGCGTGTTTGAATACCAAGTAGCGATACCGATAATGACTCATCAGCGATCCCGGGAGCCGTGTCGTTATCGGGATCGCTACTGCGGTCGTTACGTCTGACCGGGGTATTGGGAGCAAACTATTTTTACAGTAATTGCAACTTATATCAAATTATATATACAATATTGTGCCTTGTTTGATTCTATCAGTATTGGTTTACAGATATCGCAACCTGTAAACAACTTAACAATCATGTGACCCACACATGACCTTCGTCACTCCCGGAACGTCATTTCTGGCTTGGCGGTGTAGTCATGGTAACAAACATAGAGGCGTAAACCGCCACCTGATTGGCTGAAGTATTAAGAGCTGGACGCTGGTTTTGCAGCCACGCCTCCCTGACGAAGCCGCTTTATAGCGGCGATACGCGTGGGACACAGGTCCCCTGCTCTTGATCCATACTCTGTCCCTTGCGTTTGGCAAGCCTGCGCCACTTCTGCCCTCCACTATCAGGAGACCCAGGGTTCATCCTTTCTACAACGGACTCGTACGGGTCAGGGTGAGAAACTTTTATTTTCCTGGGACACTCCTCCCCATTTCAGGTACATTACTAATTACTTGGTCTTGGTGCCTATTTGACTGCCTTACAGCTGGGGAGATTACATACAAGTGCCCTGTTTTGTATCTATGGGTGACACACGTTTCTCTTGTCATTAGATCATAGTGTGTAATAATTTCCACATGATTCAAATTGATTGTTTTTGATGTATGACTTAGATTTTGAGTGGCGTGCCATTGATACTTTGTATTTGCTTTTGTCATTGGGGATTGCTTGATATGTAAATTCACTGTAGATATGTTTACAGGGGACCCTTCTCCTTTGGAATATGGTTTTTGATGTTTTTAATAGTTTTTAGATGTATGATGTTTGGTCCTTAAATAAACTTTGTTATATGTGATATATTGTTCAAGGTGGTGTGCTGCTATTTGATTTGTCAATTCCTTCTCTATGGTGCACTGTTCTCATTGACAGAGCAGCACCCCTGGCCCTTATTGGGATAACTGATCTTCAGCGGTGCACCTCGGTTCTTGTTTAATAATACAGATCACGTGGTGCCTCCACCACGATTCTTGATGTGTGCACGCTCATGACCTTTTGTGATCTTGGAGAAAAATTGTTTATAATCTAGTTGTTGCTTTGGCCTCCTCGTGGGAGTCCAGGGAGATAGCTTCGCAAGCAGAGTCAAGTTGAATTTTTGGGGCATCCGGTGAGGATGGTAACGTCGGCAACAATGATTTTAACACGTTGTCAAGGGAAATTGAAAGCAGTCATAAACTAGCCACAAGGGTTTGGTGGAATATCGGGTGTTTGGAGGAATACCTTAAGTTATCAATAATATCTAGAGGATTGAGAGTTCAGATTTTCCCTGCTTGGGAACCTAGTGAGGCGTTTTAAACAAACATGGGAACAGGGCTTGATGCAGTGTTCTCGTATAATTATCACTATGCTCATTGAACACGATAGGGCTTTACTAACTTCGACTTAACTCAAAATCACCGCCTTAGGGTATGTGCACACTGGTAGGTTTAGTGCAGGTTTAGCAGCGGAAACTGCCGGTCGGTTTCCATGAGTTTTATGTAAATTTATGTTAATCCAAAAGCGGCTTTTGGGTTAACATTAAAACCTATGGAAACCGACAGCCGCTGTGCACACACCGGCGGTTTCCACATGCTCATCTGTTGCTAAACCGCTGGGTTCCCAGCGGGTTAGCAACGAATGAGCATGTTCTATAAACCGGCCGGTTATGCAGCGGCTGCAAGCAGAATCATGTACCTGCTTCCAGCCGCTGCATACCGCCGCCGCTAACCCGCTGTGCGCCCGCCGCAAACCCGACGCACACCCGCCGCACATACCCGCCAGGAAGCCGGTGGACGGCTCCAGAGCTTCCTGGCGGGTCCGCCCAGCCGCCGCCGACACAAACCCGCCCACCAGTGTGCACATACCCCTAGAGGAAAAACTGATAGACTATGACAAGGAGAGTCTAGTCACACCCTCCTTAACATGTATGAAGATCAGCATTGACAAATACGAGAAGGAAATAATAGATGGTAAACGAAAGAAATTCCAGCGCGACAAGAGGGATTTTTCAGGAAATGGGGCTTTTAGATAGAGACATAGGGGCAACGGACGGCCTCTACGTGGTCCGAAACCAACACCAAAACCAGCCCCAGTACCAACACCAAACTTACCCCCTAAAAACCCTTCGAAGTTAGTTCCAAATGCCAATACAGATACTGAACCATCCAGTGATAGCAATTTTTTAGGACAAAGAGAAAGTGATTCCGAAGAAGAACTAGGCAGGGCGGCCGGAAGGCCCGTGGGGAGCATAGGCCCAATACCACCAATCCGTCCAAATGGGAGACCACGGGGACGGAAACCCCGCTACTAACAGACTCATCGAAGAATGAAAACATCATGGAAACCACACAAGTGGAGCAGACAGGTACGTTACAGATTATTAATTTATCCAATCATATATTAACTTCAGGTGAATCATCAGTTTTACAGAGGGGTTTGACATTCTCCCCAGAACACAGATTGGATAAATGTATTACTATAAAAGATGTATACCTGTTTTGTCGTAAACTTGTACTCTCTGCCATCCATAGAAATCCAACAGTATTGGAGAACCCTGCAATCGTGGAACAAAGGACACTACAGGAAATGCTGGATTTATTGGAAGAATATACATCTGATACCGGTAGGCGCCCTTGCCCCTTGATAAATAAGTCCTCCACTGGGCCTCCTTTGTCCCTGTTCCCCTCGGTCCAGAACTTTTTTGGCTTAGTCAAAAGAGGTATTTCACAATTACCTGACCAACACGGTTGGGGTGGAAATCTGAGCGCTAAGGAAAGAAGGGCGCTTTTTGATTTAAAAAACGATTCTACCATCATTATCAAAGAGGCGAACAAGGGGGGAAATGTGGTTATTTGGCCATGGGAGATGTGTGTGGAGGAAGCTAGGAGACAGTTGAGTAACAACAAATTTTACTCTAAGATCCCACAGCCTTTTTCTGGATGCGGCATTAAAGGGATCCTGTCACCCCCAAAACGCATGTAAACCTATTAAAACCTGTCCCTAGAGCATATTAACACTATCCCTACACTCTTTTTACCTCCTAAAAGCATTAAGTGACATTGAATAAAAACGTTTTATAAGTACCTGATTAGTGCTGATAATGAGTGACTATCTATTCATAGTCACTCATCAAGACTGCCCCTCTGCTTCATAGCACGCCTGAATAGGCGTGATCTACATCCAGGATTCAAATTCGTGCCTCCCCGCTGTGCCCTGTGTCGTAGGAGGCTGCAGTGTGGCTGGTGACGCGATCCGCGTCATTCCCGGCGCCTGGTGACGTATTTAGATCGGCGCCGCGCTGTTAGCTTCAAAATGCGCACTGCGCATGCGCATTGGGCATGCGCAGTGCGCATTTTGAAGCTAACAGCGCGGCGCCGATCTAAATACGTCACCAGGCGCCGGGAATGACGCGGATCGCGTCACCAGCCACACTGCAGCCTCCTACGACACAGGGCACAGCGGGGAGGCACGAATTTGAATCCTGGATGTAGATCACGCCTATTCAGGCGTGCTATGAAGCAGAGGGGCAGTCTTGATGAGTGACTATGAATAGATAGTCACTCATTATCAGCACTAATCAGGTACTTATAAAACGTTTTTATTCAATGTCACTTAATGCTTTTAGGAGGTAAAAAGAGTGTAGGGATAGTGTTAATATGCTCTAGGGACAGGTTTTAATAGGTTTACATGCGTTTTGGGGGTGACAGGATCCCTTTAAGTTGTGGGGCCATCACTAAAAAAGAGAGGGATTTTCTGTGGGTTCCTGAACCCATCATTCCTACCTTGTATTTTCTTCCCAAGGTGCATAAGAGTCTTGATAGACCGCCAGGGAGACCAATCGTCTCATGTATTGGAAGCATCTGCGAGAAGGCGGGCTCCTATATAGACTACTACCTACAGCCCATGGCACAGGAGTTGGCCTCATATATTCGGGATTCCACAACCTTCATCAAAAAGACACGCACACTTCGGATTCCTACAGGTAACTTAATTGTTACATGCGATGTAGAATCGCTTTATACTAATATTGCACACGATCACGGAACAGAATAGGTTACTTACTTTCTGGACAAAAAAACAGGCAGTGATCGGCTACATGACTCATTACTCATAGGCTTACTGGGCTTCTTGTTGTCACAGTTATTTCACATTTGACAGAAGTTACTATAGACAGATCTCAGGAGTGGCTATGGGGGCGAAGTGCGCACCAGCCTTCGCAAATTTATTCTTAGGCTGGTGGGAGGAGCTGATCGTTTACAACATGCCGGCCTACAGAACACATGTCCAGGGGTGGTACAGATATATTGATGAAGTCGTGTTCCTATGGAGTGGAGATGAAGAATCATGTAGATCTTTTTTGGAGGAATTGAATTCCAATCTTCTAAATATTTTTCTAACCTTTGATTCATCCCCCACAGAGGCCACCTTTTTGGATTTGAGAATCATGATAAGACATGAACGGCTGTTCACAAATCTATACAGTAAGCCCACAGCAACAAACAGCTTCCTGCATTATTCAAGTTTCCACCCCAAGCACGTTAAAAGGAGCGTACCTATAGGCCAATTCCTGAGGGTTAGACGGAACTGTGCAGATGAGGAGGATTTCCTGATCCAATCACGAGCTTTAACAGAGAGATTCTCCGCTCGACAATATCCAAAACGTACCATATCCACCGCTTTTAGGAGAGCCAAGTCATGTTCACAGGATATCTTATTACAACATTGCATCAAACCTTTGGATACTACACCAAGAATCATCATGGATTACCATAATCAGTGGGACAAGGTTGTAATATTTTAAAAACCCATTCGGATGTCTTGACTATGGACCCTAGAATTGGATCAGGTATTGGGGAAAGACCCATCATTACGGCAAGACGTGCACCGACTTTGAGAGACACATTGGTACACAGTCATTTCAGGAGACCTACCCATAACTTGGGACGTGGAATAAGACTAAAAGGGTCTTTTCCGTGTGGATCCTGCAATGTATGCCCCCTTATGACTCCAGTTAAAGATTATTTCTCTAACCCAGGAGATAACAAACGACATAGACTCAAACACTACATTAATTGCAAAACTGAATTTGTGATCTATACAATTATATGTCCATGTAACAAAGTGTACGTAGGGATGACTGGAAAGAAGTTACGGAAACGTATACAGAAACATCTATCCACTATCCAGTTGGCGGCTGACCATCTGGATAAGGGATTAACATTAACCTCTGTGGGTTCCCATTACCTGTCACATCATCAGGGTTGGCCCACAGGAAATAGAGTGGTGGGACCAGACAGGCTAACAGGGAACATCAGGGGAGGTGACAGGAGAAAACCCCCTCCTGAGACTTGAGTGGAGGTGGATTTATCTCCTGAATTCGATTTCCCCAGTGGGAATCAAGGAGGAACTCCTCTTCTCTTTTTTTGGGGGGTATAAAAGGTGGTTACACACAATCCAAGTAAGGATGTTGCTCCTTTCAATTGGATTTTCTTCCCTTTTTTCCTTTCTTATGTTTTTTGTCTCGTCTTACTTTTAGATTGTTGATCTGGTGCCATCCTCCTACCTACATAGATCTGGACTTCTAATTTAGAAGCAAGAACGATCGCGTAGAATCTCGGGGATCATCTCTTCATCAATGATTTAGATTCCGGGATCATGAGAAACTCCTCCTCTGTTAAACATATTATTTTTCCTTTGGACTTTGGACATTGGCCCTCATTCTTTGATGTATCTATACTCCCATACTTCACAATAACCTCATTTGGAGATGTTTGGGGTTATTTAAAATATATACATGCACCACCAGTTTGGGTGTTTTGGCTGCCTTTGGGAACTCTCAAGGAGTTCTAATTCAGATATCAATCACATGTGCCCAATTTCTTTTCCCCCACCTCTTCCCCATTATTTCTGCCCTCCTTATTCCATTGGCTTCGCTTTTGGTCATGTGTGCAATCCTTACTTCGTCTCATGGGTTTATAATTTAGATTGTGCAAAAATAACTATTGGATTAAAGGCTTTGTAGCATCTAAGGTTGCTGTTAATTTTTTAACTTAGGGGAGAACGCATATACATTCTAGTCTGGGCTGTCACACCCATATAAATTCTGTTCTGGGTTGTCACACCCTTGATCCTCTAAACTAGTGGTATCAGGATACTATATGATCCACAATGGTGAATGTATCCTAGGTGGTTAATCAACGAAGGTACATTGCCAGTTTGAGGTTGATTTTTTGCTAGGTACTTATGGAAGGTATTGGTTATCTTTGCCGCTCTTAGGCTGGCTTCAGACTTGCGGACCCTCCGCAGCGTCCTGCGTAGGGGATCCGCAAGCTGACCGCAGCCCCTAGGTTTATAATGAGAACGCACGGTCCTGCGCAGGTCTGTGCATGACCGTGCGCTCCCATTCACTGCAATATGTGATTTGTACGCAGGCGGATGCCCGCGCACAAATCACACACAATCACACACTCTCGGTCCGCACCAGGAACGCGACCATGTCGCGTTCCTGGTGCGGACGAGAGTGTGTGATTTGTGCGCGGGCATCCGCCTGCATACAAATCACATATTGCACTGAATGGGCATCCATTTATATAGTACGAGTATTGGCTGTCTGGACAAATAAAAGGATGTACAACTGGGGTCGTTTAAATTGGTTATCAGCCTTCTTATTGGACCACTCAGGGTTGTATGGATATAATAGCTCATACCTGCTTGATAATAATGTAAATCCATAATCATGGTAATAAAAATCACTTTACAGAGTGCCTAAATCATCTTATTATGCCACACAGGCCTGTGGGTGGACCATCAGGACACTACATGTCCTGATGAACCACTGGGTCAATTTATGACCCATGTAAACTAAACACTATCCACCTCCATGGGGGTGAACTTAATCCTGAGGTTTTGACAGGCTTGGATGTTGATGCCCAGTACATCCTGAGGAACCATTAAGGCATCTTGATAACTTAAACATAAATATAACATACATTTGGTATTTATACAATGCATTCGCCGTTTGGTCGCATGTGGGATAGGGGATTTGGATGTGTATATTTTTTTGACACCATTGTTCTGGGACTATGGTGTCAAGATATCTTTATCCAACGTCTGTCTCAAAGGTTATGTTGACACACTCTATAGACCTAATTTACTTACCCCAATCAGGGTTCCCCTGATTGTGATGCCTACATTGTCGTCCGACTATAATCTTATGTCTGTGTTGGTCAGAGGGATGAATAAGATTGATTGTCTATCATCCACTTTTCCCAAACAACAGACTTGCACTAAGGCTGCCTTCACATTTGCGTATGGGAAGGCAGCGTATTGCTGCGTTCCCATACGCAGTCAAACGCATGCGCACTGCGTTCCTATGTTTAACATAGGAACGCATGGTGCCTGCGTTTGCTACGTTCGGGTGCGGATGCGGACGATATCTGCTGCTTCCGGTGTCCAGCATCCGCACCCGGGACGCAGCATGTTGGGTTTTTTTGTGCGTTTGGGGAGCTTGGACAATCAGCAAGCGTCCCCAAGCGCACAAAAAATGCATTGGCTTCAATGGGTCCGCAGTGTCCTCTGCATGACACCGCAGGAGAACGCTGCGGACCCATTGAAAAATCTCCCGGTGGCCGCCGGTGATGTCACAGGAGCTCACCGACGGCCACCGGGAGATCAGCTGACCCTCTGCTGTCCTCCTCCTCCCCGCCGCCTGTAATCTCCTAGCGATGTCGGCGGGGAGAACAGCTGATCTGAAAGCTGTTTGAATCTTCCCGCGCCGACATCTCCTCTCAGTGTCGGCGCGGGAAGATTCAAACAGCTGTAAAAGATCAGCTTTTCTCCCCGCCGACAGTCCCGGAGGTTACCGGCGGCCGGGGGGCGGAGATCTCCGGCGCTGATCTCCACCCCCGGCCCGCCCCCGGACAGCGCCGATTGGCTGCCGGGCTCCATAGTGATGTGTCCGCAGGCGGACATTATCCGCTGCGGACACATCATTTGGACCCTGCTTTTGACAGCGTTTGTGTCTGCATGCCATCAGCATGCAGACACAAACGCTAATGTGAAGCCAGCCTAAGGCTGGGTTCACATTTGCAGATGCCTCCGCAGCGTTCTGCGGAGGCATCTGCAAGCCTCTGCATGCAGACCGCAGCCCTATCCTTTATAATGGTCCGCACGGTGTCTGCAGATGCTTGCAGACTGCCGTGCGCTCCCATTGCCCGCCATGTGTGGTCTGTGCGCATGCGGAGGCATGCGCACAGATCACACACTCTCGTCCGTACCGGGAACGCGACAGGGAGATTACTAATTACTTGGCCTTGGTGCCTATTTGACTGCTTTAGGCAGGCTCCCATTCACTGCAATATGTGATTTGTACGCAGGCGGACACCCGCGCACAAATCACACACAATCACACACTCTCGTCCGCACCAGGAACGCGACCATGTCGCGTTTCTGGTGCGGACGAGAGTGTGTGATTTGTGCGCGGGCATCCACCTACGTACAAGTCACATATTGCAGTGAATGGGAGCGCACGGTCATGCACAGACCTGTGCAGCACCGTGCGTTCTCATTATAAATATAGGGGCTGCGGTCAGCTTGCAGATCTCCTACGCAGGACTCTGCGGAGGGTCCGCAAGTCTGAAGCCAGCCTAAAGCAGTCAAATAGGCACCAAGGCCAAGTAATTAGCAGACCTGCGCATGACCGTGCATTCCCATTATAAAGATAGGGGCTGGCGGTGGCTGCGGTCAGCTTGCAGATCCCCTCCGTAGGACGCTGCGGAGGGGTCCGCAGGTGTGAAGGCAGCTTTAGACTGATCATTAAGTGACGAAGGACATTCCATGGTTTGGCTACAGTTGCCAAATAAGGGCTTATTTAGCCAAATACATCTTATACTAATGAGACTTTTTCAACTTATAATGGGATATCTAGGTACACGGCAAATCCATTTATATGGTACGAATATTGGCTGTCTGGACAAATAAAGGGATGTACAACTGGGGTCATTTAAATTAGTTATCAGCCTTCTTATTGGATCACTCAGGGTTGTATGGATAATAGCTCATACCTGCTTGATAATAATGTAAATCCATAATCATGGTACTAAAAATCACTTTACAGAGTGCCTAAATCATCTTATTATGCCACACAGGCCTGTGGGTGGACCATCAGGGCACTACATGTCCTGATGAACCACTGGGTCAATTTATGACCCATGTAAACTAAACACTATCCAAGGGGGTGAACCTAATCCTGAGGTTTTGACAGGCTTGGATGTTGATGCCCAGTACATCCTGAGGAACCATTAAGGCATCTTGATAACTTAAACATAAATAGAACATACATTTGGTATTTATACAATGCATTCGCCTTTTGGTCGCATGTGGGATACTGGGTTTGGCCCTTGGATGAGCCTATACAGAATGTGGCCACCAAGGAAACTCTCCCGTGTCTTTATACATCAGCTAGATAAAGGGCACGTAGATGTGTATACTTTTTTGACACCATTGTTCTGGGACTATCGTGTCAAGATATCTTTATCCAATGTCTGTCTCAAAGGTTGTGTTGACACACTCTATAGACCTAATTTACTTACCCCAATCAGGGTTCCCCGGAATGACCTGATTGTGATGCCTACATTGTCGTCCAACTATAATCTAAGGCTGGCTTCACATTTGCGTTTGTGTCTGCATGCTGCGGGGAGGAGGAGACCATCAGAGGATGTGCTGATCTCCCGGTGGCCGTTGGTGATCTCCTGTGACATCACCGGCGGCCACCGGGAGATTTTTCAATGGGTCCGCAGCGTTCTCCTGCGCTGTCAAGCGCAGAACACTGCGGACCCATTGACGCCAATGCATTTTTTGTGCGCTTGGGGATGCTTGCTGATTTTCCAAGATCCCCAAACGCACAAAAAAATGCAAAATGCTGCGTCCTGGGTGTGGACGCTGGACACCGGAAGGAGCAGATATCGTCCGCATCCGCACCCGAACGCAGCAAACGCAGGCACTATGCGTTCCTATGTTAAACATAGCAACCGCAGTGCGCATGCGTTTGACTGCGTATGGGAACGCAGCATAAGCTGCATTCACATACGCAAATGTGAAGCCAGCCTAAGATATCGTTTCAGAAGAATTGGGTAAATATTCACAATCTCTATTCCCCCTGTGCGCTCTCTCTCTGTTGTACTAAAAGATACCTTTTTGTATTTTTCAGGTCTGCAGTCGTTCAAGATCTAGAAGAGAGGGAAGTTGATCTCGTTCTTGCTGCTGGTGTAATTCTCGCCACAATCTGGATCACTTGCGGAAGAAGTAAAAAGCACCATGGTATGTTTTTATGTCATTTAAAAAAAATGATCGCATGCAGACACAAACGCTGTCAACAGCAGGGTCTAAATGATGTGTCCCCAGCGGATAATGTCCGCCTGCGGACACATCACTAGGGAGCCCGGCCAGCCAATCGGCGCTGTCTGGGGGCGGGCCGGAGGAGGAGTTCAGCGCTGGAGATCTCCTCCTCCCCGCCGCCGGTAAGCACCGGGACGTGTCGGCGGGGAGAACAGCTGATTTGACAGCTGTTTGAATCTTCCCGCGCCGACACCGAGAGGAGATGTCGGCGCGGGAAGATTCAAACAGCTGTCACATCAGCTGTTCTCCCCGCCGACACCGCTAGGGTATTACAGGCGGCGGGGAGGAGACCATCAGAGGATGTGCTGATCTCCCGGTGGCCGTCGGTGATCTCCTGTGACATCACCGGCGGCCACCGGGAGATTTTTCAATGGGTCCGCAGCGTTCTCCTGCGCTGTCAAGCGCAGAACACTGCGGACCCATTGACGCCAATGCATTTTTTGTGCGCTTGGGGACGCTTGCTGATTTTCTAAGATCCCCAAACGCACAAAAAAATGCAAAATGCTGCGTCCTGGGTGCGGACGCTGGACACCGGAAGGAGCAGATATCGTCCGCATCCGCACCCGAACGCAGCAAACGCAGGCACTATGCGTTCCTATGTTAAACATAGCAACCGCAGTGCGCATGCGTTTGACTGCGTATGGGAACGCAGCATAAGCTGCATTCACATACGCAAATGTGAAGCCAGCCTAAGATATCGTTTCAGAAGAATTGGGTAAATATTCACAATCTCTATTCCCCCTGTGCGCTCTCTCTCTGTTGTACTAAAAGATACCTTTTTGTATTTTTCAGGTCTGCAGTCGTTCAAGATCTAGAAGAGAGGGAAGTTGATCTCGTTCTTGCTGCTGGTGTAATTCTCGCCACAATCTGGATCACTTGCGGAAGAAGTAAAAAGCACCATGGTATGTTTTTATGTCATTTAAAAAAAATGATCGCATGCAGACACAAACGCTGTCAACAGCAGGGTCTAAATGATGTGTCCGCAGCGGATAATGTCCGCCTGCGGACACATCACTAGGGAGCCCGGCCAGCCAATCGGCGCTGTCTGGGGGCGGGCCGGAGGAGGAGTTCAGCGCTGGAGATCTCCTCCTCCCCGCCGCCGGTAAGCACCGGGACGTGTCGGCGGGGAGAACAGCTGATTTGACAGCTGTTTGAATCTTCCCGCGCCGACACCGAGAGGAGATGTCGGCGCGGGAAGATTCAAACAGCTGTCACATCAGCTGTTCTCCCCGCCGACACCGCCAGGGTATTACAGGCGGCGGGGAGGAGACCATCAGAGGATGTGCTGATCTCCCGGTGGCCGTCGGTGATCTCCTGTGACATCACCGGCGGCCACCGGGAGATTTTTCAATGGGTCCGCAGCGTTCTCCTGCGCTGTCAAGCGCAGAACACTGCGGACCCATTGACGCCAATGCATTTTTTGTGCGCTTGGGGACGCTTGCTGATTTTCCAAGATCCCCAAACGCACAAAAAAATGCAAAATGCTGCGTCCTGGGTGCGGACGCTGGACACCGGAAGGAGCAGATATCGTCCGCATCCGCACCCGAACGCAGCAAACGCAGGCACTATGCGTTCCTATGTTAAACATAGCAACCGCAGTGCGCATGCGTTTGACTGCGTATGGGAACGCAGCATAAGCTGCATTCACATACGCAAATGTGAAGCCAGCCTAAGATATCGTTTCAGAAGAATTGGGTAAATATTCACAATCTCTATTCCCCCTGTGCGCTCTCTCTCTGTTGTACTAAAAGATACCTTTTTGTATTTTTCAGGTCTGCAGTCGTTCAAGATCTAGAAGAGAGGGAAGTTGATCTCGTTCTTGCTGCTGGTGTAATTCTCGCCACAATCTGGATCACTTGCGGAAGAAGTAAAAAGCACCATGGTATGTTTTTATGTCATTTAAAAAAAATGATCGCATGCAGACACAAACGCTGTCAACAGCAGGGTCTAAATGATGTGTCCGCAGCGGATAATGTCCGCCTGCGGACACATCACTAGGGAGCCCGGCCAGCCAATCGGCGCTGTCTGGGGGCGGGCCGGAGGAGGAGTTCAGCGCTGGAGATCTCCTCCTCCCCGCCGCCGGTAAGCACCGGGACGTGTCGGCGGGGAGAACAGCTGATTTGACAGCTGTTTGAATCTTCCCGCGCCGACACCGAGAGGAGATGTCGGCGCGGGAAGATTCAAACAGCTGTCACATCAGCTGTTCTCCCCGCCGACACCGCCAGGGTATTACAGGCGGCGGGGAGGAGACCATCAGAGGATGTGCTGATCTCCCGGTGGCCGTCGGTGATCTCCTGTGACATCACCGGCGGCCACCGGGAGATTTTTCAATGGGTCCGCAGCGTTCTCCTGCGCTGTCAAGCGCAGAACACTGCGGACCCATTGACGCCAATGCATTTTTTGTGCGCTTGGGGACGCTTGCTGATTTTCCAAGATCCCCAAACGCACAAAAAAATGCAAAATGCTGCGTCCTGGGTGCGGACGCTGGACACCGGAAGGAGCAGATATCGTCCGCATCCGCACCCGAACGCAGCAAACGCAGGCACTATGCGTTCCTATGTTAAACATAGCAACCGCAGTGCGCATGCGTTTGACTGCGTATGGGAACGCAGCATAAGCTGCATTCACATACGCAAATGTGAAGCCAGCCTAAGATATCGTTTCAGAAGAATTGGGTAAATATTCACAATCTCTATTCCCCCTGTGCGCTCTCTCTCTGTTGTACTAAAAGATACCTTTTTGTATTTTTCAGGTCTGCAGTCGTTCAAGATCTAGAAGAGAGGGAAGTTGATCTCGTTCTTGCTGCTGGTGTAATTCTCGCCACAATCTGGATCACTTGCGGAAGAAGTAAAAAGCACCATGGTATGTTTTTATGTCATTTAAAAAAAATGATCGCATGCAGACACAAACGCTGTCAACAGCAGGGTCTAAATGATGTGTCCGCAGCGGATAATGTCCGCCTGCGGACACATCACTAGGGAGCCCGGCCAGCCAATCGGCGCTGTCTGGGGGCGGGCCGAAGGAGGAGTTCAGCGCTGGAGATCTCCTCCTCCCCGCCGTCGGTAAGCACCGGGACGTGTCGGCGGGGAGAACAGCTGATTTGACAGCTGTTTGAATCTTCCCGCGCCGACACCGAGAGGAGATGTCGGCGCTGGAAGATTCAAACAGCTGTCACATCAGCTGTTCTCCCCGCCGACACCGCTAGGGTATTACAGGCGGCGGGGAGGAGGAGACCATCAGAGGATGTGCTGATCTCCCGGTGGCCGTCGGTGATCTCCTGTGACATCACCGGCGGCCACCGGGAGATTTTTCAATGGGTCCGCAGCGTTCTCCTGCGCTGTCAAGCGCAGAACACTGCAGACCCATTGACGCCAATGCATTTTTTGTGCGCTTGGGGACGCTTGCTGATTTTCCAAGATCCCCAAACGCACAAAATAATGCAAAATGCTGCGTCCTGGGTGCGGACGCTGGACACCGGAAGGAGCAGATATCGTCCGCATCCGCACCCGAACGCAGCAAACGCAGGCACTATGCGTTCCTATGTTAAACATAGCAACCGCAGTGCGCATGCGTTTGACTGCGTATGGGAACGCAGCATAAGCTGCATTCACATACGCAAATGTGAAGCCAGCCTTATGTCTGTCCATGTCGCGTTCCTGGTGCAGACGATAGTGTGTGATTTGTGCACGGGCATCCGCCTGCATACAAATCACATATTGCACTGAATGGGAGCGCACGGTCATGCGCAGGCTTGCGCAGCACCGTGCGTTCTCATTATAAACATAGGGGCCTGTGGTCAGCTTGCAGATCCCCTCCGCAGGATGCTGCGGAGGGTCCGCAAGTCTGAAGCCAGCCTTACAGCTGGGGAGATTACATACAAGTGCCCTGTTTTGTATCTATGGGTGACACACGTTTCTCTTGTCATTAGATCATAGTGTGTAATAATTTCCACATGATTCTAATTGATTGTTTTTGATGTATGACTTAGACTTAGATTTTGAGTGGCGTGCCATTGATACCTTGTATTTGTTTTTGTCATTGGGGATTGCTTGATATGTAAATTCACTGTAGATATGTTTTTTTTTTTTTTAATCAGATAAATTTTTTATTCAAAATGAAAATATTATATACACCACAATCAGCATATTCACAATATAAGGTATTTCAATCCGTTTATAACCCGCAATCCCACCCCCTCCCAAACAGCGTACATTCCCGCCCCTTTATAGCTTTGAACGAATAATTACATATGTGCATTTAAGTGCATCTTTAACCAACATACCACTACAGGCGGAGAGAATCAACGTCATTCCCTTTATAACTATTCAATTTAGCCATACTGCAACCATGGTGACCATATCTTCTCAAAAAATTGAGTTCTCCCTCTCTTGTTATAGACTCCTCTTTCCAGTCCGATCATTTGGTTAACACAAGATATAAACTCCCCTCTAGTTGGTGGATCTTGCTGTATCCAGCGTCTGGCGATCAGTTTACGCGCCACATATAATAATTTAGCCAAAGCAGTTTTAAATACATTATCGATCACCACTTCCTCTACGTATCCCAATAAACAAACCAGTGGTTCCCTGGGTATGACACATCTATAAGCGCCCTCTATTCTGTTAAGAACTGTGATCCAAAAGGCTGATAGTCTGGGGCAAGACCACATCATGTGAAAGATACCCGCCTCTTCTCCCATGCATCGTGGACACGCAGAGTCAGGTCGCAGACCCATCTTGAATAGTAGTATCGGGGATCTATACACCCTATGTATCACATACAGGTGAGATAACCTGGCCGGTTCGCTCACAGACAGCTGAGGCACTCCCTCCAACACACTTTCCCAAACCTCATCAGTGATGTGCCCCACTTCTCTTTCCCACTTAGTCTTAGTTTTAATCGGGTGTTTGAGTAAGAAGGAGTGCAGTAGATCCTTGTATGTGCTAGAGATGACCCCCCTCGAGAGGCCACCACCACAGACGTAATCTAAATTTAAATCTGTCTGAAACAACAGGCTTTCCTTCGCATTTTGCGCCAAAATGGCGTGTTTCAGTTGTCCGTAGTGGTACCACTCAGAGGGAGACAATCCAAACTCTTCTCTCAACTGCGTGAAGGGCTTCAGTTCCCGTTGAGTAAGGATCTGAGACATATATATGATACCTTTTTGTACCCATTCCACTAATGTACCTAGTTTTTCAATCTCTGGCATGTTACTATTCTCCCATATTGGTGTAAATTTAGTCATCTTTGTAACTCCTCTCATCTGTTTAATCTTAGTCCAGACCCTATTCACAAGATCCAGGGTGGGATATAACCTCCCCAATCGGCGGAATGAACCATCCTCCAACCCCAGCACCAAAGGAGACCTATTCAATATGTACCCCACTACTCTCTGGATCGGAGCCACTATGTCCTGATCCACCCAACCCCGCAAGTGTTGGCTCTGTGCCGCCAAGAAATATATTCCCGGATTTGGTAATGCTAGTCCACCATCGTCCTTTGGTCTCTGCAAGATCTCCAGTCTAAGTCTCGGTTGTTTTTTCCCCCATATCAAGCCTCTGAATAAGGAGTTAACCCCTTTAAAATGACCTTGGGGGATCCATACTGGTGCGTTGTGAACCACATAGAGCACCTTCGGCATCAGCACCATTTTAATAAGATTGATCCTACCCACCACCGAAAGGCGTAACTTATTCCAAGCCAGTACTTTAGATTTCAGTTGTTTCAATAGTGGCGTTAAATTAAGTTTAAGATACTCCGCTATTGGAGGGACACCTGTATGCCCAGGTATCTAAACTGGCCCACAACGCGCAGCCGATTGGCCCCCTCTTCACTGTCTGACCAAGTTACCCCTTCATCTACCCCAAATAGATTTGATTTTGTCCAGTTAATAGATAGACCAGAGAGTCTCCCAAATCTATCAATTATGCACATGGGACGGTCCAATGAGGGCCCCGGGTCCCTTAAAAACAATAAAATGTCATCCGCATAGAGTGCTATTTTTTCTTCCAAAGCCCCATACCGAAATCCCTGAACTTCCTTGTCTTGCCGGATAGTGGCCGCTAATGGCTCACTGTAGATATGTTTACAGGGGACCCTTCTCCTTTGGAATGTGGTTTTTGATGTTTTTTATTGTTTTAAATGTATGATGTTTGGTCCTTAAATAAACTTTGTTATAAGTGATATATTGTTCAAGGTGGTGTGCTGCTATTTGATTTGTCAATTCCTTCTCTATGGTGCACTGTTCTCTCGTTGACAAAGCAGCACCCCTGGCCCTTATTGGGATAACTGATCTTCAGCGGTGCACCTCGGTTCTTGTTTAATAATACAAGATCTTGTCCAGTGACTTCATTGTGGATTTTCCCTTTGCTATTCTCCTATTGACTTTCGGTGTCGTCGCTGCATCTTGAAATGATCATTGATCCAAGTAGGTTGAAGTCCTTTACCACTTCTAGTTCATCACTGTCCATCTCACATGAGTCCCTATTGTACCTGGCAGTAGTCAATATCTCTATCTTCTTTGTATTGAGTACAGTCACGTGTTGGAGCTTGCCATCTTGACTCTCCTTAATAAGTCATTTAAGCCCCCAACGTTACAGGTTTTGTGAAGTAACAGCGGTCTCGCTAACGATCTTGCTAAGTGTGACACTTAGCAGTGATCAGGTCCCTGCTGTGAGATCGCTGATTGTTACAAAGTGCTCTGGGTCATTTTTAGGTCGTTGGTCTCCCGCTGGTCAGCACGCATCGCTGCATGTAACAGCGGGAGACCAGCGATCAGCGACCTCACAGGCTGGTAACCATGGTAAATATCATGCCTAGATACCCGCTGTTTATCATAGTTACCAGCGATGTGGAGGTGGCTTCCTGGTCTCTGGTCGCTGGGGAGATCTGCCTGTTTCACAGCTCCCCAGCGACCAGGTAATGACGCACCAACGTTATCGATGTCGGGATCACTGGTGCGTCGTTGTGTGTGACAGGAGCTTTATTCCGTCTACGCGTGTTGCAATCAATGTTGTATTGTCCACATATCTTAGATTGTGCAGTTTAACTGTTAACCCCTTCACCCCCGGGCCTATTTTGACCTTAATGACCCGGCCATTTTTGTCAATTCTGACCAGTGTCCCTTTTATGAGGTAATATCTCTGGAACGCTTCAACGGATCCTAGCGATTCTGAGATTGTTTTTTCGTGACATATTGGGCTTCATGTCAGTATTAAATTTAGGTTGATAATTTTTGTGATTATTTGTGAAAAAATTAAAAATTTGGCAAAATTTTCAAAATTTTGCAAATTTCTAATTATAAATTTTTATTCTGCTAAACCAGAGAGGTATGTGCCACAAAATAGTTAATAAATAACATTTCCCACATGTCTACTTTACATCAGCACAATTTTGGGAACAAAATTTTTTTTTGTTAGGACGTTATAAGGGTTCAAAGTTCATCAGCAATTTTTCATTTTTCCAGCAAAATTTACAAAACCATTTTTTTTTTGTGACCACATCACATTTGAAGTCCTTTTGAGGGGTTTACATGACAGAAAACACCCAAAAGTGACACCATTCCAAAAACTGCACCCCTCAAGCTACTCAAAACTACATTCAAGAAGATTATTAACCCTTCAGGTGCTTCACGGGAACTAAAGCAAAGTGGAAGGAAAAAATGGTCATTTTAGTTTTTCCAACAAAAATGTTCTTTTAGCCTCAATTCTTTCATTTTCACATGGGCAACAGGATAAAATGGATCCTAAAAATTGTTGGGCAATTTCTCCTGAGTACATCGATATCTCATATGTGGTTATAAACCACTGTTTGGGCACACGGCAGGGCTCCGAAGGGAAGGAGCGCAATTTGACTTTTGGAGCTAATTTTCCATTCAAAAAGTCAAATGGCGCTCCTTCCCTTCTGAGCCCTGCTGTGTGCCCAAACAGTGGTTTATGACCACATATGAGGTATCGGTGTACTCAGGAGAAATTGTCCAACAATTTTTAGGATCCATTTTATCCTGTTCCCCATGTGAAAATGAAAAAATGTAGGCTAAAAGAAAATTTTTGTAGAAAAAAAAGTGTTTTTTTATTTTTACGGATAAATTTGTGAAGCACCTGGGGGTTCAAAATGCTCACCATCCATCTAGATAAGTTCCCTGGGGGGTCTAGTTTCCAAAATGGGGTCATTTGTGGGGGAGCTCCAATGTGTAGGCACACAGGGGCTCTCCAAACGCGACATGGTGTCCGCTAACAATTTGAGCTGATTTTTCAGTCAAATTGTTAGCGGACACCATGTTGAATTTGGAGAGCCCCTGTGTGCCTAAACATTGGAGCTCCCCCACAAGTGACCCCATTTTGGAAACTAGACCCTCCAGGGAACTTATCTAGATGGGTAGTGAGTATTTTGAACGCCCCAGTGCTTCACAAATTAATCTGTAAAAATGAAAAAAGAAAATGTTTATGGAAAAAAAAGTACTTTTCTGATCATCATAATGGAAGACCCAGACAATGGGGTTTAGGGCACTGCCCTCCGGAGGCCACACTAGGTACTACAAGTTTGTAGACACCGCCCCCTCCGCTGATAAACCCCTACCGCAGGGAATATCCTCAGTTTTAAACTTAGTGTGCTCGGAGGAATCACACGCTTTGCTTGCACATCACGGCATTCTCACAGCTTACGTGATGGCGTATGAAGACAAGGTAGGTCCCGGTCGGGGACCTCCGGCAGTCTCCCTGTTCACCCTTGGGGAACACACAGGTTGAGGTACCGGAGGGCCCAGAGCCTGGACACGTTAGTGTCCTCCCGGTACGCTGCCGCGCTCCTTCCCATCCCTCCTTGGGGGCTCTGAGAAGTGGGAGACAGGAGCCTTGCACAGCTCCGCTCCGTCCGAGGCCTCCCTAAATGGTGCTTACAGACCGGACTGGAGCCAGCCCAGTCCGAGGCCTCCCTAAATGGTGCTTACAGACCGGACTGGCGCTGAACCCCCGTCCGAGGCCTCCCTAAATGGTGCTCACAGACCGGACCGGCACTGAGGCACCCTGTGTGTCTCCGGTGTGCCTGGGGGTAGTGTCTGGCACTATGTGTGTTTTGACACTCAGACCGCGCGCAACCCTCGGGTCCGCGGTTCTGGCGGTGTACCCTGTGCTGGGGTCACCATAGCTGACCGCCCTGTGTGTCGCAGGGGCTGCGGCTGTGGGCTTCAGATTTCATCTGAAGCCCTGGGTATAGTGTTGATACTATATTTCCCGCGCTGCGGGCTCCAGCACCAGATTACTGTGATGGCTGCTTGGAGAAGAGGTGGAGCAGCCCATGGGATGATGTCATCGCTGGGCGTGTGTGTGTGCTTCCCGCGTGTTTTCAGCACCACCCACATCTTGTCTGGCGGCGGCCATCTTCTCCTCACTTCCCGGCTGGGACTGAATGAGTGCACTTCTGCACTTCCAGGAGAGACGGTCATTACTCTCGCGGAGGCCACACACACATCGCTCCCCTCCACCGCATTGAAGCGGTCGGTAAGCCGCCGGTGTTCCGGTTTCCTACTTGGCTTATTTATTTCCTCTGCTGTCGGTATGTCCCCAGCAAAGAAAAGTGCTGCTAAGGCAGACAACTCCACCACTACCTGTGCTACATGCAACGGGACACTGGTTGAGGGGTCCTGCAATAACTGCGGACGCCCAGAGGCCCGGGCTGATACTGCTGAGTCAGCGGCTCCGGTGCTGTACCCTGAGGTTCAGGTGATCCCAGGGCCATGGGAAACACAGAATAAGATTAATGAATCTGTGTTATCCAAACTGTCCTCCATGTCGCAATCCCTGGAGGCACTGACTAGGAGACTGGGAAGCCCAGCTGCTCCTTCAAGTTACCCCCGGGTGTCACCCTTGTCAGCCGCGAGACCCCAGAAGCGGGCTCGCCGAGATGACTCACCCGACATCCAGAACCTCTCTGAGGAGGAGCGTCACTCAGATGGTGACGAGGATGATGGGGATTCAATTCTTGAGTCTATGTCAGAACCACCAGACGGGGTAGAGGATCTGGTATCCTCCATAAACGCGACTCTACATCTCGTGACACCCCCTGAGGAGGTGGCACTCCACCCGAAGGAGGTATATCAATGGCTGCAGCCGGAAGCTCGCCCGTGTAGCTCCTTTATGGACCACACTAACTTTGGAAGGGTGGTTAGAGCACCCAGGATACATCCTGGACGGCGTTATGTCCGCAAATCTAGGGACACTCGCTTCCCCTTCCCTCAGGAGGTGCTTCAGGAGTGGTCGAAGTCCCCGAAGGTGGACGCTTCCATGACCAGGATTGCTGCACGCTCCCTTTTCTCTGCCTCTGATAGCTCCTCATTGAAGGACGCGACGGATAGACAGGTCGAGCAACTCGCCAAGTCTTCCTATGAGGCTGTGCGGTCTTCATTTGCCCCTAATTTCGCCACGGTCTGGACCCTGCAGGCGATCACCACCTGCTTGGATGGTATCACTGACCTGGCGGGGTCCAATTCAGAGGTCCTAGCGCTTACTGATAGGGCAAGGGCCTATGCAGACTACGCCAGGACCGCGACCTTGGAAACTGCCACCCGCTCTGCTGTGGCTTCGGCCAATGCTATAGCGATCCGCAGGTTGCTGTGGCTGCGTCTATGGGACTCAGATGCCACGTCAAAAAAGATTCTGCAGAATCTTCCTTTCTCTGGTGACAGACTTTTTGGTACCGAGCTGGACAAGCTGATTAAGGATTCTGCGGAGTCTAAGATTCCACAGAATAAGCCTAAGCCACGGTATACCGTCAAAAGGAACCCTAAGCAGTGGTCCTTTCGCTCCAGCTCGCAGTCATCAGCACCGTCCGCTCGCACGGACAGAGGGGGCAAGCCCTCTTCTCAGTGGCGTCCCAAGGGTCGCCAAAAGAAGTCAACGGGGCAGCGGCTGCCACCCCCAAACCCGCTTCCGCATGACTCGCTCTCCTGTCCTGCCGTCCCACAGGTGGGGGGCTGCCTGTCCCGATTTCAGGACAGATGGTTACTCCACGTTCAAGATCAGTGGGTCCGAGACGTAGTCTCGCGCGGCTACAGGATAGAGCTGACTTCGCGGCCGGCACACCGATTCCATCGGTCTGTTCCATCCCCAGAAAAGGCTCAGGCTTTTCACCTGGTGTTGGAGGGACTCCGCAGAGACGGGGTAGTGATCCCAGTGCCTTACGGGAGAGTTTCGGGGTTTTTACTCCAACCTCTTTATTGTCCCGAAAAAGGACGGCTCTTTTCGCCCGGTTCTGGACCTCAAGTTGTTCAACCGTCACGTGTTGGTTCGGAAGTTCCGCATGGAATCCCTGCGCTCCGTGATCGCGGCTGTGTCGCAGGAGACTTCCTGGCGTCCATCGATATCCGAGACGCCTACCTTCACGTACCCATTGCACCGGCTCATCAGCGCTGGTTGCGATTCGCAGTGGGGGACGAACACTTCCAGTTCGTGGCGCTGCCCTTCGGGTTGGCCTCGGCACCGCGGGTGTTCACCAAAGTGATGGCCTCTATGATGGCTCTCCTACATGTGCAGGGACACGCCGTCATACCCTATCTAGACGACCTGCTGGTCAGGGCGCCATCGGAACACCTTTGTCGGCAGAGTCTGGAGGTGACCATGAAGTCTCTGGAACAGTTTGGGTGGCTTCTCAATGTCCAGAAATCAACCCTGGTTCCGACCCAGTCACTGACATATCTGGGCATGGACTTCCACACAGTCTCAGCTCTGGTGTCTCTGCCACGAGCCAAACAGCTGGCCATCCAATCAGGAGTGCAAGATATCCTCCTGTCACCACAATCATCCCTACGGGTGTTGATGAAGCTGGTGGGGTGCATGGTAGCAGCGATAGAGGCGGTGCCTTTCGCGCAATTTCGCCTCCGTCCTCTCCAGCTGGAAATTCTCCGCAGATGGGACAAGAGGACGTCCTCTCTGAATCGGCTGGTGGTCCTTTCCCAACAGACCAGGGATTCCCTGCAGTGGTGGCTTCAGCCTTGTCACCTGTCACGGGGCCGGTCGTTTATCAAACCGTCATGGTTAGTGGTGACCACCGACGCCAGTCTGAAGGGCTGGGGTGCGGTGTTCTTACACCACAGGGCTCAAGGCCTCTGGACTCAGTCGGAGTCGGCGTTGCAGATCAACGTGCTGGAGATCAAGGCGGTCTATCTGGCGCTCCTGGCGTTTCAGAAGTTCCTGTCAGGACAGCCCATCCGGGTTCAGTCCGACAATGCGACGGCCGTCGCATATATAAATCATCAGGGAGGGACCAGAAGTGCTCAGGCCCTCGCCGAAGTCCACCGCATTCTATCCTGGGTGGAGGACAACGACTGCCTAATCTCCGCAGTTCACATCCCAGGGGTCGAGAACTGGGAGGCCGACTACCTGAGCCGGCAGGGGATGGACGCCGGAGAGTGGTCTCTTCATCCAGACGTCTTCCGGGACATCTGCAGCAGATGGGGCACTCCGGACGTGGATCTGATGGCCTCGCGGCTGAATCATCAGGTGCCGCAATACATGGCGAGATCATGGGATCCTCAGTCTCTGGGGGCAGACGCCCTGATCCTGAGTTGGTCCAGCTTCCATCTACCATATGTGTTCCCACCTCTAGCTCTGATTCCCAGGGTTCTGTGGAAAATCAGGACGGAGTGCAGAGTAGCCATTCTAGTGGCACCGGATTGGCCCAGGAGGTCCTGGTATCCGGACCTGTGGCAACTGTCAGGCGGACACCGATGGGCTCTTCCAGAACGCGCAGATCTTCTCGCGCAAGGCCCATTCTTCCACCTCAATTCCAGGGCCCTCAGATTGACTGCATGGCTCTTGAGGCCTGGCTGCTGACATCCAGAGGCTTCTCTCCTACAGTGGTTGCCACTATGAATCGGGCTAGGAAGCCTGTTTCGCGGAAGATATACCACAGAACGTGGAAAATCTTTTTCACCTGGTGTGCCTCTGGTGGACGGTCACCGTGGCCCTTGTCCATCCCGACGTTGTTGGCTTTCCTACAGTCGGGTTTGGAATTGGGCTTATCCCTCAGCTCCCTGAAGGGTCAAGTATCAGCTCTTTCAGTGCTGTTTGACAGGCGTTTGGCGCTCCTTCCTAAGGTCCGTCAGTTTCTGCAAGGGGTGTCTCGGGTGGTCCCACCATATAGGCGACCACTGGACCCTTGGGACCTTAACATGGTTCTGGCGGCTCTGCAGAAACCGCCGTTCGAGCCTCTGAGGGAAGTCTCCCTCTCTCGTCTGTCCCAGAAAGTGGTCTTTCTGGTGGCAATTACATCTCTGAGACGGGTTTCAGAATTGGCTGCACTTTCGTGCAAGTCACCCTTTCTGGTAGTCCACCAGGACAAGGTGGTGTTGCGCCCGCGGGCAGAATTTTTGCCGAAAGTGGTTTCCACTTTCCACTTGAACCAAGAGATTGTTCTTCCATCATTTTGTCCCGCTCCTGTTCATCAGGTTGAGCGCGACCTCCACACTCTGGATCTAGTGAGGGCTGTACGCATTTATGTGTCCAGGACTGCCTCCTTCCGGAGTTCGGACTCTTTGTTCATCCTTACGGCGGGTCGCTGTAAGGGGTCCGCGGCATCAAAATCGACCTTGGCCAGATGGATCAAGGCGCCCATTCAAGAGGCTTACCGTTCTGCGGGTCTGCCTCTCCCGGTGGGCTTGAAGGCGCACTCGACCAGAGCCGTCGGTGCTTCCTGGGCTTTGCGACATCGCGCTTCAGCTCTGCAGGTGTGTCAGGCGGCCACATGGTCCAGCCTGCACACCTTCTCTAAGCACTATATGGTGCATGCCCATGCCTCTGCGGATGCAAGTTTGGGCAGGCGGGTCCTCCAGGCGGCGGTTGCCCACCTTTGAGGGGGACCGTGTCTTTAAACGTCTTTGAGGAACTCTTCCCGCCCTGGGGTTTGCTTTAGGACATCCTTATTGTCTGGGTCTCCCATTATGATGATCAGAAAAAAGAGAATTTTGTTTACGTACCGTAAATTCTTTTTTCTTGAGTCATCAATGGAAGACCCAGCACCCACCCAGTTGTTCCGTTGCATGTTTGCATTTGATCTGTTCCCAGTTGGGACAGTTTATTCCGGGTTGTTGGACCGTCTGTGCACGGTTTCTTTCCGGAGGGGGGGTGTCTACAAACTTGTAGTACCTAGTGTGGCCTCCGTAGGGCAGTGCCCTAAACCCCATTGTCTGGGTCTCCCATTGATGACTCAAGAAAAAAGAATTTACGGTACGTAAACAAAATTCTCTTTTTTTCATTTTTACGGATGAATTTTTGAAGCACCTGGGGGTTCAAAATGCTCACCACCCATCTAGATAAGTTCCCTGGGGGCTCTAGTTTCCAAAATGGGGTCACTTGTGAGAGAGCTCCAATGTTTCGGCACACAGGGGCTCTCCAAACGCAACATGGTGTCCGCTAACAATTTGACTGAAAAATTGGACACCATTTCGCGTTTGGAGAGCCCCTGTGTGCCTAAACATCGGAGCTCCCCCACAAGTGACCCCATTTTGGAAACTAGACCCCCCAGGGAACTTATCTAGATGGGTGGTGAGCATTTTTAACACCCCGATGCTTCACAAAATAATATGTAACAATGAAAAAATAAAATTTTTGTGGAAGAAAAAGTACTTATTCAATTTTACAGATGAATTTGTGAAGCACCTGGGGGTTCAAAATGCTAACAATTCATCGAGAAGTTCCCTGGGAGGTCTAGTTTCTAAAATGGGGTCACTTGTGGGGGAGCTCCAATGTTTAGGCACACAGGGGCTCTCCATACGCGACATGGTGTCCGCTAACAATTTGAATGCAAAATGAGCTCAAATTGTAAGCGGACACCATGTTGCGTTTGGAGAGTCCCTGTGCGTCTCCTCATTGGAGCTCCCCCACAAGTGACCTCATTTTGGAAACTAGAACCCCAAGGAATGCATCTAGATGCATAGTGAGCACTTTGAACCCCCAGGTGCTTCACAAATTGATCCGTAAGAAGGAAAAAGTACTTTTTTTTCACACAAATGTTCTGTTTTCATTTTTACGGATCAATTTGTGAAGCACCTGAGGGTTCAAAGTGCTCACTATGCATCTAGATATGTTCCTTGGGGGGTCTAGTTTCCAAAACGGGGTCACTTGTGGGGGAGCTCCAATGTTTAGGCACACAGGGGCTCTCCATACGCGACATGGTGTCCGCTAACTATTGGAATTGTTAGCGGACACCATGTCGCGTATGGAGAGCCCATGTGTGCCTAAACATTGGAGCTCCCCCACAAGTGACCTCATTTTGGAAACTAGACCCCCCAAGGAATGCATCTAGATGCATAGTGAGCACTTTGAACCCCCAGGTGCTTCACAAATTGATCCGTAATAAGGAAAAAGTACTTTTTTTTTTTCACACATTTTCTTTTTTCATTTTTACGGATCAATTTGTGAAGCACCTGGGGGTTCAAAGTGTTCACTATGCATCTAAATACAGCGAAGCCCTTTATTTTTTTTCCAGGACTAATTCTAGAAAAAAAATGGCGTGGGGCTCCGCCATATTTTTGGTCCAGCCAGGTACAACTAGGCAGCTGGGGGCTGGAATCCGCAGCATGAAGAGGCCCAAGCATTCTGGGCCCCCCATGCTGCGAATTGCAGCCTGCAGCTGCTCCAGAAAATGGCGCATTCATTGAAGCGCCATTTTCTGGCGCTGTACCCAGACTCTTCCAGTTGCCCTGGTGGCGGTGGCAAACTGGGTAATAAAGGGGTTAATGCCAGCTTTTTATTGGCAGCTGGCACTAAGCCCGAGATTCATAATATAGGGCCAATGTTAGACCCGCCATTAGGAATCTCTGGTAAATAGTCAGAAAATACACACAGAGAAAAATCTTTTTATTTGAAAAAAAAACACAAACAAAATTAGGACTCCATCTTTATTATAAAGATCCGACGTAGTTCACAACGAAGGTCCCACACGCTCGATCGCCTCCGACGTAGTCCACAACGAAGGTCCCACGACGCTCGAACGCCTCTGCTCAATCCAGAGACTGCAGCAAGGATCAAGTGTCCTCTTCCTACAGCCACTGGGGTCAAAGTTATGATGCACTGTATGACAATGATCTGTCATACAGTGCACCATGACTATGATCTCAGAGACTACAACAAGAGGACACTTGATCCCTTGTTGCACCCATCCATCCACCTATGCACCCATCATCCACGCACGCACATCCACGCACACACGCTGACATCCACGCACGCACGCTGACATCCATGCACGCACATCCACGCACGCACACAACCACGCACGCTGACATTCACGCACGCTGACATCCACGCATGCACACATCCACGCACGCATGCACACATCCACGCACGCACGCTGACATCCACGCACGCACTGACATCCCACGCACGCTGACATCCACGCACGCTGACATCCACGCACGCTGACATCCACGCACGCTGACATCCACGCACGCTGACATCCACGCACGCTGACATCCACGCACATCCACACATGCTGACATCCACACATGCTGACATCCACGCACGCTGACATCCATGCACGCATGCTGACATTCACGCATGCTGACATTCACGCACGCTGACATCCACGCACGCACGCCGACATCACGCACGCCGACATTCACGCACGCTGACATTCACGCACGCACGCTGACATTCACGCACGCACGCTGACATTCACGCACGCACGCTGACATTCACGCACGCACGCTGACATTCACGCACGCACGCTGACATTCACGCACGCACGCTGACATCCATGCATGCATACATCCACACACGCACGCACATCCACACACGTCCACGCACACATCCACGCATGCACATGTCTATGCACACACACGTCTATGAACGCACACGTCTATGCACGCACATGTCCACGCATGCACACGTCTACGCTCACTCACGTCCACGCACACTCATGTACGCTCACGTCCACGCATGCACCCCCCATCCATTCATTCATTCATTCATTCATTCATTCATTCATACATACATACAAACAAACAAACATACATACATACATACATACATACATACATACTTACCCTCTGGATCCACCGATGAGCAGGAGGCCGGAAGAGGAGGCGGGAGAGGAGGCGGGGCCACCGACCGGCGGCACAGGAGCCACACAGCCGGAGGCAGAGCCGGGACGGCTGCAGCGGCGGGTGCACCGAGGTGTGCAGCCCGCCGCAGGAGGTGAGGGGGGGCCAGCACACAGGGCAGAGGTGGGGGCAGCCTGGGGGGCACCGGAGCAGGAGACCGGACAGTGTTGCCGGCGGGCACACCCGCGGGTGCAGCCCGCCGGCATATACATAATAATACAGGGGGGCGGGCGGTTTGGGGGACGGGGGGGGGCCCCCTGTGAGTCATGGAGTGGGAGGGGGGTGAGGAGGGATGGACACATGCCGATCCGCCCCTCCAGATCTGATTGGAGAGCTCCAATCAGATCTGGAGAGGTGAATCCCTGTGATTCCCTCCGATCGGCAGTTTCACTTTTAAACTGCCGATCGGAGGGGTCCTGGGCATGGGGGGGTTAATCCACCCCTTGTGGGGTCAACTACAGGCTGTCACAGAGCAGCAGCATCTGTGACACCTGAGCGACCCCACTCACAGGCGCTGCAGCAGCTCAAATCTGCCAGACGTTGTGCAACGTCCTGTGTCGGGAACAGGCAGAAACACAGGACGTTGCACAACGTCCTATGTCGGGAAGGTGTTAAAGACAAATTCCTTAACTTGAATTGCCCCTCTAATAATAATATATTAATCCCAAGACTAAACCATCTACAGAGCTGATCAGAACTGCATCCCTTTCACAACTAGATGAAACAAAAAAACATGGGTTCAGTATCATTGATTTCAATAAGTAAAGGTGGAGTTCCCCTTTAAACATCATGCATTGCTAGCAAAGCTGAAGGTCACTGACATTACATTTACATTGAGGGTCTGAGCACATAATAGACATAATTTTGGCAGAACCCATTCACTGTGTATTAGCCAAATGAACCGACCGTCCTTTCAATACCTGTAAACATATGGTCTATGTTTTTTTTTTTTTCACACTGACAATTTGCACCATAAAATTATCCTATTCCATGCACTGATCTCCAGTTTTTTTTTACACATTTCAGTTTTTTGTAAGAGAATTGCAATAAGGGTGATGGCAAAGTAATATGATATTATTGGAAGAATACCATTAACAAGCAAATATGATAGAACAGACTCCTAATGAAGTAGTGTTCTCACAGGGAACTCATGGAAAATCCTCTACCATTGAAGCTGAAGGATGGTTGGGTTTGGGTGCTCTTGGTGTTTACCTTGGCATTGACTTGCTTCCCCTCCTTGTTGAAATAATGACATATTGGCTAGAGGGAGCTCACCGCTTAGGCTGCCTTCACATTGCGGATTTTTGATTTCCGATGCTGTCCGATAAAAATCGGACAGCATCGGACCGATTTTGGGCCCCATGCAGCCCTATGGGCATCGGACCGAATCGGATGTGCACTAAATGCCATCCGATTTGGTCCGATCCGAATCTGTCCGATTTTTTTATCGGTGCAAAAATCGGAGCTTGCTCCGATTTTTGCACCGAAAATAAAATCTGACAGATTCGGATCGGACCAGATCGGATGGCATTTAGTGCACATCCGGTCCGACCCGATCAATTTGACATGGGGCCCTATGGAGAAGGGTCCGAGGAAACATCTGATGTCTCCTCGGACCCGGTTTTACTGTACTGAGCATGCTCAGTACAGTAAAACTGCTCCTAAATGGGAGCTAAAGGGTTAAAAAAAAAAAAAAAAAAAAGGTTATTCTCACCTCTCCCCGAGCCCACGCCGTCTCCCGCCATCTTCTTGTAGTCTCCCGCAGGCTGCCGGTGTCAGCAGAGGGCTTCCTCTACTGTATAGGACCTGCGGTGATGTCACAGTCATGTGACCGCGGGTTACCATGGTGAACCCGCGGTCACGTGACTGTGACATCACCGCAGGTCCTGAACAGCAGAGGGAGCCCTCTGCTGACACCGGCAGCCTGCGGGAGCCACCGGGAGACTACAAGAAGATGGCGGGAGACGGCGTGGGCTCGGGGAGAGGTGAGAATAACCTTTTTTTTTTTACCTTTTTTTCACACCGATTTTATGCCGGTATCGGGTGCCTATTTGGCACCCGATTCCAGGCATCAGAAGGGAGCCGATGCTGTCCGATTTTATATCGGACAGCATCGGCTCCCTTCAAATCGGTATGTGAAAGTAGCCTTACAGATAGGTATATGGCTCCCTATATAGGTGCAGAAAAGCAGGATTTTATGTGTTATGCCTTTGTGGAATGTCTTAATGGCCACTTTACACACACCAACTTATCTGTCCAACTTCTGAACAACTTACTGGTTGCAGTGAAATCATTGACACATTGTTACATTTGTACACAGCCACAAAATGGAGCAAGGTGTCCATGATTTCACTGCAACCAGTAAGTTGTTCAGAAGTTGGACAGATAAGTTGGTGTGTGTAAAGTGGCCCTTAGAATAGAGTGAGGCCCACCTAAGGTTTGCTATGGATTCCCATTATTTCTATGTACATCCGTGGGTAAGAGAGTTAGTTTATAAAATAAGGAGGAACTTCATAGTTTATCATTATGAAAGTCTAATTTCCCGAAAGGCTGTGGGCACATTTGCATTACATAACATTATAGATGCTGTTGTTTTGCAGAGTCCGAGCCTCTCCACTGAGCTTTGCAAAATTGCACAATCAGGAACTGTGCAAGAAATCTGATTTTAAAAAATATTAGACAGGAATTGGAAGAAGAGGCAAAAATGGAGAAAAATATACACTATAATAATGCATCCTATGTACAAAAATAACTACTATACTACTGCCCCTATATACAAGAATATAGCTACTATAATACTGCCCCTCTGTACAAGAATATAACTACCACCATATAATACTGTCCCTGCAAACAAGTATATAACTACTATAATACTGCCCCCATGTATAAGAATATAACTTCTATAATACTGCTCCCTATGTACAAGAGTATAACTGCTATAATACTGCTCCTATGTACAAGAATATAACTACTTTAATACTGCCCATATGTACAAGAATCTAACTACTATAATACTGCCCCCTGTGTACAAGAATCTAACTACTGTAATGGTGCTGTCACACAGCACGATCTGGCCAGCGATGTCGGAAGCGATGCGCGGGTGCCCGCTCGCTCCCGACATCGCTGGCCAGCTGTCACACAGCATCGCTGCGGCCGGCGATGCCGCAGCGATGCGGGCGGTGACATCGCTCGCTGGGCTGGGCTCAGCCCAGCGAGCGATCCGCAGCAACGCTGCGGTATAGGCCGCATCGCCGCTGACATCGCTCTGGCGATGTCACACGGCGCGATCGAGCCTTATCGCAGGTCGCCGGTTGACACGTTTACGGTTCTTCCCGTAAACCTGACAACCTGCGACCAGCGATAAAACGTGGTCGCGCCGCTCGTTTACACAGCGCAACGTCGCTAGCGACGTCGCCAGGTGTGACAGCACCATAATACTGCCCCCCATGTATAAGAATATAACTACTACAATACTGACGCTTGTTTTCCATTTGTATTGTTGATGGCACTCTTGGTAGCTGTTCACACTCAGTTATCGCACCCCCGCCCTCAGGCTGTTATTTTAGGCTTCATTTGACTGGACTTGTCTTGCTCTCATTCATGTGGGCTGGGCTGGTGCAGTGAGGTTTAACTCTGAAAAGTCCAGACTCCTGCTGTGTCAGTGGCAGGTGTGCTGGGCCTGGGTTGGCTTTTTATTCACTTGCAACAGATTGGCGACATGGGAGCAGGTTGGAGATGCACCAGATACATTTAGCTTTGGATATTCTACTATATTTTTATGTTTGAGGCAGCAATGCACAACTAAAATAAAAAAGTATAGTGTACGACCGTCCTACTTGAGAAGCCTTGACATGGCAGGGTGGCTCAGAAGGATTGATCAATTTTTTTTTGCCTGATTCTCAAATCTTATATTGTACAGTTTGGAGGTATATGTGCAATTGCACAATTTTTATTACAAGTTTTTTCCAGGTGGTGCTGGCTTTTTTTTTAATTTTTACTATAATACTGCTCCCTATGCACAAGAATAAAACTACTATAATACTGCTCCTATGTACAAGAATATAACTACTATAATACTGCCCCCTATGTACAAGAATATAGCTACTATAATACTGCCCCCTATATACAAGAATATAACTACCATAATAATGCCGCCTATGTATAAGAATATAACTACTATAATACTGCTCCCTATGTACAAGAATATAACTACTATTATACTGCTCCTATGTCCAAGACTATAACTACTATAACACGGCCCATATGTACAAGAATATAACTACTATAATACTACCCCTACAGTGCCTACAAGTAGTCTTCAACCCCCTGCAGATTTAGCTGGTTGACACATGCGGAATTAACTTGGCATTGTGACATTTGGACTGTAGATCAGCCTGGAAGTGGGAAATGCAGTGCAACAAAAAATGTTTTAATTTTTTTTTTTTTTTTTTTTTTTAAAGCGGTAAAAGTTAATTCAGAGGGTCATTTATTATTCAACCCCTCAAACCACCAGAATTCTGTTTTGTCCCCCTAAAGTATTAAGAAGTAGTTCAGGCACAAAGAACAATGAGCTTCACATGTGTGGATTAATTACCGTATATACTCGTGTATAAGCCGACCCGTGTATAAGCCGACCCCCCTACTTTTGCCCCAAAACCTGGGAAAATCTATTGACTCGTGTATAAGCCGAGGGTGGACCCTAGCACAAGTATACAGCCCCAGCAGTGTGGTATACACCAGTCCCAGAGGTAGATACAGCAGCCCCAGTGGTAGTATACACGCAGCCCCAGTAGTATATACAGCCCCAGTGGTAGTATATACAGCCCCAGTGGTAGTATACAGGGCCCCAGAGGTATATAGCAGCCCCAGTGGTAGTATACAGGGCCCCAGAGGTATATAGCAGCCCCAGCGGTAGTATACAGGCAGCCCCAGTAATGCAGGCCCCCCCAGCGTCTCTCCGGTCACCTGTAAAGCAAGCTATACTTATCAGTGTCCCGCTCGCACCCGCCGCTGCCGACATCCGCGATCCTCCATCTTCATGCGACTCCTCTTCCTGTTTCCTGTGCGCGTCGCCGGGAATGACGTCATTGCCGGCGACGCGCACAGAAACAGGAAGAGGAGTCGCATGAAGATGGAGGATCGTGGATGTCGGCAGCGGCGGGTGCGAGCGGGACACTGATAAGTATAGCTTGCTTTACAGGTGACCGGAGAGACCCTGGGGGGGCCCTGCATTACTGGGGATGCGGGGGCTGCTGTATACCGATGTATACATCGGTATGTACCGATGTATACATCGGTATACAGCACTGACTCGCGTATAAGCCGAGGGGGGTACTTTTCAGCCCAATTTTTGGGCTGAAAAACTCGGCTTATACGCGAGTATATACGGTATCTCTTTTGCCAGCCTTTTCTGACTATTTAAGACCCTCCCCAAACTTGTGAACAGCACTCATACATGGTCAACATGGGAAAGACAAAGGAGCATTCCAAGGCCATCAGAGACAAGATCATGAAGGGTCACAAGGCTGGCAAGGGGTACAAAACCCTTTCCAAGGAGTTGGGCCTACCTGTCTCCACTGTTGGGAGCATCATCCGGAAGTGGAAGGCTTATGGAACTACTGTTAGCCTTCCACAGCCTGGACAGCCTTTGAAAGTTTCCTCCCGTGCCGAGGCCAGGCTTGTCCGAAGAGTCAAGGCTAACCCAAGGACAACAAGGAAGGAGCTCCGGGAAGATCTCATGGCAGTGGGGACATTGGTTTCAGTCAAAACCATAAGTAACATACTCCACCGCAATGGTCTCCGTTCCAGACGAGCCCGTAAGGTTCCTTTACTTTCAAAGCGTCATGTCAAGGCTCGTCTACAGTTTGCTCATGATCACTTGGAGGACTCTGAGACAGACTGGTTCAAGGTTCTATGGTCTGATGAGACCAAGATCGATATCTTTGGTGCCAACCACACACGTGACGTTTGGAGACTGGATGGCACTGCATACGACCCCAAGAATACCATCCCTACAGTCAAGCATGGTGGTGGCAGCATCATGCTATGGGGCTGTTTCTCAGCCAAGGGGCCTGGCAATCTGGTCCGCATCCATGGGAAGATGGATAGCTCGGCCTACCTGGAGATTTTGGCCAAGAACCTCCGCTCCTCCATCAAGGATCTTAAGATGGGTCGTAATTTCATCTTCCAACAAGACAACGACCCAAAGCACACAGCCAAGAAAACCAAGGCCTGGTTCAAGAGGGAAAAAATCAAGGTGTTGGAGTGGCCTAGTCAGTCTCCTGACCTTAAACCAATTGAAAACTTGTGGAAGGAGCTCAAGATTAAAGTCCACATGAGACACCCAAAGAACCTAGATAACTTGGAGAAGATCTGCATGGAGGAGTGGGCCAAGATAACTCCAGAGACATGTGCTGGCCTGATCAGGTCTTATAAAAGACGATTATTAGCTGTAATTGCAAACAAGGGTTATTCCACAAAATATTAAACATAGGGGTTGAATAATAATTGACCCACACTTTTATGTTTAAAATTTATAAAAATTCAACTGAGCAACATAACTTTTTGGTTTGTAAGATTTATGCTTCTGTTAATAAATCCTACTCTCGTTTGCAGTTTGCAGGCTCTAACTTATTTGCATCTTATCAAACCAGCTAAATCTGCAGGGGGTTGAAGACTACTTGTAGGCACTGTATGTACAAGAATATAACTACTATAATACTGCCCCTACGTACAAGAATATAACTACTATAATACTGCTCCTATGTACAAGAATATAACTACTATAATACTGCTCCTATGTACAAGAATATAACTACTATAATACTGCTCCTATGTACAAGAATATAACTACTATAATACTGCCCCTATGTACAAGAATATAACTACTATAATACTGCCCCTATATACAAGAATATAACTACTATAATACTGCCCCTATGTACAAGAATATAACTACTATAATACTGCTCCTATGTACAAGAATATAACTACTATAATACTGCCCCTATGTACAAGAATATAACTACTATAATACTGCCCCTATGTACAAGAATATAACTACTATAATACTGCCCCTATATACAAGAATATAACTACTATAATACTGCTCCTATGTACAAGAATGTAACTACTAGAACACTGCTACTATATACAAGATATAACTACTATATACTGCTCCTATGTACAAGAATATAACTACTATAATACTGCTCCTATATACAAGAATATAACTACTATAATACTGCTCCTATGTACAAGAATGTAACTACTAGAATACTGCCCCTATGTACAAGAATATAATTACTATAATACTGAGCTGTGGAAAATTGTTCTGTAAATTTTTTTGTCTGACATTTTCTCTGACAGATGTGGTGCAGTGTGATGAATGGTTTTTGACCTTCTTTGAAATCTGTGATTCATCAGGAGCCGCACAGCCCAGGATGAAAATAACCAATATCATTCTATCTATCTATCTATCTGTCTGTCTGTCTGTCTGTCTGTCTGTCGTCTGTCTGTCTGTCTGCCTGTCCATCTATCTGTCTCTCTATGTATAATGTATATATCTATCTAGAAAAATAGGATGGATGCAGCACTCCAAAGGAAATAGATGTAAAAGAGTGGACATTATTCACAAGATGCATGGGGTGTTTCAGTTACTCATTTTGAAGCTTTTCTCAATCATGCTTAGGAGAGCTGCTTATTCTTACTATATTTGAAGGCTTTTTAGGACTGTGCTGTTTATCTATCTATCCAGCGCCGGACTGGGGTGTCTGGGGCCCACCAGGAAAATTGACTCCAGGGGCCCACCAACCCGGGCCCACCCATTCTTCAGCTAAATACAAGTACCTGTTATCCGTTATACCTATCATAGTGGAGCGTGGACTGTAAAACACAGGCGGCTCTTGCACATCACTGTGTGCTCACCATTACTGCGATGTATCATTACTGTAGTTTGCATTAAAGGGATTTTTCAGTGAACACAAGTTATCAGCGATCTGCAGGTTCTGAAGGTGATCACTTATTTATTGGTAGAATCCACACCATCAGAAGAATGTGGCACTTTGAGCATTTGATGAGGTTTTTCCCTCAGTATTTGTAAGAGAAAACCAGGAGTGGAGCGATCAGAGGTAATTTTTTCTGCATTTCTCACCCTCTCCTGGTTTTGTCTTATAAATACTGAGGTGAAAATCTCACCAAATGCTCAACTTGCTTTCACTGGCGAACCTCTGTGTCACATCGCCATTGGACTCGGTGGCCGGTGTTCCCGCCTCGGCCGCTCGGAGGAGCCGGATTCCTTCGGCTGGTGGCGCCGGTGATGGGAGGGCCTTGTCCTCATATGGAACTGCTCCCGCGACGTCTGCCTCTGTCGCTGAGCGCCGCTGTGTTTCCCCTCTGGGTGGTGTTGGACGCAGAGGAGCGGGCCCTGCAGAGGTGTCCGTTAGGCGCAGCCTGCGTTCTTCTGTCAGAGGTGGCGTGGGTGGAGCCAGTCGTCCATCACCATCTGACCTGGATCTAGGGGCGGTCTGGATGAGATCATCAGGCTGTGGGCTCCAGCCTATGGGAGGTAACCGTGCCCTTCAAGTACATTGGAGCCTGGCTTGCAGACCGCCAGATATAGTTTTGGTTCCCCAGTGATAGTGTGTGTTTAGTTTCGTGTCTGACCTTGCCTGGATTTATGACTCTGCCTCTGCCTATTGATTTTGTACCTCAGCTGCCCTCTTGGTTTTGCCCTTGACCTTTGCCTGGATTTTTGACTCTGCTACTGCCTGACAATTTTGTACCTTCGCTCCCTCTCGGTTTTGACTCAGACATCTGACTTCGTTTTTCGGGTCTTGATTTTCCCTGGCGACCTCCCCGGCTCTGTTGCTCATATAGGCAGCTACCCCCTGGGCTCCGCTATAATTCCAGATCCCTGTATAGGGGTTAAGGGTCTCGGGTTTCTCGGGGTGCTGCCTACCAGCAGCTCGGCCTCACAGCGGATGGCCGTCACACTCTGTAACTGCATCTCTGCTGCTGTATCACAGGACAGGGAGGGGTTAAACATCCAAGTATTTAATATCTATTGGAAATAAAGAAGTTTCCCCTTATTGATATCAGATAAAACAAATGTCTGACCACAATCCACTCTACCAAGACCAATAATACCAGATAGGAGGCAGAAATACCACCACACCATGACCAGATCATATATTACCACCACATAGTGCCCAAATAATGCCACATACCAAATACCGCCACACCATGACCCAAGCACATAATACCACCACATAGTGATCAAATGCTACCACATATAAGGTATAAATACTGCCACACCATGGGACCTCATATTACCACCATATAGTGACCGAATAATACTACATACAAGGGACAAATACCGTCATGTCATGACCAAAGCACATAGTGCCACCACATAGTGACAAATAATACTAAAATAATAAAACTGTAAAAAAGCTCTGTATATAGTGTCAGTGTACAGGTAATGCAATGATCACCATTGATATTATACACAGTAGCTCTGTATATAGTGTCAGTGTGTGTGTATAAGTAATACAGATACAAATACAGACCGATATCACGTCTTCTATGCAGGATTTATCTCTGCAGAAAATAACATAGTTAGCTATACCTGACTCACTTCCAGAGCACAATCCACACTTTTCCCAAGATTTCTACACTAAATGAAATGACAAAAAAAGAAACATAGTGCCGCCCTACAAAGTAACAGTGCTCCAGTGTCATTCTGTGCCTGCTCATCCTTGTCGGCAGACATATTTGTCTGATGGCAAAGATGTAGCAGAGCTGTAGACAGAAGACCCGTGGATTTCGTCGGAACGAGGATTTTTTTTAGTTAAAGATGGAGTCCCTAAATGTGTTTTGTGTTTTATTTTTAATAAAAAAAGAATTCTGTTTTCTTATCTGTTTAATAGAAATTCATGGTGGACATGTTTAATTTGGCATGACACCATGAAGTTTGGGTTAGTACCAGCTGATAATACAAAGCTGGCCTGCTACTTACTTTTTTATTACCCAAGGTGCCACTCACCACCAGAGCCACTGGAAGAGCAGGGTAAAGTGCCTGTAAATGGAGCTATGATGAATGCGCCATTTTCAGGGGTGGCTGCGGGCTGTGATTTTCAGTGTGGGGGGCCAAGAATGCTTGGGCCCTACCATGCTGAGAATCCCAGCCCCCAGCTGCCTTGTTTTTGCAGAAAAAAAAACAGAGAAAACCATTTTATGATAAAAATCAAACACAAAACACATTTAGAGACTCCATCTTTAATAATAAAAAAAAAAATCCTTGCCCCGATGTAATCCACAAGTCTGTCTGCTACATCATTACCATCAGACAAATATGTCTGCTGACAGAGATAAGCAGGCACAGAATAAAGGCCCCGTTAAAAGCTGCGATGTTCCAGCGATCCGACCTGGCAGGCATCGCTGGAACATCGCTGTGTGGTCGCTGGTGAGCTGTCACACAGGCAGACTCACCAGCGAGCAGCGATAACGCTAGTAACCAGGGTAAACATCGTGTAACTAAGCACAGCGCTGTGCCTAGTTAACCGATATGTACCTTGGTTACCAGCCTGCTCCTGCTTGCCCAGCCTGACAGAATGGACATCGCTGGTTGTTGGACCCTGTCACACATGCCGATGCATGCGTGACAGAGGCAGACCAACGCCCGAAAAATGGTCCGGGCCATTCCGCAACGATCAGCGAGCTGATCGCTGGTCGCTGCGGCATGTAACACACAGCGATATCGCTGCGAGGTCGCTGCAGCGTCACAAAACCGGTGACGTTGCCAGGATATCGTTAGCGATATCGTTGTGTGTAACGGTGTCTTTACACTAGAACACAACTGTGAGAGAAGTGCTTAGCTGGCTTCCACCCAGCGACCATGTTTTCCTCTGCGTTGCAAATAATGCATACTTTCAAACGCATGCCTATTTTTGCAAGCGTTAGTATGCATTTTTGCAATGCAAGTCTACGGTACATTGCATTTGTGCTGATTTACAACGGATCCGTTGTAACACACAGCATAAATGCAATGTTAACCCAGCCTAACAGCAGCGAGGAGGAGAGACGGAGCCCTGGAGACCGCCAAGTCAGTCTACTGGTGGTACTATCAAGCCCATTGCCCAGTATGTCCTCCCAGCCTTTGTGGTACTATTACGCCCATTGCCCAGTATGTACTGCCAGCCTCTGTGGTACTATCATGCTAGTACTACCCCCAATGGCGGTTAGGACATGCTGGGTGGGCATGACAGTACCGCATACGCTGGCAGGACATACTAAGCAATGGGCATGCATGATAATACCACCTGAGGCTGGCATGACATGCTGGCCAATGGGCATGATAATCATGGCCATTACCCAGTAGTATGTCTTGCCAGCCTCAGCCAAGGGTCCCAGAAAGTTACCTCCTCATCCATCCTGCTGCTGGCTGGGAGTCCTGTACAGTGAAGCATGTAGTGTGAATGCCACACTATGGAGATGCTGCTTCTACTACTGCCATGTGGAGGTGAGGGCCACATAGAGATTGCAGGGGCCCCATCAGGGGGGGACATGGGTCTCTATCAGAGCGTACATAGAGATCATGGGGCCGATCAGGGGTGTATATAGAGATCGTGGGGCCCCATCAGGAGCGTATATAAGGATGATGGGCATACATAGAGATCATGGGGCCCCATCAGGGGCGTACATAGAGATCATGGGGCCTCATCAGGGGTATACATAGAGATCATCATGGGCCCACTCAGGGGCACACATAGAGATCATGGGGCCCACTCAGATGCGTACATAGAGATCATCATGGGGCCCACTCAGAGGCGTACATACAGATTACGGGGCCCACTCAGGGGCGTGCATAGAGATCAAGAGATTACGGGGCCCACTCAGAGGCACACATAGAGATCATGGGGCCCACTCAGATGCCTACATACAGATTACGGGGCCCACTCAGGGGCATGTATAGAGATCATCATGGGGCCCACTCAGAGGCGTACATAGAGATCATGGGGCCCACTCATGGGTGTACATAGAGATCATGGGACCCACTCAGTTATCGTAGATAGAGATCATGGGGCCCCATGAGGTTAGGCTCTCACAGCGCCCCAGTATGGTGCCCTCAGGGAGCTCCCACAGTGTTTGCTTCATGCTGAGGCCTGTGATGCCCTGTGGAACCTCCCTGAGTGCACCATGCTGGGGGCAGTAGTAGAAGCAGCATCACATCACACTAAATGCTGCACAGCACTACAGGCCCCCAGCCAGCAGGAGAGAGTGGATGGTGGAGGCTGGAGCACGGTGTGGGACCCCTGGTCCCAGGCTGGTGGCTGAGGAGCCCATCTCTTATGGCAGAATGGGCTCCTCAGTCACCAGCACCCCAGCCCTTTCCCCCTCAATCAACCCATAAACCCTCCCCCCCCTTTCCCCCCTCAATCAACCCATAAACCCAAGTTCCCCCGCCTTTCATATTCACCCTGGGCTGCCACCATCTTTGAGAAGAGCAGAAGCTGCTGGAGGCCTGCTGGGCGACGGCAGGTCCCTCCTCCGCAGCGCGACGCTGCCGGCACCTACACAGCCTGGATGGAGGCAGACAGCCATCGTAGGCTGAGCCTGGGACTGACTCCATCTACGCACGCGCCGGCAGAGTCGCGCTGCGCAGAGGAGGCTGGGCGGCACCGCAACAGCAGGCAGGGGGGATTAAGGGTAGCCAGGGTCCGGGGCTGTTCAGACTCTGTGGGCCCCCCAGTCATGTGACAGGAGTCATCATATACCTGAAGCAGATTATTCCAGAAAAATAGTTGCTGAGTGAAACTATAACCTGTCAAACATCTAGCATGCATTTGATTAAACGAATTAAAAAAAAATCTTATGTGAACATAGCTTAGCAATAACTGAGGTAACAATTCACCAAATACTCAGGCCTGTTTCACATCTATGGCAGGTTTGCGTTTTGCTTAATTTGCGTTTTTAGGCGTTTTTAGCCCCATTAATTTTAATGAAAACACATGTAAAAATGCATGCAAAAACGCATTAACGTTTTCAAAAACGCAAAACGCATGCGATTTTGTAAAGGCCGCGCTGGACGCATTTCCCGACGTTTTGGGCAGTGTTTGCAAAAACGCATGCGTTTTTGAAAACGTTAATGCGTTTTTGCACGCGCTTTTACATGCGTTTTCATTAAAATCAATGGGACTAAAAACGCTAGCGTTTTTAGCGGTTAAAAACGCAAATTAAGCAAAACGAAAACCTGCCATAGATGTGAAACAGGCTCAGCGTGTGCACGAGGCCTTACAAATACTGAGGAAAAACCTCACCAATACTCAGCATGTGCACATTGCCTTACAAATACTGAGGTAAAAACTCACCAAATACTCAGCGTGTGCACGAGGCCTTACAGATACTGAGGTAACAACTCACCAAATACTCAGCGTGTGCACGAGGCCTTACAGATACTGAGGTAAAAACTCACCAAATACTCAGCGTGTGCACGAGGCCTTACAGATACTGAGGTAAAAACTCACCAAATACTCAGCGTGTGCACGAGGCCTTACAGATACTGAGGAAAAACCTCACCAATACTCAGCATGTGCACATTGCCTTACAAATACTGAGGTAAAAACTCACCAAATACTCAGCGTGTGCACGAGGCCTTACAGATACTGAGGTAACAACTCACCAAATACTCAGCGTGTGCACGAGGCCTTACAGATACTGAGGTAAAAACTCACCAAATACTCAGCGTGTGCACGAGGCCTTACAGATACTGAGGTAAAAACTCACCAAATACTCAGCGTGTGCACGTGGCCTTACAGATACTGAGGTAAAAACTCACCAAATACTCAGCGTGTGCACGAGGCCTTACAGATACTGAGGTAACAACTCACCAAATACTCAGCGTGTGCACGAGGCCTTACAGATACTGAGGTAAAAACTCACCAAATACTCAGCGTGTGCACGAGGCCTTACAAATACTGAGGAAAAACTCACCAATACTCAGCATGTGCACATTGCCTTACAAATACTGAGGTAAAAACTCACCAAATACTCAGCGTGTGCACGAGGCCTTACAGATACTGAGGTAACAACTCACCAAATACTCAGCGTGTGCACGAGGCCTTACAGATACTGAGGTAAAAACTCACCAAATACTCAGCGTGTGCACGAGGCCTTACAGATACTGAGGTAAAAACTCACCAAATACTCAGCGTGTGCAGTGGCCTTACAGATACTGAGGTAAAAACTCCCAAATATCAGCGTGTGCACGAGGCCTTACAGATACTGAGGTAAACAACTCACCAAATACTCAGCGTGTGCACGATGGCCTTACAGATACTGAGGTAAAAACTCACCAAATACTCAGCGTGTGCACGAGGCCTTACAAATACTGAGGTAAAAAACATCAAATAGCGTGTACACGAGGCCTTACAAATATCCCGGATTACAAACCTGAGGTACAAACCTCACCAGTACTCAGCGTGTGCACCCACTTCCCCTCCACCTTGGATAGACACATGTGAAATGCCTCTACATGCTGTGTGTGCCCCTCAATCTGGATATTCTGCTCGAATCATGTATGGACTTATACTCAATGAAGCAGGGGTGGGAAATAGATTTAAAATTTCTTCTAAATATGGCAGGTGCACACAGGCAGACCCAGTGTACGGCAGGAGCAAGAACACAGACCCTGTATACGGCAGGAGCAAGAACACAGACCCTGTATACGGCAGGAGCAAGCAACCAGACCTGTATAGCAGGAGCAAGCACGCAGACCCTGTATACGGCAGGAGCAAGCACGCAGACCCTGTATACGGCAGGAGCAAGCACGCAGACCCTGTATACGGCAGCAGCAAGCACGCAGACCCTGTATACGGCAGGAGCAAGCACGCAGACCCTGTATACGGCAGCAGCAAGCACGCAGACCCTGTATACGGCAGAGCAAGCACGCAGACCCTGTATACGGCAGAGCAAGCACGCAGACCCTGTATACGGCAGCAGCAAGCACGCAGACCCTGTATACGGCAGGAGCAAGCACGCAGACCCTGTATACGGCAGCAGCAAGCACGCAGACCCTGTATACGGCAGCAGCAAGCACGCAGATCCTGTATACGGCAGCAGCAAGCACGCAGATCCTGTATACGGCAGCAGCAAGCACGCAGACCTGTATACGGCAGCAGCAAGCACGCAGACCGTGTATACGGCAGAGCAAGCACGCAGACCCTGTATACGGCAGGAGCAAGCACGCAGACCTGTATACGGCAGGAGCAAGCACGCAGACCCTGTATACGGCAGGAGCAAGCACGCAGACCCTGTATACGGCAGAGCAAGCACGCAGACCCTGTATACGGCAGGAGCAAGCACGCAGACCCTGTATACGGCAGCAGCAAGCACGCAGACCCTGTATACGGCAGCAGCAAGCACGCAGACCCTGTATACGGCAGCAGCAAGCACGCAGACCCTGTATACGGCAGCAGCAAGCACGCAGACCCTGTATACGGCAGGAGCAAGCACGCAGACCCTGTATACGGCAGCAGCAAGCACGCAGACCCTGTATACGGCAGCAGCAAGCACGCAGACCCTGTATACGGCAGGAGCAAGCACGCAGACCTGTATACGGCAGGAGCAAGCACGCAGATCCCTGTATACGGCAGCAGCAAGCACGCAGACCCTGTATACGGCAGGAGCAAGCACGCAGACCCTGTATACGGCAGCAGCAAGCACGCAGACCCTGTATACGGCAGGAGCAAGCACGCAGACCCTGTATACGGCAGCAGCAAGCACGCAGACCCTGTATACGGCAGGAGCAAGCACGCAGACCCTGTATACGGCAGCAGCAAGCACGCAGACCCTGTATACGGCAGCAGCAAGCACGCAGACCCTGTATACGGCAGCAGCAAGCACGCAGATCCTGTATACGGCAGCAGCAAGCACGCAGACCTGTATACGGCAGCAGCAAGCACGCAGACCGTGTATACGGCAGGAGCAAGCACGCAGACCCTGTATACGGCAGCAGCAAGCACGCAGACCCTGTATACGGCAGGAGCAAGCACGCAGACCCTGTATACGGCAGGAGCAAGCACGCAGACCCTGTATACGGCAGCAGCAAGCACGCAGACCCTGTATATGGCAGCAGCAAGCACGTAGACCCCTATATACAGTATGTGCAAACATTACTCATACAGAGATGCCTGCTGTGCCTGCACTGCACATCACTAGTAGTGTGCACGCTAGGAAGCCATTGCACATACAGAGCTGCCTGCTGCTAGTGATGTGCAGCAGTTGGCACACTGGGCAGCCATTACACATAGAGAGCTGCCTGCTGCACCTACATTTCACATCACTAGCAGTGGGGATGCTGGGCAGCCATTACACATACAGAGCTGCCTGCTGCTGCCTGCTGCTAGTGATGTGCAGGCATAGCAGCAGGACTAGCACAGATCAGGCAGGCATCTTCTATTTCTCAGTCACCTAGGGTCTTCACAGGAATCATTCAGGCTTGCTGCCCAGCGGTGATGTGTGAGAGCAGGCTCCCCCTGCCACCCCGGCAGACTCAGAGAGCACTTTCTCTTCTCCACTGCATGGCAGAGGCGGGAGGGAGGCGTGGCTCCGACCTCTAACTGCTGCACAGACCCGCGCTCTTGATGCAAGTATTGAAGAGAGCGGCCCTGCCCCCAGAATCTTTTAAATAAATGCCGTCGCCACGGTCCGGCAGATTACAATGGTCCTGCATGAAGATAGAACAATCACTGACTAATCATATCGGCAGTGCGCCGATATGATTAGTAGTACCGGAGTGGGGGCCTCACATATCTCCCTACAGGGCCCAGGGGGGGTATGGGGGCGGGGCTTAGTGGGCGTGGCCACAAAGTGTCGGGGCCCCCTGGGGAATCTCCCGATCTCCCGCTGGGCCAGTCCGCCCCTGTAATCTATCTATATCTATCTATCTATCTATCTATCTATCTTTTTATGACATTCTTTGGTCTTGGGAGTCACCAACTTCTACAAGGTCTGAGTTTCTAGACTGACCATCTAGTATTGCCTAACATACAATTTCACACAGTACAGGACATAGAGGAAGTGTAACCGCTCACCACAGGGTTCAGTACAGGAGCCAGACAGTGGGAGCTGGTCATTGCTCTGACTACATTATATGTTTCCAAATGCAGAGTTGTGACATCCGGAGAGGGTGGAAATTGTTATTCCAGAGAAGATAAACAGTATGGTGGCCCAATTTATCTACAATGGTTAAAGTGGTTGTTCCCAGCATTTTGATGCACAGTTAACCTATGCATTTGTCTGTGCAAAGTTCCATTTAGTAAAAGTTATGGGCACCACATTTACCCCAATCTGCCCAAATTACCCCTAGAAACTGATAAACATATCCTTTGTAAGGTTTAACACTGTTACCAGGTTCATGACAATAGGAAGCTAATGGAATTCATTAAATCAACCTTACATGATGGAAGGAACAGGGTTCTCAGTGGCACAGAGTATTTCAGGAAAAAACTTCTCATTTTCTATAAGGAAGTGATCTACCCACTCATGTAATGATGTAAGAACATGGCTGGGCAGTATCATCACCAAGGGTCTCCCGCAGCACAGAATATTTAAGCACAGAGCTGATATGTTAACCACAATAGTGAAGAATGTTGTAATGTCAAATCTTCCTCTGCATGAAGTCATCTTCGGGCCCCATATCAATAACTTTGAAGCCTTACTGTAGAATCCGCCATCCTATCCATGCTCAGTTGTGGTCGGTTCCTCACATTTTTGTCTAGCTTCTGCCATTCCCAAAACCACAATGTTGTGGGGAAATTAGAGATGAGGCATTTTCCAAATTTCGAGGAGAGCAGAGGATGATTATAAATAGAAGTGCAATAAAGTAGAGGAAGAAATGTGTTTTGTGGGGTCTGCCAGATTCTCCAGCCCACCCTCATCCCCCACCATACGGACCTGATCCACTGATCAGATAATGTAGGTCACAGCACACAATGTGTGATCTACCAGGAAACTTGTAACTCTTGTTCTTCTTTATGGATCTGAAACTACTAGAATTTCTGCTTAATTCTGGGAAGTCTGGGTGATACCTAATCGGCAACATCTACATCTCCTGTAGGGACTTCACCCAGCTTTCCCAAAGCCCTAAAAATCAGGTATGCTCTTCTGTAAAAGGTAGTAAAGATTTATTTATGAATAACGCACATTGTGGATACTGGCAGTCACCACTAGGGGGAGCATGGGAGCTTTTTTTTTAGTTAAAGAGGACCTGTCACCCCCTGGTGCTGTACTAACTGAACGCAGCGTGTCTACTGCATTCAGGGAAGGGGTCCCCCATGTCTCTAGCCCCCCTGTAAGCTGTCAAAAAGACTTTATAAAGTGTACAGATAAGGAGTCCGGAGGGACTTGCTCAGTAATGAGTTATTGCGGTTTGTGGTGTCCTCCCTGCCTCCAGCCCTCTCTGTGCCACCTCCAGCCCTCAGCGATGACACATACAGGAGGCTGAACAAAAGAGGGCTGGAGGTGGCACCGAGAGGGCTGGAGGCGGGGAGGACACCAGCAACAGCAGTAACTTATTACTAAGTCCCTCTGGACTCCTTATCTGTGACTAGTCCTAGGTGGGGACCTTGGGGTACTCGGAACTGGGCCCTCTGGAGGTTGCCTGAAAATTACGGGTTGTCACGGTGGCACAACACGGTCCATGATCCCCTCATCGGGCGAGTTCAGTGAAAAGGGGAAAAACAAAAATAAAATTAAAGTCGTGACGCCACCCGTGGTCTGTGGCTAGTATAGGCTACTGGTGCCGTCCAGGCCTCTGGGGATGATGGTGATACGAGGCAGCCGGGATGGTGAGCCCTCCACAGGAAGGGCTTGGTTCCCCAGGGCAGGTGTAGGGATGCAGTCTATGTGAATAAAGAAAGTTGGGGATGCAGGGTTCAGTGTGTGGAAGAACAAACAGACACAGAGGGGAACAGTTCTCTTTTACCTTTTACTTAGCAGTAAGGTTGTCCGGGTACTGTCCACAATTGTTATCGGGAATCCGGGCTTGGAAGCAAGTTGGGGTGACCCACTCCTGGCAACTTCTCTGTGGGCCCTGGCTGCGTGTAGCGGTGCTGAGGCCTCCTTTACTCTGCTCTGGCTGTATGGCAGGTGGCGCAAGCTCTCTGATTGTTCCCCATCTTAGCTGGGACTCCTGAGCTCTATAATGCGGCTGTCTCCTAGCCTTAGGTTGTACAGGCAACGTGAAATCACCCACCCTCTGGGGTGGTTGCTGGATATAGAACTCCTGGTGAACTTGGTCTCTGGTGATCGTACTGCCCTAGTTACTGGGGCGAACAGACACTGGCTCCACTCCCCAGACCTAGTCCTCCACTTCACCAGACCCTCACAACAGGTCTCACACATGGTTTGGTCAGTCTCCTACGACGAGCCTGGAGTGGTTCCGTTCGTAGGGTGTATTTTACAGTCCATCCGGGAACTGAACTGCCTGACCCCTCAACCAGACCAGAATTTATAGGGGACCTGCCCTGAACACTGGCTTTAAAGCTCCCCCTTCTGGCCTGGAGTCAGGAAGGTGTCGTGTGTGTTTTACCTGGTGAATGCCTTGCCTTGCTTCCAAGCTTGCATTGTGGCAACTGGACCCCGGGGCGCCACATCTGAACACTTTATGAAGTCTTTTTAACAGTTTACTGGGGAACTAGAGACATGGGGGACCCCTTCCCTGAATGCAGTAGATGCGCTGCATTCAGTGCTGCATTCAGTTATCATAGAACCAGGGGGGTGACAGGTATTCTATAAGTGTATAAATGGTTACCCCTAGTGGTAAATGCATGACACCATAATCTACGTTAAATAACTGATGGCCCTTCCTACCATTCAAGTGTGAACAGGTGCATACTGAACATAACATATACTATAATAAAGGGAAAACTGCATTCTGAAATGCTAAGACATGCAAACAATAAATAAAGGAATATGCATATGCATTACTACTAAGCAAAAACATGAAAACATCAAGATATTTGGCATATAAAAAGTCCAGTTTTATTTTGGCCACTACTCCTCGCTGCTCCTCTTAGTCTCTGCCGCTGTCGACACTGAATCATCAGCTCCTCCTCACTGTGTTCCGCTCATTTGGCCTAATGGACACCGCTCTCTCCTGGTTCTCCTCCTACTCCTCTGAGCGCTCCTTCACTGTATCTTTCGCCGGCTCCTCTTACTGTCGGAGTTCCTCAGGGCTCAGTCCTACGCCCCCTCCTTTTCTCTCTGTATATTGCCCCAAAGGGGCAAACCATCAGCAGATTAGGTTCTTAGTACCATCTCTACGTTGATGACAATTGATTATACACATCATCTGCATTATTTCAGACTACCAGGGAATGTCTATCTACTGTATCTCACACCATGTTCTCCCTCATTCTGACACTGAATCTTTCCAAAACTGAATGTCTAATTTTTCCACCCTCTACTGACCAACTGATACCCGACATCTCAATTATCTTTGATGGCCCAACCATAACTCCCAAGCAGCAGGCTCATTGTCTTGGGGTCATATTTGACATTTTATCTCCTATATTCAATCACATACTAGCTTATGTTACCTGCACCTTAAAAACATCTGTAGAATTCAACCATTTCTCACCTTTGAATCTATATAAACACTCACTGTCGCTCTCATTCATTCTCGTTTGAACTACTTCAACTCTTTACTGATCGGTCTCCTTCTAACCAAACTGTCTCCTCTCCAGTCCATCCTTTAGGGTACCTTTACACGCCGCGACGGCAGGATGGATACATCCCGCTACTTCACGTGCACGAGCACGCTCAAACGGTCAACGCATCACCTTTACACGCCGCCATAAGGTGCGCTACGCTACGTGACATCTGTAACTAGCTGCATCGCCGGGTGTCTCAAGTAGCCAGCTGTAGCTCAGCGTACCACATTTACACAGCGCTACAACAAGCTACTATGGGCGGACCTGGTACAGCAGAGACAGCACATAGGCGTGCCAGAATCTTGGATTACGAGCCGTCCGTACGATGATAGGACAGCGCAATATCATCCTGATTGGCCAGGCATCGCAGGAGGCTGAGTAATACAGCACGCTCGAGCGATTGTGTAGTGTGACTGGTCAGCTCCTTAAATATGCCGCCCTAGGCAGCGACTACCAATCGTCATGCAGGAGCTTCATCCAATGATCGCTGTAGGGGCGCGGTATCCCGGAGCCTGGGTCACGCCTTTGCTACATTGCAGCTACATCGGCGGCTGTCCTGAGTTCCCTTCTGTTGCTTCCTTACACGCCGATACAGCTCGCTACCATCGGCTTTGTAGCCATCAGTTTTCGAGCAGAGCTCGTAAACAGATGTATCTGTTGCCGGCTGCATCGTCACGTCTTCAGACGCCGCTACGACGGGCTATATTGGCGCTACAAGCTACATTTGTAGCCTGTAGTGGGATGTATCCATCCTGCCGTCGCAGCGTGTAAAGGTACCCTAATGCAGCAGTCAGGGTCATTTTTCTATCCAGCTGCTTCCCTAATGCCTCTACCCTGTGCCAGTCATTACACTGGTTGCTCATCCACTACAGGATTCAATGCACACTTATTCCCTCATCCACAAAGCTCTCCACAGTTCTGTTCCCCCTATATATCATCCCTCATCCCTATCTATCACCTACCCGTGCCCTCCATTGTTCAATTGATCTCACATTAATATCACCCATAATTCGAACTTCACACCTTTGCCTCCAAGATTTCTTATGCTGCGCTAGTGCTCTGGAATGCACTACCCCAAACATTGCAACTAACAACTAGCCCCCATGTTTTTAAGCCTGCCTTAAAAACACATCTTTTTAGACATGTCTATCACCTCAATTCAGTAACCTAACTTCCCCTCTTCCCTGATCCATCGCTCTAAACGTTAAACACATCCTCCTCCTTCCTATTCATCTGCCTACACATCCTCCAAAAAACCAATAGCACGTAATAGATTGTACTGGCTGATGACCGCAGCATGTGACATCATAAAAAAAAACATATTTATCATAATGATGGCTGAACCAGACCCTACAAGCGCGTCCTACTTACTGTACCCTCTATGTTCTTATAATGTAGATTGTAAGAGTTTGATCTCGGCCCTCGACCCTCCTGTAACTTGTGAACTATGTTTTTACATTATATTGTTATCATCTGTGCTTTGCCCCTGCTTAATTGTAAAGTGCAGCAGAATATGTCGGCGCTATATAAATAAAATGTATTATTAGTAGTAATCAAATGTGAAGGTGTTAAGGGTGGCTCAGTGGTTAGCACTGTATGGTGGCTTAGTGGTTAGCACTGTATGGTGGCTCAGTGGTTAGCACTGGATGGTGGCTCAGGCTGGCTTCACACAACGTTTTTTTTGGATCCAGGGACACCCCCGGATCCGATTCCGGCACCATAGTAACCCTATGGGGGTGGAATACGCCGGATGAATGTATTTTGTCATCCAGTTTTTGGTTGTCTGGGAGAGTCCGGAAGGAATCGGATTTTGCTCCTGGACACAAAATCGGAGCATACACCATTTTTGTGTCCGGGGAGAAAAATCTCCCCAAATCGTATCCTCCCGGATCCTCCCCGATCCGAGGCAATCTGGCGCTCCCTAACATGGGAGCCTGTGAGGCCGGATTGCCCCGGTCCGGGAGGATCCGGGAATCGGACACCTGCGGCTGCACGCCGCTGTTATTTCAGGACCGTGGCTAGCTCCCTGTGGTCCTGAATCATCAGCAGTGGCAGCTGCGTCTTGCTGCACACTGGACTGGAGGGCATATTAGCCCTCCGGTTCTGTGTGCTGATCCGGTCCGGGGCTGTAAGGTTCATCCCTGACAGCCCCAGATCGGATCTGGCCGTGGTGTGAAGCCAGCCTCAGTGGTTAGCACTGTATGGTGGCTCAGTGGTTAGCACTGTATGGTGGCTCAGTGGTTAGCACTGTATATGGTGGCTCAGTGGTTAGCACTGTATGGTGGCTCAGTGGTTAGCACTGTACGGTGGCTCAGGGGTTAGCACTGCAGTCTTGCAGCACTGAGGTCCTCGGTTCAATTCACACCAAGGACAACATCGGCAAGGAGTTTGTATGTTCTCCCTGTGTTTGTGTGGCTTTCCTCCAGCACCCTGGTTTCCTCCCATGTTTCAAAGATATACGATAGGGTGTTTAGATTGTGAGCTCCAATGGGGACAGCATTGTAAATGTATGTTGAGTGGAATTAATAGTGCTATATAAATGAATAAATATTATTATTATTATCTCTTCACTGGGTCCCTACTAAATGTAATACCTCTCTCTGACTTAAGGCCTGTTACACGCAGCGATATCGTTAACGATACCATAATGTTTAGTGATGTTGCAGCGGCCTCATAGAGAAGTCGCTGGGTGTGACATCCCGAAATGATCAGCAATCAGTTCGCTGATCGTTGCGGAATGGCCAGGGCCGTCTTATCGATCGTTGGTCTCCCGATGGGCGGTCAGCATCGCCGTGTGTGACAACGAGAGACCAACGATCAACAAACTCCCGGCCGATGCTCAGCGCCACAGAGTACAAGCTGAGACATGGTAACCAGGGTAAACATCGGGTAACTGAGCGCAGCGCTATGCTTAGTTACCCGATGTGTACCCTGGTTACCAGTGTTCTCGATGGTTGCCTGTGTGACAGCTCACCAGTGATCATAAAGTGATGTCCCAGCGACCCCGGTCGTTGGTTGGTTCGCTAGGACATCGCTATTAGATAGGGATCCAGTAAAGAAATACGCCGTGACGTCGATTGCTGGGCTCACATAAAACTGGCTTTCTTGTAGGCCAAGTGTGGCACCCCACATGGTCAGGCGTCACAGTGGAGTATTACACCCGTAAAAGAGATGAAATTTCCCCAGCTGCAAGTGGACCCTAGGTTGGTGGGTGGGACCCATTCCAGCACTCCTACATTAATAGGTTGGTGAGAGGTTACCCGGGAGGGAGATATATTCACCTCTAGGGGTAACAAAGGAGGTCAGTTAGTAGGAAAGAATAGTCAGACAATGGACGTCTGAGAGAGCGGAGTAGTAGTCGGAGGAGGAAGAGAAGAAGTGTGGAACGAGGCGGAAGGCTTACCCGGACAGCTTCACATTGATCCGGAGGAAAGCAGAGAGAGGATCCTGAGGGGATCCTGGAAGAGGGTGCCCGACGTGCGGAGTCCGGGCCCTACATAGAAAAGGGGGAACCCCAGCATGAAGCGACCATACTCCAGGGGATTCTCCAGTCCACCACGGGAATGCCGGGCCCGAGAATCCGGCCAAGGTCTATCTTTGCAGTCGGCAACCGGTCAGTTTATCGCCACAGCACCCTGCCAGACGAAGCGGTTTGCCTGCTTCCTCACCAAGAGGGAGGGCAACCCCATTACTACCTACACGGAGCCATTGGGTATAGACTCATCCTAGGCGGGGAAGAAAGGACACGGGTTCGTCAACTAAGGTTTACCATGGGTTCCACCATACCACCTGGCATCCACTTGCAGCCACCCATAGAGCTACCTGTTTGAATAACATCTTGCTGAACTGTCGACTCTGTATTTTGCTGCTGAACGTTTACTGTAAAGTACCCGGGAGAAAGTGACTTTGCCTTTGTGCGGTTATCTCCATCAACCTGCTTACAGGAACGCTGCCGCGGAGGACCAGCTCCACCTGTAGGGAGCTTTGCCATCTCAGCCTCGTTACCATCGACCTCCGGAGGACTGTGGCGGCGCTGGTGACCCATCACCAGGTACTACAGGTGGCGTCACATGACAAACTCTTATGCCCTGTACATACACCCTTATTGAAGTGTCATCCAGGCCACGGGCTCAGGCGCTGCCACCTGTGACATCCCCAAGAAAGCACCCACTGAGACTGAAACCCGAGTACCCCAGGGCCTGGGGTTCGACATATCTTTCTGGCGTCACGAACAGGATCTCGTGCCCGGTATTACCAGGTACTGTGCGCCTTGGACTTTTGAAACAAACTTTTACCGCCTTTGCTTGGCGCCAAAAATGGGTTCCTGCCATCACTGCAGGAGGACCTAAGATGGTGCCGTAGCCATGTACTAGACACCATGTGCAGGCCCGGCGGTGTGCCTCAGCCCCTAGAGGAAGGAGGGCCAAGACGGAGGCGCCAAAAAGTGTGGCCGCCCTGATTGCCATCAATCAGAGGGGGGCGGCCCACAGGAAGTTCTCCGGGGAGTGGCTGCCAATAAAGAGACAAACCGGAAGAAAAGGACAGAACGACCAAAGCTCCTTTATATCCGGCAGCATGGCGGCACCCTGTTGGAGAGATATAGTGCGCGAGGTCGAGGAACAGGCCAGAGCCGCACAAGGAGACCCGGCAGTGGCGTCCCTCTTAACACTAAGGGGGATGCCGACTACTGGAGAGATGCATTCGGACAGCTCCACCAGGACATGGAGGAAGCCCTGGCATGGTGTGTGCCGAAGGTGGAGCGTGGAGAGGGCCTGTGAGCTGACGTCGATGAGAGAAGGCCGAGAAGTGCGAAAGGCAGCGGTTGCAGTGCAGGCAGTTATGGAGTACCGTGCCTCCTTACCACCTGTACCGCCACCCATCCAGACTCGGGACGCAGGGACCCAGACCGAAGCCCCTATAACACCATCGTCCCATACCCGCAGCTATCTCCAGCTAGAGCCAGCGTGACTGTCACCTACAGAACCAGACATCATTATTGAAGCTGAGGAAGAGGAAGATGCGTTACCTTCGACCTCCGGAGGACTGTGGCGGCGCTGGTGACCCATCACCAGGTACTACAGGTGGCATCACATAACAAACTCTTATCCCCTGTACATACACCCTTATTGAAGTGTCACCCAGATCACTGGCTCAGGCGCTGCCACCCGTGACATCCCTGCGAAAGCACCCACCGAGCCTGATACCCGAGTACCCCAGGGCCTGGGGCTCGACATAAGTATCTCAATTTTTTCATGTTTTTCCTTAGCAGTAATGCATGTCTCTAGTCTTAGTCATTGTTTGCCTGCCTTAATATTGCAGAGTGCAGCTGTCTTTCTTATGGTGGCTGCAGGACAGACATTGCCAAAGGGCCACGTTACACACACAGATATCTGTTCTGATATTGGTCACAGATCTCTGGTTGCAGTGAAATCATGGACACATTGTTCCATTTTGTGGCTGTATACAAATGTAACAATGTGTCCATGATTTCACTGCAACCAGAGATCTGTGACCAATATCTGAACAGATATGTGTGTGTGTAACATGACCTGTACACTCAGGTTTAGGGTCACTTAAGGATGCTAAGCATTGGGATCATTCTGCACTATTTGGTGCCAAACCTCAAGATGTTTAACTCTTCATGGATATCCCTTTAAATATTCCAACCGGTCCCTTAAAATAGTTACTTAAAGCGAACCTGTCACCCCCCCCGGGCATCAAAAGCTCTAATAGCCACCTTCTGCAGCACTAAGGCTGCATTCTGAGAAGGTGCCTATAGGCTTTTGATGCCCTATATACAATGAAATATTAAGTTAGGTAAATGCTCACTCTTCTGCAGATTAAAGACCGTGAGGCGGGGTTTCACGCTCCTCCGGCCCGCCCCGTCTTGTCAATCATTGTGCGCGCCTGCTGCTGTCTCCCCTCAGTGTTGAAAATGAACGCGCGTCTCCGTTCTCATGCACGGAGCCGCGCATGCTCTGTGCGCCCGGTGTCCAGGAAGTCGACATCGGGCTCACAGAGCATGCGCGGCTCCGTGCATGAGAACGGAGACGCGCGTTCATTTTCAACACTGAGGGGAGACAGCAGCAGGCGCGCACAATGATTGACAAGACGGGGCGGGCCGGAGGAGCGTGAAACCCCGCCTCACGGTCTTTAATCTGCAGAAGAGTGAGCATTTACCTAAGTTAATATTTCATTGTATATAGGGCATCAAAAGCCTATAGGCACCTTCTCAGAATGCAGCCTTAGTGCTGCAGAAGGTGGCTATTAGAGCTTTTGATGCCCGGGGGGGGTGACAGGTTCGCTTTAAGGAGTGAAGCACAACCTCACATTTGTGACCCTGTGGTCAGAGCTGAGTGAAAGCTTCCTCTGTAGCCTGTGTTTACACTTTATGACTATATATATATATATATATATATATATATATATATATATATATATATATATATATATATATATATATATATACACTCTCCATCCATCAGATATACGCTGTGCTCTGTGGTCTAACATTTCTATATCGCAATGTTTGCTTTCCTGGAAAGAAAAACTCTAGGGTTTTTTTTTGTGTACTTACAACTACCGTAAATACAGAATGTTACCGATTATTCGTTTTTTAATTTTATTTAAAGGAACATCACTAAACTAGACCTCCATTAGAAATGTGGAGCCGTATATATTAACCCCTTCACCCCCGACGATTTTCCGTTTTTAATTTTTTATTATTCTGTCTATATAGACACGTGAGGGCTTGTTTTTTGCAGGACGAGTTGTACTTTCAGATTGAATCCTTTATTTTACCATATAGTGTACAGGAAAATGGGAAAAAAATTTCAAGTGCAGTGCAGTTTTTTTTTGTTTTGTAATTCACCATGTTCACTATATGGTAAAACTAACATGTCAGTATGATGCCTCAGGTCGATACGAGTTCATAGATACCAAACATGTATACTTTTATTGTTAACGAAGTGGTGAAAAAGAATTCTAAAGCTTTTAAAGAAAAAGAATGGCACTTTTGTCGCCATTTTTCATGACTCGTAGCGTTCTCATTTTTTGGGATCAGAGGCTGTGTGATAGCTTATTTTTTGTGTCTTGAGCTGACATTTCTAATGATACTATATTTGGGTGGAAATCATGTTTTGATCACCCATTATTGCATTTTATTGCAATTTTGTGTCGACCAAAAAAACGTAATATTGGCGTTTGAACTTTTCCATTACACAGTTTACAGATCTGATTAATTAATTTTTTATATTGATAGATCGGGCATTTCTGAATGCGGCGATACCAAATGCGTGTATATTTTTATTTTTTGAATAGTTTTATTTTTAATGGTGATTTGAACTTTTGTCTTTTTTTTTTTTCATATTTGTAAAAACATATTTTTTTTCACTACTTTACTTTGCCCACGAGATGACACCAGCACTCCACTGTCTGATCGCTTCTCTTATGTTCCGATGGGCTACTGTCCATCCGAAGATAGGGGAGATGATCACTCCCTGCTGGTGATGTCCCTGGGTCATTACTGGCAGGAAGTGATTCAGGACAGCTACAGGACCCCGGTCAATCCTGGTAACAGCATGCAGGTCCTGTGATTCTCTTCACGAGACCTGCGATCAAGGCGGGGAACAGTGCGATCCTCACCAGGTGCTTTAGATCGCACTGTTGGTCACTGACAGCGTGATCCAAATTGTTAACAGCACCGATCAGATCGCTGTTAGATACAAAATATCAATGCCAGTTGATATCTGAAATTGCTACACGATTCAGATATCCAGTGGCATTGAGGTTTCCCTTGATGAAGAATGGCCCCACTATCCTTGTACCCCATATACCACACCATACCATTAATGTTTGTGTTCCAGCAGTCTTGGAGGGATCTATCCACTGTGGGTTAGTGTCAGACCAATAGCGCTGGTTTTCTTTGTTATCTTCACCATTCACAAAACAGTTTGCCTCATCCCTCATCTGAAGGCGATTGTCTATGCTGTGTAGATATAAGATGTGCAGCATCTGAAACAACGGATCCTGGAAGCCTGTGCTAGCATTTCTTCTGCGGTGCTGCTATCAGTGTGTAAAGAGTGGGAGAAGAGGGTTGCATTGGCAATCCAACACAATGGGCAGCACTTTGAACACGTTTTATAAGTGGTCATAAACTTATAAATAACTCATGAAAGAATAAAGCTACGTTAAAACCAAGCACACCATTGTTTTTCTTATTAAATTCTCAATAGGTTTGATGTGTCACATAACCCTCTTCCCATTGAAAAAAAATAAAGTTGGATACAAAATGGCTGACCTCAAAATGGCCGACATGGTCACCACTCATCTGGAAAAGTTTTCCTCCTCCCATAAACTAATGTGCCACAAACAGGAAGTTGATATCACCAACCATTCCTATTTTATTTAGGTGCATCCATGTAAATGGCCCACCCTGTAGTATTGCACAGTGTCCATTTAAATAAATGAAGAACTACAGGACACATAGCGTTTAAGGGGTAAGGTTTCCCTCTTGTGGAGAGTGAAATGTAGGTAATGAGGAGACTTAAAAGCCGCAATGCTCCCCATGGAAATTAAATATGCAAAATATCTCTTCAGAGAGGAAGTAGACTTGAACTCTAGCGCCACCTATTGGAAATATCAATCCTAAAAGTCAAAAGTGACCCTATAACAAGTCTTGATATATGATTTAGGATTTATACCAGATCAGAATCTCAATTTGCAGACATGATGTTTCAGGGTATTGCCCCTCATTAAAGGGGTTGTCCGGGCTTATGTTTTATTTCATATTTATATCTAGGCTGCAAAATGTTGACAATCTGCAATATACATGTTGTCAACATTTTGCAGGGTTTCCTAGATATAACACATTTACTGCTGGCAGAGAATGTCCAGGGGGTGTGATTGTGCATGCTGGTTGTCTACACCTACTCTAGCACAATCACACCCCCTCCCCTATTCCTAGTATGGCCAGCCACCCCCAGGACATACATGCCCGCCCCCTGCCCACTAAATACTATGGAATGCCACCACCCCCAGGGCTCCTACTGGCCGCCCCAGCCACTAACATCACCACCCACCCTCTGCAAAACAGCGGTCCCCAGTGCACTGATACAAGGTGCCGAAACCGCTGCTGTGAAAGCGATTCCAGCACACTGTGTCAGTGCAGCAGGGGACCCGCTGCATATGTGTGCTGCTCACCCTCCGTCTTGTGCAGCCGGTGGTCCTCCGCCCTGGTCCCGGTCATGTGCAGCCGGGGTCCACACTCTGCAGCCGTATCTGTGCTGTGTGGAGCGGTGCCCGTCGCCTGCTTTCTCCAGACCTCCAGTACAACAGAGCACAGAGCCTGTGGAGCGGTCCTCTCTATACCGCTCCACCAGCTCTATGGTACTGGAGGTCTGGAGAAAGCAGGCGACGGGCACCGCTCCACACAGCACAGATACGTAAGCAAAGATACGCTTTCACAGTAGCGGTTTCGGCACCTTGTATCAGTGCACTGGGGACCGCTGTTTTGCAGAGGGTGGGTGGTGATGTTAGGGGCTGGGGCGGCCAGTAGGAGCCCTGGGTGTGGTGGCATTCCATAGTATTTAGTGGGCAGGGGGCGGGCATGTATGTCCTGGGGGTGGCTGGCCATACTAGGAATAGGGGAGGGGGTGTGATTGTGCTAGAGTAGGTGTAGACGACCAGCATGCACAATCGCACCCCCTGGACATTCTCTGCCAGCAGTAAATGTGTTATATCTAGGAAACCCTGCAAAATATTGACAACATGTATATTGCAGATTGTCAACATTTTGCAGCCTAGATATAAATATGAAATAAAACATAAGCCCGGACAACCCCTTTAAGGCTGGCTTCACATTTGCTTTTGTGTCTGCATGCTGATGGCATGCAGACACAAACGCAGTGTAAAGCATGGTCATTTTTTGTGTCCACAGCGGAGAATGTCCGCCTGCGGACACATCGCTGTGGAGCCCGGGCAGCCAATCGGCGCTGTCCAGGGGTGGGCAGGAGGCGGAGATCAGCGCCAGAGATCTCCTCCTCCCCGCCGCTGGAAAGCTCCGGGACGTGTCGGCGGGGAGAACAGCTGATTTGACAGCTGTTTGAATCTCCCGCACTGACACCGAGAGGAGATGTCGGCGCGGGAAGATTCAAACAGCTGTCACATCAGCTGTTTCTCCCCGCCGACATCGCTAGGGTATTACCGGCGGCGGGGAGGAGGAGACCATCAGAGGCTGAGCTGATCTCCCGGTGGCCGTCGGTGATCTCCTGTAACATCACCGGAACACTGCGGACCCATTGACGCCAATGCATTTTTTGTGCGCTTGGGGACGCTTGCTGATTTTCCAAGGTCCCCAAGCGCACAAAAAAATGCAACATGCTGCGTCCCGGGTGCGGACGCTGGACCCTGGAAGGAGCAGATATCGTCCGCATCCGCACCCGAACGCAGCAAACGCAGGCACTATGCGTTCCTATGTTAAACATAGGAACGCAGTGCACATGCGTTTGACTGCGTATGGGAACGCAGCATAAGCTGCGTTCACATACGCAAATGTGAAGGCAGCCTAATGCAAAGTATGGGATCTGGTTTGGCTGTATGAGAGGCTAAGAGGTGTCTAATGGGGCCGTCACACGCGTCAATGTCGTCGCTGGCGACATTGAAGGCTGATCGCTGGTGAGCTGTCACACAGGCAGACTCATCAGCGATCTGTGGACCAGCGAAATCGTGGAAATTATTTAAATATCGTTTCCACGATGTCTTGCTCCCGCTGCCAGGTTGCGGTAAGCGGGCGCAGGCTGGTCTCCAAGGTAAACTGCGGGTATCTAGGCAGCGCGCGCTGCCTAGATACTCGATGTATACCTTGGTTACGAGCCTTCTCCGCTCACCTGCTGGTATCCAAGGTACACAACGTGTAACTAGGGTGCTGTTTACCTTGGAGACCAGCTCCCAGCGCTTGCTGAGAGGCGCTGGGAGCTGGCTTATCACTCATCTCCCGATGTCACACGCAGCGATGCTGCGTGTCCACCGGGCGACCATTGTCAGGTTTTAGAACAGGTTCTAAAACCTGACGACCATCAACCAACAACTTATCGCTGGTTGAAACGCCCTGTCACACGCTTCAATATCGCTACAATATCATGTGCAGCAGCGATATTGCACGCGATATTGACGCGTGTGACATCCCCATAAGGGGTGAGGTTTCTCCTTGTGGAGAGTGACACACCAGATCTGGCATGAAAGTAAGGCTCATTAAAGGGTCACTTTTAACTTTTAGGATGGCTACATTCAATAGGTGGCGCTAGAATGCAAGTAAAATTCCTCTCTGAAGAGATAATTTGCATATTTAACTCTACAGAGGAGCATTGCGGCTCTAGTCTTCTCATTACTGGTGCGTCACTCTCCACAAGGAGAAAAATGTACCCCTTAGGCTGGCTTCACACTGCGGTCAGGTCAGGTCAGATTAGGTCAGGTTTTGTGTGCCAAAACCAGGAGTGACTCCAAAAACCTAGAACAGGTGTCAATCTTTCAATTATACTTTTTCTCTGCAAGTTCCTCTCCTGGTTTTGAAACACAAAACCTGACCTGACCACAGTGTGAAGCCAGCCTTAGGCCGGCTTCACACTGCGGCGTGATCTGGTCCGGGGCTGTCCAGGATGACCCAGACAGCTGCGGACCGGATGAGCACACAGGACTGGGGGGCTAATATGCCCTCCGGTCCGGTGTGCAGCGCATGCAGTTCCCGCTGCTGATAAGTCAGGACCGCGGGCACCGCGGTCCTGACCTGTCAGCGGCTGCAGGTGCGTGCGCTACACACCGGACCGGAGGGCATATTAGCCCCCCAGTCCTGTGTGCTGATCCGGTCCGCGGCTGTCTGGGTCATTCCGGACAGCCCCGGACCGGATCACGCCGCAGTGTGAAGCGGCCCTTATGGTGGGTTTACACGTCCCGATATCGTGGCGATATTGGAGCCAACGACGCGGGAGCACGCATTTAGTGCACGTTTCTCCCTGCATCGCATCGGTGGTTTAAACATCCCGATATCTGGATACAACGTCCCTACGATGTCTACGCCCACCAACCCAGGAACGACCATTTAACATGGGAGTGAATGGGTGACGTAGCAGCATACATCGTAGTTGGGCTGTCACACAGGACGATCCTGCTCCAACCGGCATCCGATATCGGGCGGTTGAATAGCACGCTCATTCGACCCCCGATATCGTTTTGCCATCGTTCCTGCATCGTATCGGATGTTCATACCGTACAACGCAGGAACGATATCGGGTCCAACTCGCGAACCACGTGACTTTTGGTCGGAGTTGGACGCCGATATCGGGACGTGTAAACCCACCATCAGACCTCAGTTAGCCTCTCATACAGCTGGATCAGATGTCATACTTTGCACTGATGAGAGGCAATTACCTGATACACCGAGTCTGCAAATAGAGATTCTGGTCTGGTTATAATCCTAAATCATCTGACATCATCTGTTAAAGAGACAATTTTGACTTTTAGGATTGCTACCTCCAATAGGTGGCGCTATAATTCAAGTCTACTTCCTCTCTGAAGAGACAATTTGTATACATGATACATGGTCATACTAAGTCCTCCAGACCAAGAGACTCTTCTAGAGGGTTTAGTATAACGTAGCTTTGCTCTTACTAATAGATATAAACCTCTGTCTATGGTGTCTCTATGCCCTAATCGGTCAACCCCCCCCTCCCCATTGGGCACCTTACTCGTTAAAGTCACCATCTTTGTGGTCAGGACAACAAAGTCTGTCCAGTAAAATATGGCGGCCCCTGAACACAGTCATCACATCTTTCCACCCCATGGCACATAACCAGCAGCAGGGGGAAGAAAAAGATCCAAAAATCATGTTACGCACGAAACCCGTTGTGTTGCCGGCGGCCGATCTCTGGAATGTGAGCAGAAGGGCGGGGCGGCCGGTATAAGACCCAACATGTCCCCTACACATGGCAGAGCCCAGTCATCAATGGAGCATGCATGTGTTGTATGATGTAGGAATGTCAGTTATGCAGTTTTAGGGAATGTGATCTCACCCGGAGCTGTCACTGGAGGAAGAATGTAACCTAAAGGAGAAATCACTCAATACATACATACCATCATCAAAGCCCTAGCTGAGGAGCTCTCCCATCCTGACACTTATTCAGTGTGGCCTCTAATGATAATCAGCTCTTTCAGCTGTCTGTGAGGACAGCTAATTAATTGTAAATGAGCAGAGCTGCAGTGTAAAGCATGGGGAGAAAAAGAATACTAGTTTGTATTTTTGATGTGACAGGAGGTAAATTTACATTGACGTGACTGCAACAGACTGCGGTCATGTGACCTGAAGACGCTCTGTGACATCATCACAGGTCCTGTAAGCACACAGACCTTGCTGGAAGGCAGCGGTGGATCCCGGATAGGTGAGCATATAGTGATTTTTTATTTTTAACTCTTTCTTATATTTCACTTCTACAATGTATATTATACATTGCAGAAGTGAAAGTGCCCCGCTGTGTCCTTATCCGTGACAATCACAGGCCCGGACACAGAATAGGTCAACCCTTGTGGTGTCCTTTCATGTCCGTGGGATCCTACAAAAAGTAGGATTCCACGGACAGGGAAAAAATCGTTATGTGAAAGCACCCTAACAAAGCAATTGTTATTTGTCATTTCTAAGCATGTTGGGACATTAGTCACAACTAAAAACTACAGTTGTGGCCAAAGGTATTGACACCCCTGCAATTCTGTCAGATAATACTCAGTTTCTTCCTGAAAATGATTGCAATCACAAATTCTTTGGTATTATTATCTTCATTTAATTTGTCTTAAATGAAAAAACACATAAACAATTGTCCTAAAGCCAAATTGGATCTAATTCCACACCAAACATAAAAAAGGGGGTGGACAAAAGTATTGCCACTGTTAGAAAAATCATGTGATGCTTCTTAATTTGTGTAATTAACAGCACCTGTAACTTACCTGTGGCACCTAACAGGTGTTGGCAATAACTAAATCACACTTGCAGCCAGTTGACATGGATTAAAGTTGACTCAACCTCTGTCCTGTGTCCTTGTGTGTACTACATTGAGCATGGAAAAAAGAAAGAAGACCAAAGAACTGTCTGAGGACTTGAGAAACCAAATTGTGAGGAAGCATGAGCAATCTCAAGGCTACAAGTCCATCTCCAAAGGCCTGAATGTTCCTGTGTCTACCGTGTGCAGTGTCATCAAGAAGTGTAAAGCCCATGGCACTGTGGCTAACCTCCCTAGATGTGGACGGAAAAGAAAAATTGACGAGAGATTTCAACGCAAGATTGTGCGGATGGTGGATAAAAAACCTCGACTAACATCCGAACAAGTTCAAGCTGCCCTGCAGTCCAAGGGTACAACAGTGTCAACCCGTACTATCCGTCGGCGTCTGAATGAAAAGGGACTGTATGGTAGGATACCCAGGAAGACCCCACTTCTTACCCTGAGACATAAAAAAGCCAGGCTGGAGATTGCCAAAACTTACCTGAGAAAGCCTAAAACGTTTTGGAAGAATGTTCTCTGGTCAGATGAGACAAAAGTAGAGGTTTTTGGGCAAAGGCATCAACATAGAGTTTACAGGAGAAAAAAAGAGGCATTTAAAAGAAAAGAACACGGTCCCTACAGTCAAACATGGCGGAGGTTCCCTGATGTTTTGGGGTTGCTTTGCTGCCTCTGGCACTGGACTGCTTGACCGTGTGCATGGCATTATGAAGTCTGAAGACTACCAACAAGTTTTGCAGCATAATGTAGGGCCCAGTGTGAGAAAGCTGGGTCTCCCTCAGAGGTCATGGGTCTTCCAGCAGGACAATGACCCAAAACACACTTCAAAAAGCACTAGAAAATGGTTTGAGAGAAAACACTGGAGACTTCTAAGGTGGCCAGCAATGAGTCCAGACCTGAATCCCATAGAACACCTGTGGAGAGATCTAAAAATGGCAGTTTGGAGAAGGCACCCTTCAAACATCAGGGACCTGGAGCAGTTTGCCAAAGAAGAATGGTCTAAAATTCCAGCAGAGCATTGTAAGAAACTCATTGATGGTTACCGTTATTTTGGCTAAAGGTTGTGCAACCAAGTATTAGGCTGAGGGTGCCAATACTTTTGTCTGGCCCATTTTTGGAGTTTTGTGTGAAATGATCAATGTTTTGCTTTTTGCTTCATTCTCTCTTGTGTTTTTTCATTGAAGACAAATTAAATGAAGATAATAATACCAAAGAATTTGTGATTGCAATCATTTTCAGGAAGAAACGGAGTATTATCTGACAGAATTGCAGGGGTTGTCAATACTTTTGGCCACAACTGTAGGTTGTGATAGTCACTACTTTACAGGAATATTGGCAACTGGGAAGTTAGGAAATCCGGGGTCAGGTTCCAGGAGAGCTTGTAGTATTCAGGGAGTAGACAGAGACGTAGGCATACAGTGGTCCAAGGTCAAGTTCCAGAAGAGATTGTAGTATTCAGGGAGCAGGCAGAGATGTAGTCATGCAGCGGTTTAGGCTCAGGTTATTCAGGAGAGCATAAAGAGGATTTAGGGAGTAAACAGAGGCATAGGTGACGTGGTGCTGACATTGCTGGATGCTGCTGTGTATGTGTTTGTCTTTAAGAGCTGCATGGTTGATAGTTGTGAAGGTCCTGGGCCTCTTGTGTTGTGCTCCAGAACTGCATTCACTATGAGGTTCGGCTGCTGGTTGAGGGGTTAATGTGTGACTCCCCTGAGCTCCCCTCCCCCTGGCCTTTAAGTAGCCTCTTGTTCCACCAGGTGGTGCTGCTGATAGAGTTTCACTCTATGCCTGGAAGCCTGTGCTGTGCTGACCTGTGTGTTTGTGTTGCTGAAGTACTTTCCTTTGGAGTTGCTGTATCCCAGTTCTGTGGAGGGAGGTGAGAGGGGAAGCGCAGGACTGGTGGAGGAGTTTTAGGGAGAGGCTGGAGGCCCGAAACCTCTCACCTACAGAGATATGGTCGGGATCAGGGCCATTCAGGGTTCCTAGACTAGGGTCAGACTAGTCTTCCCTGGTCACCCTGCCCATAACTGCCATTCCCTCTTTAGCATTCTCACTACACCGTGACATTATCAGCAGTCAATACCTTTTTCCTTGAGACACTATGTCTCAGACTGCCTCAGCTGATGCATTTTCTCGCCTGATGCAGACCATCTCTGAGGAGGTAACTGGTCTGTGGACTCAGGTAGTGCAACAGCTGCAGCAAGTCGTAAAATTTCTTACGTCGGCGTATGCTCAGGCCTTGCCAGAACACAAGGTCTCCCTTCCAGATAGGTTTTCTGGGGGAAGAGACACATTTTTTGTTTTCCATGAAGCCTATAAGCTGTATTTCAGGCTCCGACCCCGTTTATCGGGAAGTGAGGAACAGTAGGGTGGGGATTATAGTCTCCCTTCTTAAAGGGGACCCCCAGACCTGGGCCTTTTCCCTCCCGGCTGACTCGCCATCGCTACGTTCGGTCGACAGGTTTTTGCTGCTCTGGCTCAGGTGTACGGTGAACCAGATAGGGTGACCTTTGCTGAGTCTAATCTCCGTAAACTCAAGTAGGGCACACGAGCAGTGGAGGACTACTGCTCGGAGTTTCGGAAATGGGCAACTGACACCCAGTGGAACGACCCTGCCCTCGGGAGTCAGTTCTGCTTGGGTTTGTCAGCTAGACTGCAAGACATCCTGGTTCAGTACGCCGCACCTGTGTCATTGGAGGCTGCGATGTCCCTAGCCATCAGAGTAGACCGACGCCTGAGGGAGAGACCGAAACCTACTATGTCTCCTGTACCTATCCCTGCTGAGGAGACTATACCCGATGAAGGCATGCAGTTGGGTGCAGTAGGTTCTCGTGTTAAACCTCCTTCGGCTACTGTTCACCAAGTGGGCGGAGCATGTTTTTTCTGTGGAAAATCTGACCATTTTATTAAGGTTTGTCCACTTCGCTCCAAGACAACACAGTCTCAGAAGCAGCCTACCTTGGGCTGTTCTGAAGGAGACGACCAGAGAGTTTATCTTTCCTTCCTTGCTAAGTTTCCGTTCACAATGTCTGCCAAGGTGGTGGTTGATGGTAAAACCGAGACTGTGCCTGTTCTGGTCGATAGCAGAGCGGGGGTCAATTTGATAGATTCTCTCTTTGCTCGGGCTCATGTTCTCACCAGCAGTGCTTTAGTGAGATCCATTCCCATCACCTCTATCGACTCAGTTCCACTCAGCCAGAAGGTCCTCTCCCAAGTGGTGCGTAATGTGAATCTGAGCATAGGAACTCTCCACCAGGAGGTTCTGTCCTGTGAACTCTTGGAGAACCTGCCCACTCCCATTGTATTGGGCATTCCCTGGCTGGAGAAACACAACCCAATGATTGACTGGCAGGCCAGAAAGGTTGTAACTTGGGGGGCTTTCTGTGTGAGGAATTGCCTCGCTTCAACTGTTTCTACCATACTGGTTGCACCGACTCCTACCCCACATCCAGAAGTGAATGGGAGTGAGCCTGGAAGAGGGGGTGGAGTCCAGACTACGCCTCAGATTAATGGTGGTTCTGGGCGTCGTTCCAGGAGGAGGGGCCAGGGAGGGACATTTGTTCCTGCTGTGCACTCTAGAGGAGGGTGCCCTGGGCCCCGGGGGGACACTGCTGCAGTTTACTGTCTTGGATGTGTGCCCTCTGACTGTGACCGCAGATTTGGAAATAAACGTGCAGGTCCAGACCTGAGAGTTAATGAGTATGTGTGGGTGTTGTCCAAACATGTCAGGTGGAGGTGTGCTGCTGGGGCTCCTGGTTCTGGGGTTATCGGACCGTTTCGGATATCGGCCATTTGTAATCCTGTGCTGTACCGCCTTGACCTACTCCCAGTAATGTCTTTCATATCTCGTCACTCAGGGGATGTGGACTTATTTCGGATGTGCCATAGTCTAGTCCGGAGGCCTCTCTTAAAAGAGGGGGTACTGTTACGCGCTTAAATGGCGCTGACATTGCTGGATGCTGCTGTGTATGTGTTTGTCTTTAAGAGCTGCATGGTTGATAGTTGTGAAGGTCCTGGGCCTCCTGTGTCGTGCTCCAGAACTGCATTCACTATGAGGTTCGGCTGCTGGTTGATGGGTTAAGTTGTCACTCACCTGGGCTCCCCTCCTCCTGGCCTTTAAGTAGCCTTCCCTTCCACCAGGTGGTGCTGCTGATAGAGTTTCACTCTATGCCTGAAAGCCTGTGCTGTGCTGACCTGTGTGTTTGTGTTACTGAAGTCCTTTCCTTTGGAGATGCTGTATTCCAGTTCTGTGGAGGGTATGTGTGGGGGGAATAGTGCAGGGCTGGTGGAGGAGTTTTAGAGAGACTGGAGGCCAGAACCTTCTCACCTTCAGAGATACCGTCGGGATCAGGGCCATTCAGGGTTCCTACACTAGGGTCAGATTAGTCTTCCCTGGTCATCATGCCCATAACTGCCATTCCCTCTTCAGCATTCTCGCTATATACCGTGACATCACGGTTCAGGGGTCAAAATAGAGTATAGGGAACAAGCCAAATGCTAATCAAGCAACAGTCTGGGTCAGATAACAAAGATCAGAACAAGACAGACACAGAAATGCAAGTCATAAAGCATTTCAGACTGGAAGGCCGTAACTATGGTAACACATATGTCTGGATGGTAGCTGTATACATTGAACGGCATGTGATTTTTTTTCAATAAAAAGTAAATGCAAAGTTACTATATATTTAATTTCAAGTTGAGGATTTACTGGGGATGTGTCACTCCTTTGCTGGCAGACCCTGGAGCTGCCGGTGGGGCTGTAAATCCTGCGCTGCCATTCCTTCCAGACTCTTAAGGGATTTTCCGGTGTCCTGGGCCACGGAGGATGAAGAGGGGTGGCGAGGTGATCTGTATAGAAATAGAGACCGGGTTTATTCTGGGAATCGGCGCTCTCCAAATACCAGCATCCTGCATCCGCCTATGATGGTGTTTAGGGTGCAAATATTACTAGGAAGAGAAATGATGTCACACAACGGGGTCTTTGTAGTTTTAAGGAAGCTGAGGAGGCGACAAATAAAATATTTGTGAGAACTATATGTGGTTCATAAGTCACAACATGGAAAATACTGTCGTAAATATTAAAAAAGTGAAGAAAAACGAAGTCTGCAGCCATTGGGATTAGTCTGTGACCTTATACATTAGTCCACTGCACCACCTGCTGGCAGAAAGCTGGCACTACAGACCCAGATATTTCCTTCTTGAAGAATAATTAGCATTTTTTCCCCCATAGTGCAGATGGGTTCCAAGAGCCAAAACTCAGAGTAAAAACTAAAATTTAATAATGAAGCCTGACTGTGACTGTTCTGGGAGGAGCAGTCAGGACTCAGGAGATCCAGTAAGTGGAAGTGTAAACAAAATCATGGCTGTGATTCTGCCCCATCTGCTGCATTTTCATAAAAACGCCAGTGTGAAAGGGGCCTTAGTCAGGCCAACCTCTTTAAATTTGTGCAATACTACCTCAATGACATTTATTGTCACTTAACTGTTAAAAAAGTTGGTATGTAACTAGTGTTGCATTGCCATATTCTGTTCCACTTGCTGGGATTTGTAGTGCTGTGCACCACCAGCTGGAGAAGTTGGTACCATGCAACGTTAGCATTTATACATTTCTGTTCCAGGTTGTGTTGAAATAAACTGATTTTGCTATTCAGTATCCTATGCTTCCATATTTTGGTGTGTGTACAGTATGTGTGTATGTACAGTGTGTATTTTGTGTTTGTGTACACTAGGTACAGTGTAGGTTGCACATATACCATGTTTTCCCGAAAGTAAGACCCTGTCTCACATTTTTTGGGGGCCAAAAGTGGCCCCCTGTCTTACTTTCAGGGGAGGGGGTCTTATATTGGCAGCCCCCAGCATGTATACAGCCCCCAGCTAGTGTGGCATACAGGCCCCCTCCTGCTGGCACACTACCCCCCAGCCAGTGTTCTGAGGCCCCCTCCTGCTGGGACACTACCCCCCAGCCGGTGTTCTGAAGCCCCCCCTGCTGCTGCTGCTGCTCACATCTTACCCTCCAGGGTCTTCTTGCAGCAGCCAGCGCGTCGGTCCTCCGATCCCGTCCTCAGCTGTCTCCCGGATCATGTGACCCGTCGCAGCGCTATTGTGACCGGCCGGTCACATGATCCGGGAGACAGCTGAGGACGGAGAACCGACGCGCTGGCTGCTGCAAGAAGACCCTGGAGGGTAAGATGTGAGCAGCAGCAGGGGGGGCCTCAGAACACCAGCTGGGGGGCAGTGTGCCAGCAGGAGGGGGCCCATATACATAATGCACTGCTCCCCCTGCCGCTGATTGACAGGGGGATGCAGTGCATATCTAATGAGTGGGCGCACGTGACGTGCGACCCGCTCCCGCTCTCCCCCCCCCGCTAGGGGCCTTACATTAGTCCCCCCCCCCGGTTGTAAGACCCTATATTCGTGGGAGGCCTAACATTAGCAGGCCCGCCCTTTACCCCTAGGCGGTCTTACAATCGGGGGGGGGCTTACTTTCGGGAAAACACGGTAGTGACATAGCACAGTAATCGCAACACGCCTTTATTTTTAAGAATTATAATCTTATGTAGGACCGACACATATCAGAGCACTTACTAATGTAGAAAGGACATGTGCAAAAAATACCACATATTAGAAAGCAATAAAAGTTAAGAATACAAAAGAGGAGTTGAGAAGAGCTGACAATCTGAGGAAACAATAATGCTAAAAACAGTCTTTACTGCTTCACTAGATACATACAAAGGTGTAGAATGAGGAGATCACTGTACAGGGGAGGGTCTGTATTCACAGGGTGTAGAACGAGGTGATCACTATACAGGGGAGGGTCTGTATTCATCACAGGGTGTATAATGAGGAGTCACTGTACAGGGAGGGTCTGTATTCATCACAGGGTGTATAATGAGGAGATCACTGTACAGGGGAGGGTCTGTATTCATCACAGGGTGTAGAATGAGGAGATCACTGTACAGGGGAGGGTCTGTATTCACAGGGTGTAGAACGAGGTGATCACTATACAGGGGAGGGTCTGTATTCATCACAGGGTGTATAATGAGGAGATCACTGTATAGGAGAGGGTCTGTATTCATCACAGGGTATAATGAGGAGATCACTGTACAGGGGAGGGTCTGTATTCATCACAGGGTGTATAATGAGGAGATCACTGTACAGGGGAGGGTCTGTATTAATCACAGGGTGTATAATGAGGAGATCACTGTACAGGGGAGGTTCTGTATTCATCACAGGGTGTATAATGAGGGGATCACTGTACAGGGGAGGTTCTGTATTCATCACAGGGTGTATAATGAGAGATCACTGTACAGGGGAGGTTCTGTATTCATCACAGGGTGTATAATGAGGAGATCACTGTACAGGGGAGGTTCTGTATTCATCACAGGGTGTATAATGAGGAGATCACTGTACAGGGAGGTTCTGTATTCATCACAGGGAGTATAATGAGAAGATCACTGTACAGGGGAGGGTCTGTATTCATCACAGGGTGTATAATGAGGATCTTGCTGTACAGGGGAGGGTCTGTATTCATCACAGGGTGTATAATGAGGAGGTCACTGTACAGGGGAGGGTCTGTATTCATCACAGGGTGTATAATGAGGAGATCACTGTACAGGGGAGGGTCTATATTCATCACAGGGTGTATAATGAGGATCTCACTGTATAGGGGAGGGTCTGTATTCATCACAGGGTGTATAATGAGGAGGTCACTGTACAGGGGAGGGTCTGTATTCATCACAGGGTGTATAATGAGGGGATCACTGTACAGGGGAGGGTCTGTATTCATCACAGGGTGTATAATGAGGAGATCACTGTACAGGAGAGGGTCTGTATTCATCACAGGGTGTATAATGAGGAGATCACTGTACAGGGGAGGGTCTGTATTCATCACAGGGTGTATAATGAGGAGATCTCTGTACAGGGGAGGTCTGTATTCATCACAGGGTGTATAATGAGGAGATCCTGTACAGGGGAGGGTTCTGTATCATCACAGGGTGTATAATGAGGAGATCACTGTACAGGGGAGGTTCTGTATCATCACAGGGTGTATAATGAGGAGATCACTGTACAGGGGAGGGTCTGTATTCATCACAGGGTGTATAATGAGGAGATCACTGTACAGGGAAGTTCTGTATTCATCACAGGGTGTATAATGAGGGATCACTGTACAGGGGAGGTTCTGTATTCATCACAGGGTGTATAATGAGGAGATCATCTGTACAGGGAGGTTCTGTATCATCACAGGGTGTATAATGAGGAGATCACTGTACAGGGAGGTCTGTATTCATCATAGGGTGTATAATGAGGAGATCACTGTACAGGGGAGAGTTCTGTATTCATCACAGGGTGTATAATGAGAAGATCACTGTACAGGAGAGGGTCTGTATTCATCACAGGGTGTATAATGAGAGATCTTGCTGTACAGGGAGGGTCTGTATTCATCACAGGGTGTATAATGAGGAGTCACTGTACAGGGGAGGTCTGTATTCATCACAGGATGTATAATGAGGAGATCACTGTACAGGGGAGGTTCTGTATTCATCACAGGGTGTATAATGAGAGTCACTGTACAGGGAGGTCTGTATTCATCACAGGTGTATAATGAGGAGATCACTGTACAGGGGGGTCTGTATTCATCACAGGGTGTATAATGAGATCACTGTACAGGAAGGGTCTTATTCATCACAGGGTGTATAATGAGGAGTCACTGTACAGGGGAGGTTCTGTATTCATCACAGGGTGTATAATGAGGAGATCACTGTACAGGGGAGGGTCTGTATTCATCACAGGGTGTATAATGAGGAGATCACTGTACAGGGGTGGGTCTGTATTCATCACAGGGAGTATAATGAGATCACTGTACAGGGAAGGGTCTTTATTCATCACAGGGTGTATAATGAGGAGATCACTGTACAGGGGGGTTCTGTATTCATCACGAGGTGTATAATGAGGAGATCACTGTACAGGGGGGTTCTGTATTCATCACGGGTGTATAATGAGGAGATCACTGTACAGGGGAGGGTCTGTATTCATCACAGGGTGTATAATGAGATCACTGTACAGGGGGGTTCTGTATTCATCACAGGGTGTATAATGAGGAGATCACTGTACAGGGGGGTTCTGTATTCATCACAGGGTGTATAATGAGGAGATCACTGTACAGGGTGGTTCTGTATTCATCACGGGGTGTATAATGAGGAGGTCACTGTACAGGGAAGGGTCTGTATTCATCACAGGGTTTATAATGGGAGAGCACTGTACAGGGGTGGGTCTGTATTCATCACAGGGTGTATAATGAGGAGATCACTGTACAGGGGGTTCTGTATTCATCACGGGGTGTATAATGAGGAGATCACTGTACAGGGGAGGGTCTGTATTCATCACAGGGTGTATAATGAGGAGATCACTGTACAGGGGGGTTCTGTATTCATCACGGCCGCCATTAGACCTATTCATCACAGGGTGTAGAATGAGGATCTCACTGTACAGGGGGGTTCTGTATTCATCACAGGGTGGAACAGAGGATTATTTTAAAAAAAAGAGACTTTTTTTGAGACGAAAGAGTCGAATCATCAAAAAGAGCTGGACTGCCCATCACTAGTTCAAAGGCAGAGTGGGTGGAGCTAACAAAGGGGGCGTCGTAATGGGTGTAACCAAGGACACACCCACCACATCAGGGCAATGTGCTTGGACACACCCACTATGACACCCCCTCTTAACTCTGCCCCCCAAGGCCTTGGAATTTCTGATGTCAATGCTGGAAGAAGAAGACATGCTGGGGTGAGCGGGTGAGAACTGAGGGGGGTGAGGGGGGAGGACAGAGCGCAGGGAGGGAGGCAGGGGACACACACACACACACAGGGAGATAGGCAGAGGCACAGGGGGACAGGCAGAGGCACAGGGGGACAGAGGCATAGGAGGACACAGGGACAGGCAGAGGCACAGGGGGACAGAGGCATAGGAGGACACAGGCACAGGGGACAGGCAGAGGCAGCGCCGGACTGGGGTGTCTGCGGAAATTGACTCTTGGGGCCCACCCCACCCGGGACCACCCACCCTTCAGCTATTTGCAATACCTGTTAGCTGTTAAGGTACCTTTACATGCGGCAACTTTTCTAGGAATTTCACTGGCAACTTACTGGTTGCAGTGAAATCATGGACACATTGTGCTATCTTGTTGCTGTGTACAAATGGAACAATGTCTCCATGATTTCACTGCAACCAGTCAGTTGCCAGTGAAATTCCTAGAAAAGTTGCCGCATGTAAAGGTACCCTTACACCCATTATAGTGGATCGTGGACTTTAAAACACATGCAACTCCCGCACATCACTGTGCGCTTAACATTACTGCGATGTACAATTACTGTAGTTTGCATTAAAGGAATTTTTTGCTGAAAACAAGTTATCAGCGATGCACAGGATAGGAAGGTGATCACTTATTTATTGGTGGAATCCGCACCGTCAGAAGAATGTGGCACTTTGAGTATTTGGTGATTTTTTTTTTTACCTCAGTATTTGGAAGACAAAACCAAAAGTGGAGCAGATCAGAGGTAATTTTTTATGCATTTCTCACCCACTCCTGGTTTTGTCTTATAAATACTGAGGTGAAAATCTCACCAAATGCTCAACTTGCTTTCTCTGGCAAACTCTATATCTGCATCTCTTCTGCTGTGTCACAGGACAGGGAGGGGGTTAAACATCCAAGTATTTAATATCTAATGGAAATAAAGAAGTTTCCCCTAATGGTACATTTACACGCGGCCACAGGAAGGTAGGAACAGGCAGGCATCGGACACAATTGTGCCTGTTGCCTTGAAAAGACCATGATGTGGCTGCGTGTAATTCAGGACTTTCCTTCCTTCAGGGAAGACACAGGAAGGAAAGTCCTGAATTACATGCAGACACATCGTGGTCTTTTCAAGGCAACAGGCAGAATTGTGTCCGATGCCTGCCTGTTCCTACCTTCCTGTGGCCGCGTGTAAATGTACCATTATTGATATCAGATAAAACAAATGACCAACCACAATCCACTCTACCAAGACCAATAATACCAGATAGAAGGCAGAAATACCACCACATCGTGACCAGATCACATATTACCACCACATAGCGCCCAAATAATGCCACATACAAGGCACAAATACCACCACACCATGACCAAAGCACATAATACCACCACATAGTGAGCAAATGCTATCACATACAAGGTATAAATACTTCCACACCATGACACCACATACTGTATTCCCACCACATAGTGACCGAGTAATACCACATACAAGGGACAAATATCTTCATGTCATGACCAAAGCACATAATGCCACCATATAATGACAAATAATACTAAAATAATAAAAATGTAAAAAAGCTCTGTATATTGAGTCAAAGTACAGGTTATACAGTGATCACCAGTGACAATGTACACAGGTGTTCTATATATAGTGTACATGTTATACAGTCATCACCAGTGACATTATACACAGGAGCTCTGTGTATAGTGTCAGTATGTGTGTGTGTGTATAGGTAATACACATACTCACTAGTGATGTCTCTAGGTGAAGTTCTTTATCTGTGGCAGACTGATATTATTATTTCTATGCAGGACTTATCTCTGCAGAACATAACATAGTTAGCTATAACTGATCACTTCCAAAGCACAATCCACACTTTTCCCAAGATTTCTACACTACATGAAATGACAAAAAAAGCAACATAGCGCCGCACTACACAGTAACAATGCTCCAGTGTTATCCTGTGCCTGCTCATCTCTGTCAGCAGACATATTTGTCTGATGGCAAAGATGTAGCAGAGCTGAAGACAGAAGACCTGTGGATTATGTCGGAGCGAGGGTTTTTGTTATTAAAGATGGAGTCCCTAAATGTGTTTTATTTTTAATAAAAAAAAATGTTCTGTTTTTTTTTCTGTTTACTAGAAATTCAAGGTGGCCATGTCTAATTTGGTGTGACACCATGAATTTCAGGCTTAGTACCAGCTGAGGATTCAAAGCTGTCCTGGTACTAACCCGATTATTACCCAGGGTGCCACTCACCACCAGGGCCGCTGGAAGAGCTGGGTAAAGCGCCTGGAAATGGTGCTATGATGAATGGGCCTAGGGCCTTGCCATGCCGAGAATTCTAGCCCCCAGCTGCCTTGTTTTTGCTGGCTGGCGATCAACATATGGCGGGAGCCCACTCATTTTTAAAAAAATTTTTTAATTAGTTTAAAACAAATGTTGGGCTTCTCTCTCTTTTGATCGCTAGCCAAGGTAAAACCAGGCAGCTGGGGTGGCAGCTCATAGCTGTCTGCTTTATCTGTGCTGAGAAACAAAAATTCTGCTGAGCGCTATGTCATTTTCTTTTTGATAATTTTTTTTTCACAATCCGCAGAAGCGCCAGCTGAGCGCGAAACGTTCGTTGTACCATCGGGGCCACCCGGTCCTCCTTCCTTTGCACCCCCACCTGTAACACCCCTGTGATGCATTAAATGGAATGAGCACTTTTATCCTGTGTGCAGCCCTGCTCTTTTTCTAAACTGGAAGCTACTGGTGGTACTATCATGCACATTGCCCAGTATGTCCTCCCAGCCTTTGCGGCACTGACACGTACCCACTTCTCAGCATGTGACTTAGATTAAACCTTGCAGGCACAACCCCATCTCTTCTCACTCAATCCAGCACTGGACCTCTGTTATATGCTGAAAGGGAGCATCAATCACACCCCGACTCAGACCGCACGCCGCTTCACACACGCTGCCACCACTCACCGGATTTGGAGGGGGCCGATGAGTTCCCCTAAACTAAGACTTCAGACAATCAACAAAATCACACCTTTCTAGGGTTATGGGTTCTTTAGGGAATACAAGCTTCAGACTTATTAAAGTTTGAAGCTTTAATATAAAAGGTACAGTGCTTACAAAAAAAAAAGGTATAAAAATAATAAAATGACATACACATATGCAAACAATGAAATAAAAAGGAGAAACTTACAGAAACCTAAACTTGACTTCTGTTGCCCGATGGGGAGAGCGGAGATATATGGAATGAGGTTCACAGCAGCTTCGGGTGACCCATCTCTGTGACACTTTTCCATGGCTGCGAGAGCCCAGATATAGACCCCAGACCGGAGGTCAGATTTCTAGACCGGCCTTCCATTTTAATATTCTAATTCTAGGTCTATGATTGGACACTCACTAATTTAGCCATGCATACATTAATTTTCAAATGCTCTTTGTCTAAACCAATTCTCTTTCCCACAGTAATTATCAACGGCTATACTACTCCATTTGGGGATTCTTTGATCCCCTTCTCTTTCTAGCTACAGGTGTGAAGTTTGTCACTGTGTGCTTTTCCCAGAATGGCACCCTGGGGAGACTTGCAGTCACTGTGCAGCTTGTGCTTATATAAAACAATTCTTGACCTCTTGTGTACTGACACAGAATTTAACCCTTAACTGTTCTGGTGTCCTGTCCCTCAGATACATATTACACTACACCTCCCTCCTTATGAACATGTATGGGGGCTGACTTACAGGTCGGCTCCCTAGCACGTATCTGGTTCCGCCCCCTTGGCGTGATAAGCCATCAGCATTGCCGTTATCAATTCCTTTCTTGTGTTGAATTGTTAAATCATATTGCTGTAATATCAGGCTCCATCTAAGCAATTTTCTGTTGTCCCCAACTACTCTGTTGAGCCAGTTCAGTGGGTTATGATTTGTTATCACGGTGATGTTACGCCCAAAGAGGTATGGTTGCAGTTCCTGCAGAGCCCACAAAATAGCTAAACACTCCTTTTCTATTGTGGCATACGCCACCTCTCTGGGCAGGAATTTCCTGCTTAGGTACAGAATTGGGTGCTCCTCACCTAGCTGGTTCACCTGGCTGTGAACGGCACCTAGCCCATAAGTGCTGGCATCTGTCTGCACCACGAACCTGCGAGTGAAATCTGGGACCTGAAGGACGGGTGAACTGGCCAAGGCTGACTTTAGGGCAGAGAATGATTCCTCACACTGAGGAGTCCTGGATACAATTTGGGGAAGCTTCCTCTTGGTCAGATAAGTTAATGGCTTAGCCAGAGAACTGTAGTTGGCTCAAACTTCCTATAATAGCCAGCCGTACCCAGGAAGGACAGTACCTTCTTCTTGATTCATGGGGTAGGCAAGGCTGTAATGGCTTCTACCTTCCCTGGTTCAGATTTTAACAGGCCTCCCCCACCCGGTGTCCGAGGTATTGTACTTCCCTCATGGCTACCTGACACTTCCCAGGCTTCACAGTCAGACCTGCAGTGTGAAGCCTCTGCAACACCTGAGATGTGCAAGATGTTCCTCCCAAGAATTACTAAAAATGGCAATATCCTCTAGATAAGCAACGACAAAACCCTCAAATCCTTTCAATAATTTATTTACCATCCCCTGGAAGGTGGCAGGGGCATTCTTCATACCGAATGGCATCACCCGAAACTCAAACAGCACAAATGGCGTTACAAAGGCCAACCTCTCCTGAGCTTCTTTGGTCATGGGCATCTGCCAATATCCCCTACTCAAGTCCTTGATAGTGAGGTACGATACATTAGCTAGCTGCTCTAACAGCTCATCTATCCTCGGCATGGGGTAGACAGAAGATGTCTGCTTTACAATAAATCTAGGGATATGAGGCTGCATTACAATATATGGAGGGATATGAGGCTGCATTATAAAATATAGAGGGATATGAGGCTGCATTATACTATATGGAGGGATATGAGGCTGCATTATAACAATTGGAGGGCTACATATACCAGGAGAAGGACCTGGATGGAGAGTATATATATCAGGATAAGGGCCATATTCCAGGAGGTGGACCATATATAGCAAGATGGAGACTATATATAGCAGAATGAGTAACATTAACATATAATGAAGGGGTAGAGGGGTCAATTTATAAGTCTCTATAGGATTTATAACCCTACACGGGCCTACACATCTGACCAACTTACGCAGTGGGGGGCAACATATGCACAGGAAACGGGAAGGAACAGGTCAAAATTTCACTCCGGCGCCCATCAGACACTAGTTATGCCACTGCTTCTGCACTAATATATATATTTATATTGTATGTGAGTATATCGAGCTCATGTTGATTGACATGATTTGTTTACTCTATAGTATTCAATAAAAGTGTCAATCATAAAAATAAAAGGTAAATGTGCATCATATTGAAAGGGCGAGAACCATATTGTCACCTGACACTGCTCCACTTACGTAATAAAGTAAAACTGCACATAGAGTTCATGTAAAAACAAAAAATGGCTGCATGAAAAGAAATAAGACCGTTCCTTGAGGTCTTTGAAGAACATAAAGTATTTTTTAATATGTCACATAGGTTCGTGCGTGTGATCGTCCTGGTGAGTTGCATCATTTATAAGGCAGCATTATAAAACATGTGGGGAAACGAGGATCTCATAAGTATAGGCACAACACTTTTTACTTATTTTACCAGCGACAGAAAATTTGTGTTTAATGTACCTTTTTAACACATGAGTGGAGACCAAATTTTCATGCAACTATATAAAAGTTTAATACAGATCAAAAACATGAAACAGAGGATCCAAACATTGTTATGACATAAAACAGGACCGGATTGGGTGGTGTAGGGAGACACAGACACCACGGGCACTAAATTAACTATAGGCAATGAGTTTACATAACATTAGCATGGTATTTACATAGTATATGCTTTGGAGAGACTGCATAGTAGATTATACCGTAAGTCAGTGCATAGGGATACCTATGTCCAAAGACGCAGAATGAACATCAGAGTCAGGTAAATAAATCAGAAGTCCCTATGGAACCAACATAGAGTAATTAGCAATCATCAACATCAACTACCTTTAGTTGAAAACACCAAGCAGTCAGTATCATACCATTAGCCATGTAGTAGTAAGTAAATAAATAAATAAAATCTTTATTTATATAGCGCCAACATATTCCGCAGCGCTTTACAATACAGTGGGTAATAGATGAAAATACATAGTATAATGCAGTAAGAGAATACACAATACAGTAATTCCAGTAGAGAAAGAAAACAGTACAATAATAGGAAACAATACAATAAGCATAAAATCGATGTAAAAAATACAATAGATAAAACAAAAAATAAGGGTGACCCTGCTCAAGAGCTTACAATCTACAACGAGATAGGGGTTATACAAAGTACAGGGGCTTATCACACTAATGGTCCAGGCATCTTGAGGAAATGGGAGATAGAACTAAAGTTGCATGAATGGCCGCCAGACAATCTGTGTAGACCTTTTGGGTTTGGTGGAATTTAAAGAAGAGTTATGTCGAGAAAGTTAGTGAATGGGCTATGTACAGTACAAAGGAATTTTGTTAGGGGGCATGATAGGCTGCCTTGAAAAGATGTGTTTTTTTTAGTGAGCGTCTGAAGCCATGCAAGTTGTGGATGGTCCTGATTTCTTGGGGTAGAGCATTCCAGAGAATTGGTGCGGCTCGTGAGAAGTCTTGGAACCGGAAGTGGGAGGATCGGATTAGTGCAAATGTTAGTCGAAGGTCATTTGTAGAACGTAGAGAACGGGTGGGGTGATAGACAGAGATGAGGGAGGAGATGTAGGGGGGCGCTGCATTGTGAAGAGCTTTGTGGGTGAGAACAAGCAATTTGAACTTTATCCTGCAGTGTATATGCAGCCAATGCAATGACTGGCACAGAGTGGAGGCATCTGAGTAACGATTGGCCAGGTAGGTGATCCTGGCTGCTGCATTAAGGATGGACAGTAGAGGGGAGAGTTTATAGAGGGGGAGGCCAATTAACCGAGAATTGCAATAATCAAGGCGGGAGTGGATTAGGGCCACGGTGAGGGTTTTAGTTGTTTCCATGGTGAGAAAGGGGCGAACTCTAGAGATGTTCTAGAGATGTAGTACCCATAGTGTCAGAGAGGAGCCCCGACACGTGTTTCCAGTCTTCCTTAGGGGGCGGTGGTGTGATGTGGAGAGATCAGGCCCTGCTTTATATGCACACTCCAGACCTCACAGCCAATCATGGCACATGCACAGATTAAGAAGCCCCTGATCAGCTGTGGTGGTTGCTACGGTCACCGGTGGCATCCCAGGGGGAGGAAATCCTCCATAGATGTCATGTGACCTGGGGCGCCACCTTCAATAGACCGCATCATGGCCATGTGACCACGGGTCTTCGGCACATGCGCACTGGCACAGATTGAGGACTTTGTCTCAGCACAGTTAGAAGTTCACATTACTGAGCAAGGGAGTTTTTTTTTTTTTTTTTTTAACCCCTCCCGCTCTGCAAATATGTGAAGCTCATACATGTGCCTATGGAGAGAATCTTTATAGAACATGATTATCCTGGGGAACAAACCAGACTTAGGAATAGCCTTAAGCATAGAATGGTTGGAAAAATAGATAGTATATAGAGTTGACAGCGATAGATAACAGTCTAAAAGTAATCAAATATACATGATATATAGGTACTTTGTGCGGCCTCTGGCTGTTGTTTGTACTTTGATGTTAATATCAATAAAAAACAAATGGTTAAAAAAAAAAAAAAAGAAAGCAGCGGGGAGCGGAGCTAACAAGGGGAGCGTCATAAAGGTACCTTTACATGCCGCCACAGTGCCTAGCAACCGGTATCAACCGCACGTGCACGTTTTTAACAGTTGCCGATACCGCATGTACATGCCGCCATTGCGTTGTCCACTGAAGGTATCTTTGTTCCCCGGAAGTTCCGACAATACCTGCGGATCATTTCCTGTGGAATACCTTCGCTGCTTCACACGCCACTATCCACATTGGAATATGGGCGTACATCTTTCGCGACGCAAGTACATAGGCGTGACAGAGTTGTGTATTCCGTAACGCTAACATACTGATTGGACAACGCAATAGCTTCATGATTGGCCAGCCTGCGCAGGAAGGCTGGCTAATACATGACGCCATTGCAATTGTGGAGTGTGAATGGACAGCTCTTTAAATATGGTGCCCTGTGCAGGGACAGCCAATCGTAACACAGTAGCCCCCACCAATGATCGCTCATGGGGCGCGGTATCCATGAGGCTGTGGCACGCCCCGGGAATTCACTAGGTGACGCAACATCCATGCCTGTGCCCCGTTTACACGCCACTACCATAGCAATTGTGCCTTTGTGTTGCCTTGGGTTTTTGAGCACGGTTCAGCAACAGGTATCTGAATCAACAGCGGGTAACGCGATCAACTTAACCAATTTACATGCCGCCATTTCCTAGCAACAGGCACAAAAATCTCCAATGCCGGCCAGTTGCTGCCGCCAAGTGGCGACGTGTAAGGGTACCTTAATGGGTGTGACCAAGGACACGACCACTACATCAGAGCAATGCACTTGGTCATGCCCATTATGACGCCCACTGTTAACAGCGCCCCCTCGAGGCCTTGCAATTTCTGACATAAATGCTGGAAGAAGAAGACATGCTGGGGTGGGCGGGGGAGTACAGAGCGCAGGGGGAGAAGCGAGAGCAGAGGCATAGGGGTAAAGGCAGAGGCACAGGGGGACACAGGCACAGGGGTAAAGGCAGAGGCATAGGGTAAAGGCAGAGGCACAGGGGGACACAGGCACAGGGGTAAAGGCAGAGGCACAGGGGGACACAGGCACAGGGGGACAAGCAGAGCATAGGGGGCAAAACAGGGGGACACAGGTACAGGGGGACAGGCAGACAGACGCTGCACACGGGAGAGACAGACAGCGCACACGGGAGAGACAGTGCACACGGGACAGAGACAGCGCACACGGGAGACAGACGGCACACACAAGAGAGACAGAGACGGACACACACACACACAGAGAGACAGAGATGGCACACACAAGAGAGACAGAGACGGCACACACAAGAGAGACAGAGACGGCACACACTGGGGAGACAGCGCACACACACGAGACACAGAGTCGGCGCACACGGGGGAGACGGCGCAGAGCGGAGAAAAAGGCACAAGGGAGAGACGGCACAGAGAGGAGACAGGCGCACAGGGGGAGACATACACAGAGACACCATCCTCCCGATGTAATAGCATTGGGCGGCCCACATCTAGTAATTCTATATTATGCTTCTGACCTGCAGAGCATCTAACCCACAATTCTATATTGTTCTTCTGTCCTGCAGAGCATCTACCTTATAATTCTACCAGATGTGGGCCTGATACTATAGCATCGGGAGGATGGTGTCTGTGCACTGTCTCTGTGTATGTCTCCCCCTATGCGCCTGTCTCCTCTCTGTGCCGTCTCTTCCTTGTGCCTTTTTGCCCTCTCTGCCCCATCCCCCGTGTGCGTTGTCCCCCCGTGTGTGCCGTCTCCCCCGTGTGCGCCGTTTGTCTTGTGTGTGCGCTGTCTCTGTCTCTCGTATGTGTGCTGTCTCTCTTATGTGCACTGTCTCCAAGTGTGCGCTGTCTCGGTCTCTCTTGTGTGCGGCATCTGTCTCTCCCGTGCGGCGTCTGTCTGCCTGTCCCCCTGTGCCTCTCCCCCTGTGGCTTTGCATGTCCCCATGTGTCTGTGTCCCCCTATGCCTCTGCCAGTCCCTGTGCCTCTCCTCTCCCCCTGTGTCTGTGTCCCCTTGTGCCTCTGCCTGTCCCCCTGTGCCTCTGCCTGTGTCCCCCTGTGCCTCTGCCTGTGTCCCCATGTGCCTCTACCTGTCCCCTGTGCCTCTGCCTGTCCCCCTGTGCCTGTGTCCCTCGTGCCTCTGCCTTTCCCCTGTGCCTCTGCCTGTCCCCTGTGTCTTTGTCCCCCTGTGTCTCTGCCTGTCCCCTGCCTGTCCCTGTGCCTCTGACTGTCCCCTGTGTCTGTGTCCGCCTGTGTCTGTGTGTCCCTCTGTGTCGCGCCTATTACTACGGCCCCCGCTGCTTTTGAATTTCGGATAGTCTACGAGTGCAAGAAAAAGAAGAATGGCGGAGGAGCGTGGCGCGGCGGACTGGAGGGAGCGAGTGAGCGGCTGGAAGGAGCGTGGAGCAGCGGGTGGATGGGAGCATGGACCGGGGCAGCGTACAGTGGGCAGCATGTGCGGCGGCTTAGTGTTATCTCCCGCCAACCTGCGCCATATTTCATTACCCAACATGGTTGCGTCAAGTTCAGAGTGGTTTTTTTTATGGTCCTCATTTTATCTACTCCACTCTAGACAGTTCAGTACTGAGGTGACTAGATGGGAGATAAATTATTGAGCCTGGATGCCCCTGTATATACCCCACACCTCACATCACATCACAGCCCCCTGGATGCCCCTGTATATACCCCACACCTCCTCACATCACACACAGCCCCCTGGATGCCCCTGTATATACCCCACACCTCTTCACATCACACACAGACTCCTGGATGCCCCTGTATATACCCCACATCTCCTCACATCACACACAGCCCCCTGGATGCCCCTGTAAATACCCCATACCTCCTCACATCACACACATCCCCTGGATGCCCCTGTATATACCACACACCTCCTCACATCACACACAGCCCCCTGGATGCCCCCGTATATACCACACACCTCCTCACATCACACACAGCCCCCTGGATGCCCTGTATATACCCCATACCTCTTCACATCTCACACAGCCCCCTGGATGCCCCTGTAAATACCCCATACCTCCTCACATCACACACATCCCCCTGGATGCCCCTGTATATACCCCACACCTCTTCACATCACACACAGACCCCTGGATGCCCTGTATATACCCCATACCTCATCACACACAGCCCCCTGGATGCCCCTGTATATACCCCACACCTCCTCACATCACACACAGCCCCCTGGATGCCCCTGTATATACCCCACACCTCTTCACATCACACACAGACTCCTGGATGCCCCTGTATATACCCCACATCTCCTCACATCACACACAGCCCCCTGGATGCCCCTGTAAATACCCCATACCTCCTCACATCACACACATCCCCCTGGATGCCCCTGTATATACCACACACCTCCTCACATCACACACAGCCCCCTGGATGCCCTGTATATACTCCACACCTCCTCACATCACACACAGTCCCCTGGATGCCCCTGTATATACCCCACACCTCGTCACATCACACCCAGCCCCCCTGGATGCCCCTGTATATACCCCACACCTCCTCACATCACACACAGTTCCCTGGATGCCCCTGTATATACCCCACACCTCCTCACATCACACACAGCCCCCTGGATTTCTTCACATGGTGAATCCTCCAGACCTCAGTCCTCTCTGGATCAGCCTCCTCACAACACAGCTCTCCATTCTCTCTCCAGAGGCTGCACAGCTCAGTAGAGGAGCTCCAGAGCAGGGACTCCTCTCCCCACAGCACAACGCAGGAGCTCAGCATAGTCCTCCCGCCCGCCACACTACACACTGACTGACACTGAGGCACGCTTCAATAGCTTCCATTGTACTAAGGAGGCCCCGCCCATTCAAGTGACATCATGATTTAATGAAATCACTCCGCCCCCTCCAAAATTCAACTCCAATCTAGACGCTACCCTGAGGGTATGTAGACTGGAGGAGGAGGCGTTGCGGAGACAAGGTCATGTTTATTTGATATGCCTGCCCCCGCCGCTGTCCGCCTCTTAATGCTGAAGTTGCGCTGAGAGATGGATGGGGGGAGCGGTACATATTAAAGAGGACCTGTCACCAACTACACATGGTGATCTAATTACAGCACTGAATGCAGCATGTCTGCTGCATCCATGCAAGGGGTCCCCCAGCCCTTGAGCCCCCCTGTACCCCGAGATAATACACTTTGAAAACTTACGTTGTGGAGCCAAATAGGAGGTGGCTTGTGGCTGGAGCCAAAGGGCAGATTCACACCCCCTGCATGTTTAATCTGCCCACTGCTGCCTCCCTGATGCCAATCATTGTCTCCTTCGTCTGCAGCATAACACAGAGCTTATTGCAGTAATGGCCGCTTAGCCCCGCCCCCTGCGGTGATGTCACCGCTTATACCCGCCCTGCTCCATGGTTAACATGGAGCAGGGCGGGTATAAGTGGTGATGCCACTGCAGGGGACTGGGCTAAGGGGCCATTACTGCAATAAACTCTGTGTTATGCTGCAGACGAGGGAGACAATGATTGGCATCAGGGAGGCAGCGGTGGGCAAATTAAACATGCAGGGGGTGTGAATCTGTCCTTTGGCTCCAGCCACAAGCCACCTCCTATTTGACTCCACAATGTAAGTTTTCAAAATGTATTTTTTTGGGGTACAGGGGGCTCAAGGGCTGGGGGACCCCTTGCCTGGATGCAGCAGACATGCTGCATTCAGTGCTGTAATTAGATCACCATGTGTGGTTGGTGACAGGTCCTCTTTAAGTGAGTCTGCTCTCATCCCCTCCAATGCTTTAACATTTTTATTTATGTCACGTTGCAGGTGACAGAGTCCTGTTTAATTCAAACACATGAACAACATGAGATGAAAGAGATCCAGTTCAACCATGGGTATTCATCCTGTATACCGTATATACTTGTGTATAAGCCGACCCGTGTATAAGCCGACCCCCTACTTTTGCCCCCAAAAACTGGGAAAACTTATTGACTCGCGTATAAGCCGAGGGTGGACTCCAGCACAGGTATACAACCCCCAGCAGTGAGGTATACAGCAGCCTCCCCAGTGGTAGTATACAGCAGCAGCCCCAGTGGTAGTATACAGCAGCAGCCCCAGTGGTAGTATACAGCAGCCCCAGAGGTATATGCAGCCCCAGAGGTATATGCAGCCCCAGAAGTATATGCAGCCCCAGAGGTGTATGCAGCCCCAGAGGTATATACAGCAGCCCTAGTGGTGTATACAGCAGCCCCAGAGGTATATACAGCAGCCCCAGTGGTGTATACAGCAGCAGCAGCCCCAGGGCTGTACACAGCAGCAGCCCCAAAGCTGTATACAGCAGCAGCCCCAGGGCTGTATACAGCAGCAGCCTCGGAGGTATACAGGCCCCCCCATCAAGCTCCAGGGTCCCCCCTTGCGCGGCAGCCTGTAAAGTAAAATCATACTTACCAGTGTCCTGTCGCGCTGTCCTGCCGCTGCCGACACATGATCCCGGGCTTCAATCCGCGTCTTCTGGCTTCCGGCTTCCTGTGGTCGCGGGCAATGACGTCATTGCCTGCGACCACAGGAATGCGGAAGACGCGGAATGAAGCCCGGGATCGTGTGTCGGCAAGCGGCGGGACAGCGCGACAGGACACTGGTAAGTATGATTTTACTTTACAGGCTGCCGCGCAACGGGGGGGGCCCTGGAGCTTGATGGGGGGGGCCTGTATACCTCCGGGGCTGCTGCTGTATAATCTATATACTCGCGTATAAGCCGAGGGGGGACTTTTCAGCCCAAATTTTGGGCTGAAAAACTCGGCTTATACGCAAGTATATACGGTATATTCATCCTGTAAGTATTCATCCTGTATATATTCCATTGTGCTGTCTCTCCCCCTTTGTAAAGAGATGTAACTAAACTTTGCTTTCCTTTTTAGAGGCATACGGTACACTCAGAAGGACAGCAAGATGGTGTCAAAAAGACAACTCCAACTTCATTAATTTAAGAATAGGTAACACAGCTCTCTGTCTCTCTCTCCCCCTCTCGGCCGCCCCCTCTCCCTATCTCTCTCTCTTTCTCACATATTAGAGATCTTTTTATTTTTAACACTTGCTTTTACTTAATTTAATTCCCCAATGTATGTATATACATTGCGGAAGTGAAATTGGATGACACAGAGCAGCTTTAGTGTACTGAGCATACTCAGTACACTAAAATCGGGTTCGAGAAACGTTCCTGTAATTTCTTGGACCCGTGCTCATAGGCCAACCATCTTAAAGGCCGCGGATCGGGTCGGATCAGATTCGGTCTGATTTGGTCCGCTGCGCCCAAAATTGGAGCAGTCTGCAATTTTGGGCACAGCAAAAGATCAGACACATCGAATCCGACAAAAATTGGATGGCAATTAGGCCAAATCCAATCCGTGCCCATAGGATAACATGGAGGCCAAATCAGATCCGTGGCTGTCCGTTTTACAACAGACAGCCATGGATCCTCTAAAATCGCAATGTGAAAGCACCCTAACAAGTACAATAGATATTCCCCCCCTACAACACAGCAAGTAAGGAAACAGTGCCATCTACTGTCAGGCCAGTATGAAGTCCCCATTTACTCAAATTAAGTCCACATCTGTTTCATATATATCAACACCTACACAACCCTTCTGTACAAATCCCCATGTTTATATGTGTGGGGGCTATAGTGGAACTGTGGAGGGGCGCAGCACAGACCGGCAGGGTGTAGCGCTATTATTATTGTTGTTCTATTTGCAGTCGTCCAAGCCCATCACCAAAGTGAATCTCCTGACGTTTGCAGACCAACTGAATGCCACGGCCAGTGGTGCGGTAAGTGATCAACCAAACCCTACAGATTCCTGTTCTTGTAATCTTTTGCTTCCTGTAACTGCAAAACGTTGTCAGACGCGTTTTGATCCATCTGGAGTCTGAGGCTGAAACGCAACATTTACCCATTATAGACGGTTATGATAAATTTTAAAAAAGCAGATACAATACCAACATGTGAGAGTTGGGGGGAAGGGGGGGAGAGAATCTCTGTTGTATTGATCGATTCTGTCTTATCTGTACATTACCCCCTTGGTGACAAGTACTGGACAATTATAGCTAAAGGTCGTTTTCTGTCATCTTTAGGCCTCGTGCACACACTTAGTATTTGATGAGTTTTTTACCTCAGTTTTTGTAGCCAAAACCAGGAGTGGAACAATCGGAGGAAACGTATAATAAAAATACATCACCACTTCTGTATTTATCACCCACTGCTGATTTTGGCTACAAATCCTGAGGTAAAAAAAACTCCCCAAATACTAAACGTGTACAATATTCATGAACAATACAAGGCACAGACAAGTACAAGAAGAGAGAGGACCCTGCCCGTGAGGACTCACAGTCTACAAGGAATGGGTGAGGATACAGTAGGTGAGGAGAGAGGACCCTGCCCATGAGGGCTCACAGTCTACAAGGGATGGGTGAGAATACAGTAGATGGAGAGAGGATCCTGCCCACGAGGGCTCACAGTCTACAAGGGATGGGTGAGGATACAGTAGGTGAGGAGAGAGGACCCTGCCCATGAGGGCTCACAGTCTACAAGGGATGGGTGAGAATACAGTAGATGGAGAGAGGATCCTGCCCACGAGGGCTCACAGTCTACAAGGGATGGGTGAGGATACAGTAGGTGAGGAGAGATGACCCTGTCTGTGAGGGCTCACAGTCTGCAAGGGATGGATGAGCATACAGTAGGTGAGGAGAGAGGACCCTGCCCGTGAGGGCTCACAGTCTACAAGGGATGGGTGAGGAATACAGTAGGTGAGGAGAGAGTACCCTGCCCATGAGGGCTCATAGCCTACAAGGGATGGGTGAGGATACAGTAGATGGAGAGAGGACCCTGCCCACAAGGTCTGTCTACAAGGGAGGGGTGAGGATACAGCAGGTGAGGACCCTGCCCGCAAGGGGTCATAGTGTACAAGGGATGAGTGAGGATACAGTAGATGAGGAGAGAGGACCCTGCCTGCAAGGTCTCTGTCTACAAGGGAGATGTAGTGAAATATGTATCTCAGGGGCTGGACACTAGACCAGTAAGGAGTTAAATGCCCCTGCCACCTTCCAGGAGCTGGTAAATCACTTATTGGAAGGATTTGAGGGTTTTGCCATTGCTTATGTAGATGATATCGCCATTTTTAGTAATTCTTGGGAGGAACATCTTGCACATCTTTCTCAGGTGTTGCAGAGGCTTCACACTGCAGGTCTGACTGTGAAGCCTGGGAAGTGTCAGGTAGCCATGAGAGAAGTACAATACCTCGGACACCGGGTGGGGGAGGTCTGCTAAAACCTGAACCAGAGAAGGTAGAAGCCATTACAGCCTGGCCCACCCCACGAACCAAGAAGCAGGTACTGTCCTTCCTAGGTACGGCCGGCTATTATAGGAAGTTTTTGCCAAACTACAGTGCTCTGGCTAAGCCATTAACTGACCTGACCAAGAGGAAGCTTCCCGAAATTATATCCTGGACCCCTCAGTGTGAGGAATCATTCTCTGCCCTAAAGTCAGCCTTGTCCAGTTCACCCGTCCTTCAGGCCCCAGATTTCACTCGTAGGTTCGTGCTGCAGACAGATGCCAGCATTTATGGGCTAGGGACCGTTCTCAGCTAGGTGAACCAGCTAGGTGAGGAGCACCCAATTCTGTACCGAAGCAGGAAACACCTGCCCAGAGAGGTGGCATATGCCACAATAGAGAAGGAGTATTTAGCCATTGTGTTGGCTCTAGAGAAACTGCATTCATACCTCTATGGGCGCAACTTCACCGTGATAACATATCATAACCCACTGAGCTGGCTCAACACAGTAGTTGGGGACAATGGCAAGCTGCTTAGATGGAGCCTGATATTACAGCAATATGATTTAACAATTCAACACAAAGGAATTGAGCACGGCAACGCTGATGGCTTATCACGCCAAGGTGGGCCAGAACCAGATACGTGCTAGGGAGCCAACCTGTGAGTCAGCCCCCATGCACATTCATAAGGAGGGAGGTGTAGTGAAATATATATCTCAGGGACTGGACACTAGACCAGTAAGGGGTTAAATCCCATGTCCATCCACAAGAGGTCACAACCTGCTTTATATAAACACACACTAACTTCGCGGTCACATTGACTCTAGACTCCTCAGGGGGCATCCTGCCAGCAGGGCAATAAATTCACACACATTGGGAGCCTCAAAGAGGAAGAGAATTGATGAGAGAGAAGCCATCTCAAATAGTGAGCTTCAAACAGACCCACAGATGGAAAGCAAAATCAGGAGACCTAGTCAGAAGAGAAAGAACATTTTAAAACATAAAATATGCATGGCTAAATTAGTGAGTGTCCAATCATAGACCCAGAAGTGGAATGTTAAACTAGAAGGCCGGTCTAGAATCTGACCTCCCCCCCTCCCCCAGTCTGAGTCTATATCTGGGCTCTCGCAGCTACAGCTCCATGTCATAGTGATGGGTCAGCGGAAGCTGCCGTAATCATCATTCCAAATCCCTGCTCTCCCCATCGGGCAACAGAAGCAAAGTTTAGGTTTCTGTAAGTTTCTCCTTTTTATTTCATTGTTTGCATATGTGTATGTCATTTTATTATTTCTTTTTTTTATAACTTTTTTGTAAGCACTGTACTTTTTATATTAAAGCTTAAAACTTTAAGTCTGAACCTTGTATAATCAAAGAATTCACAGCCCGAGGAAGGTATGTTTTGTTGATTGTCTGATAAGTCTTAGTTTAGGGGAACTCATCGGCCCCCCAAAATCCGATGGGTGGTGGCAGCGTGTGTGAAGCGGGGTGCGCGGTCTGAGTCGGGGTGTGATTGATGCTCCCTTAAAGCATAGGACAGAGGTCGAGTGCTGGATTGAGTGACAGGAGATAGATTAACCCTTACAGGCGCAACCCCAAGTCACGTGCTGAGAAGTGGGAACGTGACAGGAGGGGTGAGGATACAGTAGGTGAGGAGAGAGGACCCTGCTTGCGAGTGCTCACAGTCTACAAGGGATGGGTGAGGATACAATAAGTGAGGAGAGAGGACCCTGCCCACGAGGGCTCACAGTCTACAAGGGATTGGTGAGGATACAGTAGGAGAGGAGAGAGGACCCTGCCTGCAAGGTCTCAGTCTACAAGGGAGGGGGTGAGGATACAGTAGGTGAGGAGAGAGGACCCTGCCCACGTGGGCTCACAGTCTTTAAGGAATGGGTGAGGATACAATAGGTGAGGAGAGAGGATTCTGCTCATGAGGGATCACAGTCTACAAGGGATGGGTGAGGATACAGTAGAGGAGGAGAGAGGACCCTGCCCACGTGGGCTCACAGTCTGCAAGGGATGGATGAGGATACAGTAGATGAGGGGAGAGGACCCTGCTTACGGGGACCTAACACATGGCTACTGGGCGGGGGAAGGGAGTTCAGTCAAAAATTAGTAATACACATGTATAGAAAATGACTGGCATCACCTTATGTGTAGGTGCAAGCAAGAAAAAAACTGACATTTAAAGTGAAAATCTGCTGCAACACTACACAGTATATGTATATGAAATAGCTAATAGACATGAAAGAAAGGACATGGCAGATACCCTGTTGTTCACATTTAGTCATTATGCTATTTCATATACATATAGAGTGTAGTATTGCAGTAGATTTTCCCTTTTTATGTCAGTTTTTTTTCTCGCTTGCACCTACACATAAGGTGATGCCAGTCATTTTCTATATATGTGTACACTGGGATGGCAAGACTGTAACAGCAGCGACCGGAGCTAGAAGTTGAGAGAGGTGCTAACTGTATATCACAACCGAGACCTGCCCTGTATGGAGTGGGGTCAGCTCCAGAACTGCCTCCCTGATGGATGTCACAGGGCGTGGAATGGTTAAATGACAATATAGCAAGATGGGTGTAGAGATCCGTAGTAAAGACTCTGCACACCAGGCTCTGCGGTACCTGATATTGCAGACTTTCACAACATATCTATCTCTATCTATATTTCTTTCTTTTTTTCTTGTCTTTTTCTTTCTTTCTCTTTTTCTTTCTCTCTCTCTCGTTCTTTCACTCTCACTATCCATCTCTCTTTTTTTCACTTTCTCCCGTTCTTGCTCTTTTTTGCTCTCCCTCCCTTTTGCGCTCTCTATATATCTCTATATACTGTAGGGAAGGAATCTGGGCACTAGAGGGCTTTTGGTGTTAGTCCTAGGCTTGTATGTGCTGCCAGCAATATGGTGTTGCACAGGTCTGCACAAAGTCCAGTCACAAAAATGTCCAAAGATTTAGAAGAAACAGACGGCACTCACCATTAGATGGAGGTTCTTTTAATCCAAGTGCTCCGTTAGGAGGTGCGGGTTACAAACGTTAATTGGACCCCTGGAAGCCTAACCAGGCGAAACGTGCGCCCGTCGTCCTCCCCGCACCTCCTTCCCCACCACATAATGTTTGTAACCCGCACCTCCTAACGGAGCACTTGGATTAAAAGAACCTTCATCTAATGGTGAGTGCCGTCTGTTTCTTCTAAATCTTTGGATATCTCTATATACACTTACTCTAATCTATCTCGTGCATATTTGTGTGTATTGTGATATGGTGGCCAGCCATGGTCTGAATGGCTGGTATACATTGCACAGGCAGAGGTCTGATGCAATGTGAATGTTTCACTGTGTCTTTCAGCAGTTGAAAGAGTTAATGCATGTATCATAGGATAGTTTGAGTCATACATCAATTGGGCAAGGACCATGGTGAGCGCCGTCACTTATCATTTCCATCTTGTTGAAAGTTTTATAACGTTTTAGAAATGTAATTTAAGAAATAAATGAAATGGATAAATGTCATTATTTATGTTGACTCCATCCCCGTTTTATCCTGTGATCTCCTTTCATTAGCTGACCCAGAATCTGGCTTGGTGCGGACCCCTGGCCGGAGCATGAATTCTGCGCAGGTGGTGGTGTGTCAGTATCTGGTAAGAATCCTGTGATTATACGGGCTCACTGTCTCCGGGGGCTATGAACAGTTTATTTTTTGCAGCTCTCACTGATTGTTCTCTTCTTTTCCCAGAACACTTTATGGTTCAGTCTAGGCTGGTGCACGATTTTCTTCCTTCGGCTGAAGGCACTCTGTCATGCATCAAACACAGAGCGTGTTTGATTCATGACTGTGATGCGAGTTATATGCGTTTTTTTTTATTTTTTGCGGTGCGTGTGCATGGCTGTATGCATGTGAGTGTGCTGCGAGTGTGGTGCATGAGGGCATGTGTGCTGCGTGTCAGCGTGATACTGTCCGTGGTCCTGAATCAAACTTCAGGACCACTGACAGCATTTGCCGGTAAATTTAAACTCTGCGGTTGTCAAAGCCGCGGGGATTGAATTTGCCAGGTTGCCGGTACAGTTAAAAATCATCTTGCACCACTGTGACAGGAGCGGTGCAAGATGATTAGTAAAAACAGAATTGAACTGTAATTTTTACAAATCCCGGAGTTGCACTGGCTATTAACCCCATCTGCAGCCTCTGTGCGATATTTTCATTCAATTTAAGTTTATTAAATTTGTTAAATTTTATAGAACATAACATTGGTCATGTGACTTATAACACATAGAATATATTTATGACATACATCAATTTAGTACGGAAGAGTTCCTCAAAATCTGAAAGTCCATTTAACGGTATCTATTCAAGTAATAGCTCTTCATCTGCCAAAAGCATTTGAAAAGAAAAGAACAAAATACAAACAAATAACACAGTACATCAGAGATCCCCTAGTCTAGCAAATCTATGTTACCAATGTATCTGCGCTCTCTAACTGGGTTATATATGTGGGGAGTACAATATTTCAAACTTTACATATGCAACCGTATATTGTATCAGTATGTTACTTAAAGAACGCTGAGTAAATCACCTTGACATACATCTGAGTTTAAGTTTAACTCACTTCTCAGGGTACTTTTAGGTTTCTATTCTGATTTAAAGGAAAAGAAAAGAAGAGAAAGAAAAAAGAATGGAAGTTAGGGGAGGGGAAGGGTTACAGGCTTCCAAGGGGTGGAATCCTCTGATAGCTCAATATTTCCATGGGAGTTATACGCCTCAATATATCCTCAGCATATAAGCCATGTCATGGCTTCACAACCCCACAACTGGATCTTATCTAGGTATAGATATAAGATCTCTAATATCTGGAGACTCACGGAAAATCACCCACTGGCTCCAAATACACCGGAATTTGTCTCCCTTATGTGTGACTTCGGCCGTAAGTACCTCCATTCTATACAGCCTGTTCATCTCAATCATCCACTTAGACAGGTCAGGCTGAATAGTTGTCTTCCAATGTCTGGGTAGGATGTTTCTGGCTGCCGTAAGGCAAAATCTTAAAAGATCAGATTTTTGGGATTTCATGGGTCCCGGCAGGATGGACAGAAGTGCAACCTGGGGAGTTCTATTCACCACCTGGCTCGTGACTGTCTCGTACGTATCAAACACCTGTGTCCAGAAAGGCTTTATATTCTCGCATTCCCACCATATATGTAGCAAAGTTCCCTTTTCCTTTTGACATCTCCAACATACATCCGGGACAGTGGGGTAAATACGGTGAATATTTGTCGGGCATTGGTACCATCGGGAGATTATCTTATAATTCCTTTCCTGTGCTATACAGGCCGTGGAAAGACCGTGTGTATACACACAGGCTCTCTTCCAGTCTGTCTCTGAGTTATCTAAATTCAAGTCTATTTCCCACTGTCTAAAAAATGAAAGGTCTTTCAGTGGTCCTGAAGCATTGAGAATATTGTAAATAATGGAGATAGTGTGGGCAGGTGGGTGGTCCATCATAAACAAGCCCTCAAATGCAGTCAAGACAGAGATATAATTAGCTGTAGTTCGACAAGAAGTCAAAAAAGATTTTAACTGTGCGTATTCCAGCCAAGACAAATCTGGTCTGTTGGCTCTAAGAACGTGGGAGGGGGCAAAGTTCCCTCCACCCATAATATGGGCCATACGTGGATCGTCTCTCTCGGCCAGCCCAGGAATGTATGGGCCTGCGTAGCCGGGTAGAACTCGGGGTTGTGGAACAGCGGGGGGGGGGGGGAGGGGTAAGAGGACCTCAACTCCTGGAGACTACACCTCTCCTGACCTCTCCGTCTCAGATCCTCGCGGTCGTGGTCGTCACATCACTGGCAGGTCCCGTCACCGGTCTGTGGGATGCTGGGATCCAGGGCAAGTTTTGTATTGGGGTCAATATGTCTTCCTGCTCTAAGTCTACAATCTTTAGAAACAAAGCCCCTTTGGGCTCAAAAGTAAGGGTCAACATCCACCACATAATAGTTCATGTGGAGGGGTCACCTTAAGCATCAACATATTCATACAACATTAGAAAACAGGAGGAACTGAATACGATGCGATCTATGATTTTTATTAGATAAATGACATATTAAAATTTAGGAGTGACAAACAGCGGTGTACACAAAAAGAAGCCGATTGCAGGAACACAAGGGGTAAAAATTATACATACAGGATATATTCCAATTTTTACATAACTGTTTCAATGTTTACTACATACAGGATTCAAAGCGAATACATATACCTTAGTAATCAGTAGTTTATACCCAAATACACACGGCAGTCATAGATAAATAAAGTGCATAGTGCTGTGCAATAACAAGCCAGTCAATAAACCGGCAACAAGACTGCCAGTGCAGGGGAGATGATTCATCAAATATGTAATTGCAATAGATACCTGCAGCAAAATAAACAGAAGAAACTCAATTGTTAGAGTATACCCATAGACATACAAAATCCCTGTGGCCTGGTCACGGCTGGGAGCCCCGACGCGGCGTTTCGCTGTGCTGGTATGGTAACCACAGCTTCCTCAAGGGGACGTGTCCTGCAAAGAAATGATGCCCAAATACCTCATCTTATATCGCCCGTCATCACCGCCTTACCCTCCACACCTGCATCTCCGCGTCATCGGAGCGCCGTCGACCGGAAGTGACGCGGGCGGAAATTATCGGTCGGCGAGTACGCATGTCGGGAGCCCGGGACGCGTCACCATGGTTCCCGCGCATGCGCACTACAGCAGCGCCGCTCGCCCGCGTCACTGGAGCCAGAGGCAGCTTCAGAGAGCAGAGAGGGGGGAGGAAAAAGCGGATAAGGACGGGAGTTGGTTATCCGAAGGAGGCAGGACACAACTTCAATGCCAGGACGTGAAACCAAGCAGAAAAAGAGTGCAATCTTTTAAAATCAATAAGCAATTTAGCAGCTAAACCTTTGTAACATATTATATACATAATGTCATCCACACCAGATACACATGTATCTCTATACATAGAGTGTAAAAACACATATAATTATAAAGGACACAAAAGGACCGTCAGATCTTCAATATAACACTGCCATGTTCATATTAGAAATTGATGGATGACATCACTGGTGGAAAAAGTCCAAACACGGACGGGGAAAGAAAATCATTTCCAAAACCCCGAGGTAACAAAGGATGAGCTACGAATAAAAAATATAAAAGAAAGAAAGATTAAAAAACTTATCCACAAAGGTGGAAAGAATATGTATACACCATACACACGGATGCAGAGAGAATAATAGCAGGTGATCAGCACTATAGATATGACTTGAAGGACAAGGATTCATTTATTCCCTTGGGGCTAAGTGTATCGAGGGTCACGATCCACTTAGCCTCCATTTGGGCCAAGATTCGTTTGAGATTGCCACCCCTATTGCCAGCCCTCACCATGTCGATTCCCCTGAATCTCAGACTCGATGGATCGCAGTTGTGGACCTGCAAAAAATGACGCGGCAGAGTCCGCAACTTGCTACCATCCTCAGCACCCCGTGCCCCCTCTATATCGCTAATGTGTTCCCTGATTCTTCTTCGAAATTCACGGGAGGTGAGCCCTACGTATACCAATTGGCAGTCACATGTGGCGTAGTAAATCACATGTGTACTGCCACAGGTAATACGCTGTCTGATGGTAAACTGTCTCCTCCCGTCAGAAGAATCAAAGGTTTGAATCCTGACCACATTGGGGCACGCCACACAGTGCCCGCAGGGGAAACTGCCTGAAATTGGGCCGGAGCTGCCAAAGGGGTTACTCTTAGGAGGCACATAGTGGCTATGAACTAGCCAGTCTTTTAGGTTCTTTGATCTCCTGGTAGTCAACAAAGGACGACTAGGAACAATCTGTGCAAGGACGGTATCACTCCTAAGAACGGACCAATGTCGCCGAAAACTGGCGTACATCGACCTCCATTCATAGTTGTAGGTACCAATAAATCTCAATTCAGGATCCGTCCTTTCTTTTTTTGGTTTATAAGCCAACAGTTTGCTCCTTGAAGTGTTCTTAGCCCTGTAGTACCCAGCCCTAATCCCTCTGTTACTATACCCCCTGACGCCGAATCGCTGTTTTAGATCTTCAGCCTGCCTCTCAAATCCCGAGTCGGACGAGCAAATACGCTTCATACGCAGAAACTGGCCCGTCGGGATGGCGCGTATTGTGGAGGGGTGGTGACCAGAAGTTGCATGAAGTAAAGAATTTACGGACGTCTCCTTACGGAAAACGTCCGTCTGTACACCACCCATCTCATCAATGGAGATCTCAATATCCAGGAAGTCTATCTTGTTGGTACTTGTCCTATGCGTCAGTCTAATATTCATGGTGTTATCGTTCAGCTCACGCATAAAGGACTCAAATTGCTCTGCCGTGCCCTGCCACACAACTAGGACATCATCTATATACCTAATCCAGCACTGCGCCTGGGCGCAGCCCGACGCCCCTCCATCGCCAAAGATGGTCCTCTCCCAAAAACCAAGGAAGAGATTGGCATATGAAGGGGCACAGGCCGCGCCCATCGCAGTGCCACGTCTCTGCAGGTAGAAGATGTCCTTAAAAATAAAAAAGTTGTGTGTCAGGGCAAAACGGAGCAATTCCAGGATGAGATCCCCCATAGCACCACCCCGACCTCCAGCCTCCAGGAAGAAGCGAACAGCCCTCAATCCGTCCTCGTGATCGATGCAGGTATACAGCGACTCGACGTCAATAGTGGCAATGAGGGTCCCCTGGTCCACAAAAATGCCGTCGATCCTATTAAGGACGCCCGTAGTGTCCCTGGCATACGAGGGAAGTAACTCGACCAATGGTTTCAAGTAATGGTCAATGAATTTACAAATTGGTTCACAAAATCCCTCGATGCCAGAGAGTTTCTTCTGTTTATTTTGCTGCAGGTATCTATTGCAATTACATATTTGATGAATCATCTCCCCTGCACTGGCAGTCTTGTTGCCGGTTTATTGACTGGCTTGTTATTGCACAGCACTATGCACTTTATTTATCTATGACTGCTGTGTGTATTTGGGTATAAACTACTGATTACTAAGGTATATGTATTCGCTTTGAATCCTGTATGTAGTAAACATTGAAACAGTTATGTAAAAATTGGAATATATCCTGTATGTATAATTTTTACCCCTTGTGTTCCTGCAATCGGCTTCTTTTTGTGTACACCGCTGTTTGTCACTCCTAAATTTTAATATGTCATTTATCTAATAAAAATCATAGATCGCATCGTATTCAGTTCCTCCTGTTTTCTAATGTTGTATGAATATGTTGATGCTTAAGGTGACCCCTCCACATGAACTATTATGTGGTGGATGTTGACCCTTACTTTTGAGCCCAAAGGGGCTTTGTTTCTAATGATTATTCTTTCTATGTTTATCATAGCTAAACCCGGGGCAAGTATGACGTTCCGATCACGCGACCAGGCGTGGATGAAATTGATGGATGACGTTTTTCAGGAGGATGGCAAGCACACGGCTGCAGTAGGTGATGATCAGCAACTTGGTTCATTGATTTCAAGGTACAAGGATCAATTACGCAAGAGAATTCGTACGTGGTGGAATAAAGCCTTTCTATCTAAGTATTTGGAGAAAAGCCTAATTCCCCGGGGCCTTAGAGTCCAGGTCTTTCCATCTTATGAGATATCTGATGAGGAGTTTAAATCCCAGTGGGAGGCTATATCTAACGAGTGCTCAAGAGGGTATATCCAGTTATTAAGGGATCAGAATGTGGCCACTTTAACACAAATGGAGAGAGACCTTGAGGATTTGGAAGGGCAGATTAAGGTCAAATCTACGGCTGAGCAGTGGAAAAAATTTTGTGAAGATGTTGAGAAGGAGACTTTAAAATGGGAGAAGGAGGTGAGAGACTATAAAACGAAAAAATTAACAAGGGACCATCAAGATTACACTAGTAATAGAGTATATCGGTGGAAAAATAAAATACCTAGAGGGAAGCCGAAAATTCCAAATAAACCTGACGATCAAGGTCCACCGGCTCCAAAAAAAGATGGGATCCCAGCTAAACTTCCTTTAGTCCCACCACCAAGGTCTCCCTCTATTCAGTCCGTAACCTCTGGAGATGAGAGTTCTGCTTCAGAGTCCGTGGTGACGAGTGATTGCGAGCCGGGGTCTGGTATGCCAACAAGGAGTGGAAAAAGAGGACAGCTGGGTGGACGATCACCCCCTCCTAATGTGAAGAAAGGCAGACAGCAACCCCAGGTAATAAACCTCTCCTCACATGTCCTTACGGACTCTCAGCTTTCTCTCTTGTCCAGAGGTTTGACTTTTTGCCCTACAAATTCGTTTAACTTTTTTTCAGCACTAAAGGATCTCCACTTATTTGTGAGAAAAATTATTTTGAAGCGGTTACATTATAAGAAATCAGATGTATCCCTTGATACAACTATGGAAAAAGATATCTTGGAGGCCCTAGAAGATTTGATGCAGGAGCAGTCAACTGAGATTGCAGGTGGGTTTCCTAAGCATTTGTTGCCACGATCAACGAAGTTCCCCTCCCTTTCCCTCTGTCCTGCCGTTGGAATCTTCCTGAAGTTGGTCGCCGACGACTTTAGGGAGATTTCAGGCAGGAGGAGATTTGATAATCTCACCAAGAAAGAGAGGGATGCGTTGGACGAATTACGCCAATTGGAGGGAGTAGTATTTAAATCTGCTGATAAAGGGGGTAACATCGTTGTTTGGCCGGTACACATGTATGAAAAAGAAGCCCTGCGCCAACTAAGGGACAAAACAACTTACCAGAAATTGGACTCTTGTCCATTATCTAAATTCATGATGGAATTGAGCCTGATCCTGGATAGTGCTCGGGAAAAAGGGATTATCACCAAAAGGGAGTTCGATGGCCTCCTGGTAGCGTGCCCTAAAGTGCCCACCTTTTACCTTTTACCAAAGGTCCACAAGAATGCCCTCTGTCCACCGGGGCGCCCTATTGTCTCTGGCATCGAGGGATTTTGTGAACCAATTTGTAAATTCATTGACCATTACTTGAAACCATTGGTCGAGTTACTTCCCTCGTATGCCAGGGACACTACGGGCGTCCTTAATAGGATCGACGGCATTTTTGTGGACCAGGGGACCCTCATTGCCACTATTGACGTCGAGTCGCTGTATACCTGCATCGATCACGAGGACGGATTGAGGGCTGTTCGCTTCTTCCTGGAGGCTGGAGGTCGGGGTGGTGCTATGGGGGATCTCATCCTGGAATTGCTCCGTTTTGCCCTGACACACAACTTTTTTATTTTTAAGGACATCTTCTACCTGCAGAGACGTGGCACTGCGATGGGCGCGGCCTGTGCCCCTTCATATGCCAATCTCTTCCTTGGTTTTTGGGAGAGGACCATCTTTGGCGATGGAGGGGCGTCGGGCTGCGCCCAGGCGCAGTGCTGGATTAGGTATATAGATGATGTCCTAGTTGTGTGGCAGGGCACGGCGGAGCAATTTGAGTCCTTTATGCGTGAGCTGAACGATAACACCATGAATATTAGACTGACGCATAGGACAAGTACCAACAAGATAGACTTCCTGGATATTGAGATCTCCATTGATGAGATGGGTGGTGTACAGACGGACGTTTTCCGTAAGGAGACGTCCGTAAATTCTTTACTTCATGCAACTTCTGGTCACCACCCCTCCACAATACGCGCCATCCCGACGGGCCAGTTTCTGCGTATGAAGCGTATTTGCTCGTCCGACTCGGGATTTGAGAGGCAGGCTGAAGATCTAAAACAGCGATTCGGCGTCAGGGGGTATAGTAACAGAGGGATTAGGGCTGGGTACTACAGGGCTAAGAACACTTCAAGGAGCAAACTGTTGGCTTATAAACCAAAAAAAGAAAGGACGGATCCTGAATTGAGATTTATTGGTACCTACAACTATGAATGGAGGTCGATGTACGCCAGTTTTCGGCGACATTGGTCCGTTCTTAGGAGTGATACCGTCCTTGCACAGATTGTTCCTAGTCGTCCTTTGTTGACTGCCAGGAGATCAAAGAACCTAAAAGACTGGCTAGTTCATAGCCACTATGTGCCTCCTAAGAGTAACCCCTTTGGCAGCTCCGGCCCAATTTCAGGCAGTTTCCCCTGCGGGCACTGTGTGGCGTGCCCCAATGTGGTCAGGATTCAAACCTTTGATTCTTCTGACGGGAGGAGACAGTTTACCATCAGACAGCGTATTACCTGTGGCAGTACACATGTGATTTACTACGCCACATGTGACTGCCAATTGGTATACGTAGGGCTCACCTCCCGTGAATTTCGAAGAAGAATCAGGGAACACATTAGCGATATAGAGGGGGCACGGGGTGCTGAGGATGGTAGCAAGTTGCGGACTCTGCCGCGTCATTTTTTGCAGGTCCACAACTGCGATCCATCGAGTCTGAGATTCAGGGGAATCGACATGGTGAGGGCTGGCAATAGGGGTGGCAATCTCAAACGAATCTTGGCCCAAATGGAGGCTAAGTGGATCGTGACCCTCGATACACTTAGCCCCAAGGGAATAAATGAATCCTTGTCCTTCAAGTCATATCTATAGTGCTGATCACCTGCTATTATTCTCTCTGCATCCGTGTGTATGGTGTATACATATTCTTTCCACCTTTGTGGATAAGTTTTTTAATCTTTCTTTCTTTTATATTTTTTATTCGTAGCTCATCCTTTGTTACCTCGGGGTTTTGGAAATGATTTTCTTTCCCCGTCCGTGTTTGGACTTTTTCCACCAGTGATGTCATCCATCAATTTCTAATATGAACATGGCAGTGTTATATTGAAGATCTGACGGTCCTTTTGTGTCCTTTATAATTATATGTGTTTTTACACTCTATGTATAGAGATACATGTGTATCTGGTGTGGATGACATTATGTATATAATATGTTACAAAGGTTTAGCTGCTAAATTGCTTATTGATTTTAAAAGATTGCACTCTTTTTCTGCTTGGTTTCACGTCCTGGCATTGAAGTTGTGTCCTGCCTCCTTCGGATAACCAACTCCCGTCCTTATCCGCTTTTTCCTCCCCCCTCTCTGCTCTCTGAAGCTGCCTCTGGCTCCAGTGACGCGGGCGAGCGGCGCTGCTGTAGTGCGCATGCGCGGGAACCATGGTGACGCGTCCCGGGCTCCCGACATGCGTACTCGCCGACCGATAATTTCCGCCCGCGTCACTTCCGGTCGACGGCGCTCCGATGACGCGGAGATGCAGGTGTGGAGGGTAAGGCGGTGATGACGGGCGATATAAGATGAGGTATTTGGGCATCATTTCTTTGCAGGACACGTCCCCTTGAGGAAGCTGTGGTTACCATACCAGCACAGCGAAACGCCGCGTCGGGGCTCCCAGCCGTGACCAGGCCACAGGGATTTTGTATGTCTATGGGTATACTCTAACAATTGAGTTTCTTCTGTTTATTTTGCTGCAGGTATCTATTGCAATTACATATTTGATGAATCATCTCCCCTGCACTGGCAGTCTTGTTGCCGGTTTATTGACTGGCTTGTTATTGCACAGCACTATGCACTTTATTTATCTATGACTGCCGTGTGTATTTGGGTATAAACTACTGATTACTAAGGTATATGTATTCGCTTTGAATCCTGTATGTAGTAAACATTGAAACAGTTATGTAAAAATTGGAATATATCCTGTATGTATAATTTTTACCCCTTGTGTTCCTGCAATCGGCTTCTTTTTGTGTACACCGCTGTTTGTCACTCCTAAATTTTAATATGTCATTTATCTAATAAAAATCATAGATCGCATCGTATTCAGTTCCTCCTGTTTTCTAAGTCTACAATCTGTTTGGATCCACCGTGATACTGCCAGTCCAGCAATCTTGTTAATATGGCCGCTTTATAGTAATTCTTAAAGTTTGGTAGACCTGTCCCTCTGTCAGTCTTGTGGCGGTAATGTGTGGACGCACTGTTTGTCCCCTGGTAAGGTGATATTCAGTGCCTCAGACTTTGTGAAATTCACCTTGAAATTGCTATGTTTCCCAAATGTTTCCAATTCTTTAATCAGCGAGGAAAAGTGATACGTGGCTGAGAAATTAAAAGCAGTAAATCGTCTGCGAAAAGCGCAACCTTGTAGTGTCTCTGTTTCTCCTGTATACCATGTATGTCAGGGTTACATCTTATTGCTACAGCAAGGTGTTCCATAACAATGACGTATAATAACGGAGACAGGGGGCAACACTGTCTCGTGCCGTTATTAATTAGGAAAGGAGAAGACAGGATTCCATTTGCCCTAACCCTCGCTGTAGGGCAACTATATAGAGAGCTCACTTTCTCCAAGAATCTGACCCCCAGTCCAGTCTGCCTCAGGGCGGCGTGCTTGAATCTCCAGCTGACCCGGTCGAATGCTTTCTCTGCATCGACAGATAGCGATCACATAGGGACAGATTTAGTCTTCGACCGGGTCATAAGCTTCATTAATTTTATAGTGTTATCCCTAGCCTCCCTTCCCTGGACAAATCCCACCTGATCAGTATAAACGAGGCCAGGAAGGAGAAGCGCCAACTTATTAGCTAGACGTTTAGAGAACAGTTTGATGTCAATGTTTATTAAAGATATGGGCCTAAAATTGGCAACCTCTGTGTGGTCCTTGTCCGGTTTAGGGATAACACTTATATGAGCTTCCAATGATTGAGGCGCCCATGAGGTATCTGGAGAGATAACGCTAAACACCTTCATCAGGAGAGGGGCTATCTGGGGGCCAAACTGCTTGAAGAATTTTGGGGTGAAGCCATCTGGGCCAGGACATTTCCCTCCGGGGGAGTTTTTAATAACCTCCAGCACCTCCGCCTCAGAGAACGATTTTAAGTGCCTCTACATCTGTCTCGTCCAGGATGGGCAGAGCTGTCTCTGCGATATATCTATCAGTATTGTCAAGAGCTGCTCCTGGGGGCCTGCCGTCATAGTGACCTTTCAGATTGTAGAGCTTCTCGTAGAAGTCACGAAAAGCTTCAACAATCTCCCTTGGGTGTTGGGAGTCCCTCCCCCCGGACCATTTTATCCGGGGAATATGGCCAGGGCTGCCTTTCGGGTGGAGTATTCTGGCAAGCGGATGTCCACATTTATCCCCGTGTTCGTATATAAACCTCTGAAATCTCGTTCTTAGTCTCAAGTATTTTTTGTCAAGAATATTTTTCAATTCCTCTCTAGCCACAGTTAAGTCGCTAAGACAGAGGTTCCCAACTCCAGTCCTCAAGGCACACCAACAGTGCAGGTTTTCAGGATTTCTTTAGAAATTGGAATCATCCCCAGTGCAGGTGATTCAATTATCACCTTTGCAATACTAAGGAAATCCTGAAAACCTGCACTGTTGGTGTGCCTTGAGGACCGGAGTTGGGAACCTCTGGGCTAAGACACGTTCAGAGAGGGATCTCTTGTGGGAGCATTCAAAGTCAGTTATCCATTTAGTCAGGAAGTCCACTTTAGCAATTTTTTTCTTTTTTAAGTCGAGCACCGTACTTAATCAAGACCCCCCTAACCACACATTTCAGCGCCTCCCATTGGTAAGGGAGCTTTCTTGAGTCGGACTCATGTATCTTAAGGAATTCTGAGATTGCCTCTTTGATAGCATCACAGCAAAGAGTGTCATTTAGTAAATTATCGTTCAAACGCCACGTCCACTGCTTCGGGAATCCCTCCGCCAACTGGAATAGGCAAAATATGCGCGCATGGTCCGACCAACAAATCTGTCCTATTGAGGCTCCAGCTTGCCAGGTCAGGAGGTGTTGACTTACAAGAAAAAGATCTATTCTACGACTTATGTACTTGTGAGAAAAGTGAGTAGTCACGCTCAGTCGGGAAGAGAGCACGCCATGTATGAAATAATCTGAGTCTTTGGATAGCCCTCCGGACTGCATTTAGCCTTCTGGTAAAATACATCTGCCGTCTTGAGGATGTGTCGATCTCCCCCTATTAAGAATGTACCCTCGGCGAAGTCTGCCAATTTAGAGAGGAGGGAGGTGCATGCTTCCAGTGGGTTATTATTAGGGGAGTACCAATTAACAATAATAAACTACCTGGATTGTATGTCAATTTTCAGAAACATGTACCTCCCAGCTGGGTCTGACTGTCCCGGATGGTGTGGGTTAATGATCTGTGGATGGCAACAGATATCCCTCTAGCTTGCGCCTCTGGATCAGGGCCATGATGCCAGGTGGTGAAATACCGATCTCCAATATTGGGTATGTGGTCCCGTTTAAAGTGGGTCTCCTGTAATAGTAAAATCGTCACATTTTGTTTATGCATATTATATAAAATTTGTTTCCACTTTTGTGGCGTGTTGAAGCCCCTGACATTTAAAGACCCCAGTGTGATGTGAGCCATGACAGGTTCCCGAGGTGTAAGCTTAAAAAGAGGCTGATACCAAGAGGGGTCTTCTGTAGTAAAATCCGTTGTACCCTTGTCCCCCTGTATACATGGAAGGTGGGTGGGTTAGGGAAAAATAGAAACAAAAGAGAGGAATAATGGTGTATCAAGAAAGAAAAATTAGCTGTGAAAACTATACTGTTTTCGTCACTTCACTATGTAATAAGGTGGGGAGAGTAAGAATCAGACTCTAATTAGGCGTCAGGAAATCCACGGTAGGTGGTCGGCCCTCTATCAAGGAGCCTCCCGTCCCAGGCCCACAAGTAACCTTTGCTCCTTGACCTCACCAGGGCAGAGAGGCAGGGCATTTCAGTGTAGTAAACTTTCCGATCATATCAACCATAATAACAAAGCACATATTTATATTAAAAAATAATGGAAAAAAGAATTAACTACTATGTACTACTCGACCCCTACTTCAAGGGGGAGAAATCACATGTGATTCCAGTAATAAAGAGTCACGTAAGTCAGGTAGATAACTAATACTAATCCTAACCCGGAGGGTCTTAGTACCACAAACATCTATAACTACCGTGTTTCCCCGAAAATAGGGCGCCCCCCCCCCGCCCGAAAATAAGGCGCCCCGGGGATTTGGCCTAATATAAGGCACCACACACCCCCACCCGAAAATATGACTTGGCAGGCAGGCAAAAAAAAAAAATTCATACTTGCCTACTCAGCTGCCTCTGCCGCCGCCACTGTTCCTCCGGAGCTTGTGGCTGGCACTGCCGCTGCTTGATGTCACCCGGTGTGTGTACTTAGCCGGGCGCTGCAGATGTACGATGGTAAGCCATCAGCCAATCAGGCGGTTGCTGGCGTCTGATTGGCCGCGGCATTACCGTACATCTCCTGTACAGAGGTCATCTGCGCCGCTCAGCGTAGATGTATGGTAATGCCGCGGCCAATCAGACGCCAGCAGCCGCCTGATGGCTTACCATCGTACATCTACGGCTATGTACACACCGGGGGACATCAAGTGGCGGCAGCGGTAAGCTCCGGCAGGCTCCAGTGATGTGTCAGACTGTGTGTGTGTGGCTGTGCGTGTGTGTGTGGGGCTGTGTGTGTTTGGCTGTGTGTGTGTGTGGCTAGAGGGATGTTGGAGGATGATGGGGGCTACAGAGGGACAGTGGCGGATGATGGGGTCTACAGAGGGATAGTGGCGGATGATGGGGCTACAGAGGGATAGTGGAGGATGAGGGGGCTACAGATGGATAGTGGAGGATGAGGGGGCTACAGAGGGATAGTGGAGGATGAGGGGGCTACAGAGGGATAGTGGAGGATGATGGGGGCTACAGAGGGATAGTGGAGGATGATGAGGGCTACACAGGGATAGTGGAGGATGATGGGGAGCTACAGAGGGATAGTGGATGATGCTTAATATAAGGCGTCCCCCCCCCGAAAATAAGACATGGTGCAACTTTTGCACCAAAAATTAATATAAGACGGTGTCTTATTTTTGGAGAAACACGGTATTAGTCGGGCATATATAGACTCGCTCAAAGGTTTATCCTGTCTTGGGTCAAGAGAAAGGGAAAAAACAAAAAAAAAATATTAATAGTATATAATTTTTGGAAAAATGTTCATGGGCAATTATATATCAGGAAGTGGGCACAAGCCATTCTCCACAATGGAGCCCGGGAGAGTGTCATAAAGCTGCAGTCGGGTCATCCACTATCTCAGCTGGGAGGTGTTTTCTCTCTTGATGTTCCATCTCGTCATCGAGGTACATTTATCATTATTTGGGGTAGGCCCTCACCGAACCAGAGGGGCAATTCTGGCCATCCTCGTATATTCAGTGGCGGGATGTCCAAAGAGGTCGTAAATGCTGTCATGTCTGCCGGGGTTCGGAGGACGTGCTGGCGCCCGGCCGCTCTCACCTGAAGCTTAAATGGGAATCCCCACGTATAGGGCAGATCATGGTCTCTGAGTGAATCCAGCAGTGGCTTTAGGGGCCTTCTTTTCTGCAGTGTCAGTCTTGACAGGTCAGGGAGGATAAGGATGTTGTGCTCACGGTATCGACAAAGGGCTCCATTACGGATTCTGTTCATAACAGCTTCCTTACTCACGTACCGATGCACCCTGCATATTACGTCCCTAGGCCATTCATATTCTGCAGGTCTGGGGCCTAACGCACGGTGTGCCCTGTCAAAATCAATCCGAGTAGCCGGGGGGTCTCCCAGGATCCCATTAAACAAGGTCTGAATCACATTGGGAAGGTCTCTGGTTTCAACCGACTCAGGGAGTCTGCGGATACTGACCTTTTTTCTCCGCCCTGTGTTTTCATTATCATCCATGGCGTCAATCAGGCCTTGGATTTGGGTGGCCTGTATGTGTAATAAGGTTTGTTGGGATCTGCAGGTTTCTTCTAAGGCTTAGAGTCTGTGGGAATGGTCCTGACCTCTTTCATCTACTCGTTCTACTTCTCCCTTCAGGGTGGATAACTCATTACGGTACGCATGTTCTAACCGCGCTATATAGGACTCAATATCTTCTCTAGTGGGCATGGAGGTCATACGAGCTCTGAGGTCGCCCAGCTCTGCTAATACACCCTGGGCATGTGGATTTACTCCCTGGTGGTGATGCATAACTTGAGCAGGGTTGTGGGGATCATATGGAATCCCATGCAGGGTCATAGGCGAGTGTCCATCAGTGTCTATCATAACGGCCGGTGGGGCTGGTCCAGGTACTGTGGTTGTCATTATCCTTGTTGGGCTGGGTGGTTCAGGGGAAGCAGAGGCTCCAGCACAAACCTCTCCAGAGAGCTTCAAGGTGGTGGGGGGTCGCTGCCTCCTCCTCCGATATGAGCCTGCATGATAGTGTCTGAGTCCCGGACAGAGACCTCCCCCTGCATCTCCCCATACCTCTCATTTCTGTGGTCCGTTACTGAGCCTCCTGCCGCCGCTTTACTAGAGCCCCGTGTCTGGATACCTTCATTCAGCTCTTTGTGCGCTGGCAATTGGCGGTTTGTGTCTCCGGCGCGATCCGTGCTGGTTTTCCGCTGCCTGCACTTTCCATCCTCTCCATGCTGCGGCTGCTTCCCTCCATGGCCATCTTAGGTGTTGTACTTTTGGCGGGTCTCCTGGAGCTCCCAGTGAAGAACCTCTGTATAGATTCTCCAGGGCTTGGCTGAAGCTGCAAAATGGATCTTTGTGATCTCCCCGATCTCCGGATGCTAATAATCCACTTTAGTGGAGCCGCACTCTGAGGCGAGTAGTCTGATTGTGGGTCTAGGAGCGGGAGCTGATCCACACAGCGTCCTCACTCCTCCATAGCCAGGCTCCGCCCCCCTATCCCTAAATATTTAATGGAGTCCTTTTTCCACTGAAAAGGGAAGGAAGAACTGAGGTGAGAGAGTTCCTCAGGTGAAAGAGATATATTCAAAGCCTCCGATTTTGAATAATTTACCTTAAAGTTACTTAGGGAGCCAAACGCATCAAATTCCTTCATAATATTCGGGAACGAGACATGAGGACGGGGTACATATAACAGGAGATCATCCGCGAACAATGCAGTTTTTTATGATGTTGACCCAATTGGATTCCTGTTATATCTACATTGTTACTCAGGGCCACTGCTAAGGGCCGCTTTACACACACCAACTTCTGTGACCAACTTCTGAACAGATCTCTGGTTGCAGTGAAATCATGGACACATTGTTCTATTTTGTGGCTGTGTACAAATGGAACAATGTGTCCATGATTTCACTGCACCCAGAGATCTGTTCAGAAGTTGGTCACAGAAGTTGGTGTGTGTAAAGCGGCCTTAAGTGTTCCATGACCACAACGTATAGAAGTGGAGATAAAGGGCACCAACTGTCGTGTCCCGTTGCCAATATTGAAAGGGTCTGACAGTGCCCCATTCACTCGAACCCTCGCAGACGGCCTAGAATATAAGGAAGCAATCCTGGCCAAGAATCGGGGGCCCAACCCCATCTGGCGCAGTGCCTCCCCCATAAAACCCCAGTGGACTCTGTCAAAGGCCTTTTCAGCATCTACTGACAACAAACAAAGCGGAAGCTGCTGTAGCTTAGCCTTCTGTATCAAGAGCAGGGTTTTCAAAGTATTATCCCTGGCCTCTCGGCCCTTGGCAAAGCCCACCTGATCCAAATCAATAATAGAGGGGAGCAACTGCGCAGTCTGTTCGCCAGGATTTTTGAGTACATTTTTATGTCCACATTCAACAGAGAAATGGGCTGATAGTTGGAAGCCAAGATCGGATCCCTCCTAGGTTTGGGGAGAATAGTGATGTGGGCCTCCAAAGATTGTGGGGCGAAATCTGACCCCTCCGATATAGAATTGAATGTGGCCAAGAGTTGTGTGAAGTGAGCACGTCTTGAAGGGTCCTGTAAAAGATTGGGGTGAAACCGTCAGGTCCCGGGCACTTAGAAAGTGGAGTGGCTTTGATTGCATCTAGGAGTTCCGTCTCCGCAATGTCTGACTCTAAAGCTAAAATGTCAGTCTCTCCCAGAACAGGCAGAGCAGTCGAACCCACATAAGCCTTGATTTTATTTTTAGTTAAATCTTCCTCAGGGAGGTCAACAAATTTCCCTTTGATGTTATAAAGAGAATTCTAGTAAGATCTAAAATATTTATAGTAGTAATATATATATATATAGTATTTCTTTGGGATTATGTTTGACTACTTTGTCTGGGGTGCAGCATGCGAGCGAGAGGCCTACCGCACTTATTGGCAGAGCTATAAAAGTAGCTTTTGGATTTCTCCATCTGATGTGTATAATTACGGTCAAGCAGAGCTTTTAATTCCAGGCGCTTACTCATGAGTTCCTCCCCAATTATCTTGGACAATGTCTGTTTATGACTGATTTCTAGCCCGTGGATCTGAGAGAGGAGGGACCCAATTTGTTCCGCCCTATTCCTTTTAAGGCGAGCACCATGTTTAATTAGAGTTCCCCTCAGAACACATTTCAGCGTCTCCCATTTGACGGGTTGGGGTGTCTCATCTGTGGCATGGACCGACACAAAACTGGCCACATCCTCCTTAAGCTCTGCAAGGCACACCTTGTCCTCCCGAAGCTGACCATTGAGCCGCCATGACCATGACCTATGGGGGAGATCAGGTAACTCCAAACTCAGGAACAAAGGAGCATGGTCTGAAAAGAGGATGTCCCCAATTCTAGCGCCAGGGTTTCACCCCAGAGCCGAGTGACTGACCAGAAAAAAGTCAATATGGCTATATGAGTTATGGACAGCCGAAAAATATGAGTAGTCCCTGCCCTGAGGATGTAATATACGCCAAATGTCCCCAAGCTGCAGAGTGCGGAGGAGGCTCTTAAGTGACCGTAAGGATCTGCTCGGAACATTACCCGTCCTGGACATGAAATCTACCAAGTGGTCCATGACAAAATTAAAGTCCCCTCCCATCAAGACCGTGCCCTCAGCAAATTCGGAAAGTTTCAGTGGAATAGACTTGCAGGCCTCAGGTTGTTTTCTGTTTGGAAGGTAAGAGTTAACAATCGTTAAGACACTCGAGCCAATTCGCAATTTTAAGAATATAAAACTACCCCCTGGGTCAATCACCGTATCCAGGGGCTGGCTGGGGCCTCCAGCCCCAGGTGGCAGTTCTGGACTGCCAGCCCTGAGTTGAGAAGGGGGGGGGGGAAGCGGGCCTGTTTCTGTACGGGGGCGGCCCTAGATGTGGGCTATATCACCAGCCCAGGGGGTACTTGCCCCCCTGCCACCTGGGCCAGTCCGCCACTGACCGTATCTATTACCTCATGGGAGAGTCCCCTATGGATCCCAACAGAAACTCCCCTGGACCTGGACTCCGCGTTAGTGCTGCGAGTCCATGCGGTGTAGAATCTGTTTGGGATGATGGGGATTGAGGGGATCTAAAGTGAGTTTCTTGTAAAAGTATTATTTGGGCACGTTGTTTGTGGAGGTCATATAGGATCTGTGATCTTTTTTGGGGAGTATTGAACCCTCTCACGTTTAGCGTACATACTGTTAAAGAAGTCATTGTACTATTGAGATGCGTCTAAAAATGTGGATGGATCTTATACTCAAAATATTAGGGTACTGCTCTGACACCTGGGTACCGAGGGAGGGGGGAAGGGAAAGTAAGGGAAGGCGATAAAGGCAGAAGAAAGAGAAAAGGTACTAGATGAGCAGAGAATAGAAAATTGAAATATGAGTATGTAAAGATAAAGATTTTAAAACTGAAAAGAGAAGGAAAACCAGAAGAGCTCTGGCTTCCTGGTGTGGGGTATATAAGTTTCCCACTCTTGCCTGCAAGATGTGGAGCCCCTCGAGGTGTGTGTCCTTTCCGAGAGATGGATATAAGCTCCCCATCGCAGTCCTGTAGCAATAAATCATTGCTTTACAATAACAAAAAGAAAAAGAAAAAATAATTTGTATATTCTTAACAGTACATACTGAATATGAACCTATAATAAGTAACAACTTGTATAACCACTGCAAGGAGATCCCTCCATACGTGGTAGTCCCAGGCAATAGCCCGAAGGTAGCTTGAGAGGGACCCAATATGAAGTAGACCTCTGTGCAGCAACAGGTGCAGTTCAATGACAACTTCTCCAAGGTCACCCTCCCCCTCAATCTCCAAGAGACCCCCATACTCTCATGGGGTTGAAGTACTCCTCAAATATTGTTCAGGATAGATGTCAGCCACGCTCATGCTGGTCGAAGTCGGACAGATCCTGGCAGTCAGTTGGTCTCCGTTTACGTCGTCGCCTCCGGTTTAGTACTCTTTTGTGGGAGCCCAGCTCCACTCCCGTGGGTGTATTGGGCCAACTAGTCATTCTGATGCCGGGATCGTCTATTTCCAGCTGGTGAAGAAAATTGGGAATGTCTCTGGGGTGTGACATGCTTACTAGTTGACCCTCTTTATGCACCTGCAGGTGAAAGGGATATCCCCAGGAATATTGGAGATCATGGGAGCGAAGGAGCTTGAGGAGAGGGCGCAAAGCTCTGCGTTTCAAGAGGGTGCGGCGAGAGAGGTCTGCCAGTAATAGGATAGTGTGTCCCTGAAACATGAGTGGCTCCCGTGAGCGTGCCTTCATGCAGATCTCCTCTTTCACCCGATAATTGTGGATCCAACAAACGACGTCTCTAGGCCTCTCGCCCTCAGACGGAGGAGGGCCAAGAGACCTATGCGCCCTGTCAAATTCAAGATCATAGTCCCCTGGTTTATCTCTGATGTTGTTCAAGAAGCTCCTTAGTGTAGTGTTCAAATCTCTTGGAGAGATCGACTCTGGGAGACCTCGAATCCTAACGTTATTCCTTCGATCCCTGTTTTCGAGATCTTCCATGAGATCCAGAGCATATTCTGTGCAGGCTGATTGCTCAACAGCTTGCATTTCTAGAGCACTAATACATTTGGCAAAGTCATCAGATAATGATTCAGAGGTGATGACTCTGCTGGTGAGCTGACTGACCTCTGCCCGTATGGCGTTACTCTCAACTTTAAACGACGACGACTAGTTTAGACACAAAACCGTCGATTTCCTCCCGCGTAGGGATGTTGGCTATACAGGCTTTGAAATCCTCCCAGATTTCCCCACCTGGTACCGAGACGGAGGGAGGGGGTAGGACAGGGCCAGATCCTGTGTGTACGGAGACCGATAGCTGATGGCTACTATTTTGATCTTGTGATGCGGGGGGGCCCCTGGGTTCCGGGTGTGGTGTCGACACCTGCGGCAAATGGTCAGCGACTGCAGTGTAAGTGGATCCGTCGGACTGGCTGTGTAAAGTCTAAAAATGGGGATAAGCTTACAAATGTATGGCCTTACTGATAACCTATGCGGAAACTCCCGTCAATTCCCATTACCGTTCTGATTCCCCTCTACAGAGTGAGGCTTATTGCAAAAAAAGTTTAAGAGATGCAATTCCGCGTCTCGCCACCAGATGACAGTGCAGAGCTAACTGTGCCCCAGACTACATTCCTCCACAGGGTCCTGTGTACATTACAGGTGAGAAGGGGACTAGAACCTTTCCTGGGAGGGAAATAGTCTAGTTTAACTGTAAAAATGCTGGACTGATCTGCAAAAAGGATCAAATTGAATGCAAAGAAGACTTACATAGTTGTTTCAATGGAAAAACAGTGGTTTGCTGAGAAATGGGTTTAATCTACTCACAATTTGGGGAATTTTCAACTAACGCAGGGCATACAAAGGGCGTAAGTACGATAGGTGCAGGGGTTGCAATTGAGCCCGTGCCCTGGAGCCCCAAAAGTCCCTTTGGCCTATAGAAAAAAAGACTATTGCTACGTAAGATTTGCAATAATTTGGGGCCCCTATTGGAGCTTTTGCATCGGGCCCCATGAGCTTCAATAACACCCCTGGGCATACAGGAATAAACTGCGGCATCTCGTGCCTTCCGTACTCGGCACCAGCTCGCTCGCCCGGTAAGAGGAAACGATGAGGTCTGTGGCAGGAAACCGCACTGCGAACACAGCGGCGGGCGGAACGTACGAGGCGATATCAATATATACGGATATAGCCAAAGCTAGAAAGCTTCAGATGGCTCCGCTACTTAACCCTTCCAGTGCCGGGACTTCAGGTCACTAACAATACAACCTTTAAAACTGACCGGCTGAGGGTTTGTTACAACTGTGGTCAAAAGACGCAGTACGCCGCCCCTTTAATAAGTCTGTGCGGTCCATAGAGTTCAATGTGATCTATGCAGAGACGTAATCTAGGCTCTAAATTCCAAAGGATAGAACCTGACGGCGATAATCTGCTTAAGATCGTTATTATCTTGCGGAAGACGTCAAGAGATCAAGTGCAATTTCCCCTTTAAGGAACAAGTGAAAGCAGACTGATTGGGCATGGAGGTGGCACTGAGCGGAGTAAAGGGATCCTGGTGCCATTTGTGGATGTTGGGGGTATGTGCAGTGGTGTAACGTGAAGGTTATGGGCCCCATGTGAAAGTTCCAACGGGGCCCCCAATTATTGCAAATCTTTAATACCATTAGTCTTTTTCTATAGGCCAAAGGGACGTTTGGGGCCCCCCTAGACTGCAGGGCCCGGGTGCAATTGCAACCCCTGCATCTGTTTTAGTTACACCCCTGAGTCTGTCTGGTCGGACCCCCTATCCCAACAATACTATAAGACCCCTTTAATAGGAGCCAGGAGTCCTGTGTGCAGGGCCAGGGTTCTCACCATGTACACAATCCTCCCTGGGAGGTCTGCGCAGGAGCCACTGTACTTCATCTTCTTATATATAAATATGTAGGAGACGCCGGGGCCCGGCAGCCATGACATGCGGCACCAGCGAGGTCAGCTCCTGTATAAATCGGGGAATGGGACCAGTGGCGTAACTACCGGCATAGCAGCCGTAGCGGTCGCTTTGGGGCCCGGCGCTTGTGGGGGGCCCGGACCCAGCGCCGCTACGCAGCCGCTGCTATACCGGCAGCTGCGCCTGCGATACATACAGGGGCGGACTGGCCCAGCGGGCCCCGACACTTTGGGACCACGCCCACTAAGCCCCGCCCCATACCCCCTGGGTGCTGTAGGGGGGGCCCGGACGGAAAGGGGGGGCCCATTGGTCCCCTGAGCGCCCCCACATGTCATACAAGGGGGCCCCTGACCGCTGCCCCCACACGCTATCCTCGGGGCCCCCAGACCGCCTGCCCCGGGGAGCCGCTCCATCTAGACACTGCGGGCACGTCCTGGTTCAGTGCCCTGGCCCTGAGCCGTAGCCTGCACCCGCGGCCTCTCTGCAGTCCTGGCGGCTGAGGCTGCACCATCCACCTGGTGCGCTCCTCCTCGCAGCAGCGAGGACCCTCGTGCGGCCAGCCCGGCTCGCCCCCGCCAAGACGCCACCGGTAAGTGCGTTGCCGGCGCTCCCGCTCTCCACATCTCCCCACCACCGCTGCAGGTCCCGACCGCGGCCTGTACAGCCCCACTGGGCCCCTGTGGCGGTGCCTGGCCCCCCCACGGCACTGCATAGCCGCGGGCTGCGGGGAACAGACGGTGCTACCCACAGAGCCCACCGCAGCCTGACTACAGTTGAGGACACAGTGGGGCCAGCAGCGCTACCCTCGGGTCCCTCCACAGCGACGCGGGGCTGTAGGCTGAGCAGGGATCAGCGATGCCGCATGCAGTGCCCTGCCTCCGTCGGTCCCCCAGCCTGATGCTCCACAGCAGTCCTTGGCCTGCCACAGCCTGCTGACTGTTCAAAGGTGCCCATTTCCTACACCATTACCTTGGGCCCCTGACCACCTGGTCTCATCTGACCCCCTGCTGCATGGACACACCCTGCCCTTACTCACCCTGCACTCACACTCGCCCAGCGCTCACACTCGCCCTGCCCTCACACTCACCCTGCCCTCACACTCACCCTGCCCTTACACACCCTGCCCTCACACACCCTGCCCTCACAGCTGCTACGTCCCCCCGCTCTCCATTACCGGCGGGCAGTCGCGCTGATCTGCCTGTCATGTGGGCTGTAACCGGCGCCGCTCTATTTCCTGTATCGCCGGCTACAGCGTCACACTACATGACAGGCTGTGGCTGCGATCAGCGCGACTGCCTGCTGCAGGTAATGGAGAGCGGGGGGCCTGTATATACCACCACCAGGGGCTCTGTATACCACCACCAGGGGCCTGTATATACCACCACCAGGGGCCTGTATATACCACCACCAGGGGCCTGTATATACCACCACCAGGGGCCTGTATATACCACCACCAGGGGCCCTGTATACCACCACCAGGGGCCTGTATATACCACCACCAGGGGCTCTGTATACCACCACCAAGGGCTCTGTATACCACCACCAGGGGCTCTGTATACACCACCACCAGGGGCCCTGTATATACCACCACCAGGGGCCCTGTATATACCACCACCAGGGGCCCTGTATACCACCAACACTGGGGCCTGTATATACCACCACTGGGGCCTGTATATACCACCACTGGGGCCTGTATATACCACCACTGCGGAGGCTGCTGTAATACTGCTGGGGCCTGTATATACCACTGGGGAGGCTGCTGTATACCACTGGGGCTGCTGTAATACTGCTGGGGCCTGTATATACCACTGGGGAGGCTGCTGTATACCACTGGGGCTGCTGTAATACTGCTGGGGCCTGTATATACCACTGGGGAGGCTGCTGTATACCACTGGGGCTGCTGTAATACTGCTGGGGCCTGTATATACCACTGGGGAGGCTGCTGTATACCACTGGGGCTGCTGTAATACTGCTGGGGCCTGTATATACCACTGGGAGGCTGCTGTATACCACTGGGGCTGCTGTAATACTGCTGTGGCCTGTATATACCACTGGGGAGGCTGCGGTATACCACTGGGGCTGCTGTAATACTGCTGGGGCCTGTATATACCACTGGGGAGGCTGCTGTATACCACTGGGGCTGCTGTAATACTGCTGGGGCCTGTATATACCACTGGGGAGGCTGCTGTATACCACTGGGGCTGCTGTAATACTGCTGGGGCCTGTATATACCACTGGGGAGGCTGCTGTATACCACTGGGGCTGCTGTAATACTGCTGTGGCCTGTATATACCACTGGGGAGGCTGCGGTATACCACTGGGGGGTTAGCGCCTCATTTCTCTATGCATCTCTATGGGAATGCGCCCTCCAATCACAATTGAGGCGCCATTTTCGAAAATACACAGCGCCCAATCACATTCATGGCGACATCTTTCTGAGGTTGCCGCCCTCCAATCAGATAAGGCCGCTATTTATAGCGGGAAATTTGAATCTTCAACCTCTTTGAATCCTGTTTGCGAGACAAAGAAAAACTACCGTTGGACCATCTGTTGGACTATCGTTCGCCCAAGAAATCCATCCTTCGTGAGGGTCTTTGAGGGAGAACGAGAAGCTACCGCTGGACCATCTGTTGGACTATATTTCAGCCAAGATATCCATTCTTCGTGAGGCCCGTCGGAAGCAAGCGCCGGATCGATTTCTGCGATTGATCAGCTAAGATATCCTTTTTGAAATCTACCTTTTCACATCAGTCTATATGCCTGATGCTACGTTTTATTTTCACCTATTTTTCTATCTTTTATTTTCACCACTTTTACTCTTTTGCGCTATGCAGCGCCAATCGGCGCTGCATGGAGCCTGCGCCACAGCTCGGACACTTCGCCGCTAAAAGCGTCGACGTCTGCGCTACTAGCGCAAACTTCGGCGCTTCTAGCGGCTTCCGTGGTCTATGAGACCGCTGTGCCCGAACACTCAGTCAGGCGCCGCCATAGAATGGACAAAAATCGTCCATTCTATCTCTATGGGAAGTGCGCGGCAATTCTGATTGGTCCGCGTTAGCACACAGCGACCAATCAAAATCCCGCCTCACTTCCCATAGACATACATAGCGGTGTGTCGCCGATTTTATGGCCGCGCCCCTGGTTCTATTTTCGGCCATGGCACTCGGCTCTGCTCGGTAGTTCGACGGGGCCGCTAAATCGCACTCAGCGCTTCACAGCGATAGCTAGCGTATCAGCTACGACTCGCAATGATTGCGAGTCGTTGGTAAGGCGCTAGCCATGTCCGTGAAGCGCTCATTGCGAGTTTGTGGCCCCATGGAAAGACGGATCAGAGCCGAGTATCCTGGCCGAAAATAGAACCAGGGCCTCGGCCCTAAAATCGCCGACACACCGCTATGTATGTCTATGGGAATGAGGCCCGATTCTGATTGGCCGCTGTGCATTTTTAAAAATGGCGCCGCCACTCTGATTGGAGGGCGCATTCCCATAGAGATGCATTGAGAAATGAGGCGCGATTGTCATTGGTTGTTGGACATGGCGGTTTGCTTCCGATTGGTTGGCGCTCAGCGGGGAAAGCTGAACTTTCCTTGCCGAGCGCCTGGTTCGATTTTCGGCCACGCCGTTCCGGAGGCTCGAAGTCTGTAGCTCCGCCCCACTCTGTTGTGATTGGACAGCGGCATCTTCACACAGTAGCGCCGACCAATGGTATTCATGGCGCCATGTTTATGAAGTTTCCGCTCTCCAATCACATTGCGGCTGGCGCCTGCCGGTTTTTTATGAATGAACATTTCGCGTCCGCCATGTTAGAGCGCGAGATTTGAATTTGTGAACTATGTAAAAGTTAAAAAGCTGTTTTCACTGTACAATCTCACATCAGAGTATATATTCCTAATGCCTAGGCTTATATTAACCCTTTCTTTATACTAATTTCATATTAGCTTCCTTTCACCATATTGACCTGTTTTTTTCAAACTTTATTAACCCCTTCTATTCTATTTGGGCTACAATCGCTATCTCACTATGTGCTGTACTAAGGCCATTTCTACATTAACCTCTTCTATGCATTTTGCATTTTACTTTCCCCCCACACTGTTTTATATGGTTCTAACTCCTACATTAACCCCTTCCATTCTGTTTGCTATTCATTAACTCTGTCCCTATGTGCTGTACTCATTACATTTTAAAATTAACCCCTTCTATTCTTTTTGGTCTCCACTTGCTATCTCACTATGTGCTGTACTAAGGCCTTTTCTACATTATCCTCTTCTATGCATTTTGCATATTAATTTTGTGTCACACTGTTTTCTAGGGTTACTTTCCCCCCACACTGTTTTATATGGTTCTAACTCTACATTAACCCCTTGCATTCTGTTTGCTATTCCCTAACTGTGTCGCTATGTGCTGTATTCATTACATTTTAAAATTAACCCTTCTATTCTATTTCTACTCCACTTAATATCTCCCTATGTGCTGTACTAAGGGCATTTCTACATTAACCGCTTCTATGCCTTTTGTATTTTATTTTTCTGTCACACTGTTTTAGGGCCCTTTCACATCAGCGTTTATTTGAAATCGCGGCAGATGTGGTGAAAAAACCGCATCTGCCGCGATTGCCGCATAACCGCTGCACTTGCGGCGCGGTTGCGGTAATCCCCATAGAAAGTATAGGGGGACTTGCGGTAGGTGCGGCAAGTGCGGTTTTGCACTTGCGGCAGGTGCGGCCGCAAAAAAAACCCGCACCTGCCGCAAGTGCAAAACTGCACCTGCCGCAAGTCCCCCTATACTTTCTATGGGGATTACCGCAACCGCGCCGCAAGTGCAGCGGTTATGCGGCAATCGCGGCAGATGCGGTTTTTTCACCGCATCTGCCGCGATTTCAAATAAACGCAGATGTGAACTGCTACTTTAACCCCTTCCATTCTGTTTGCTATTCATTTACTCTGTCCCTATGTGCTGTACTCATTACATTTCACAATTAACCTCTTCTATACCTTTTCTTTTTTATTTTCTCTTCTACACTGTTTTGGCTCCTTTCACATCAGTGTTTTTTGAAATTTGCGGCAGATGCGTTGAAAAAAACGCATCTTCCGCAATTACCGCATACCGGCTCCACTTGCGGCGCCGTTGCGGTAAACGCTATGCTAAGTATAGGCGTACTTGCAGCAGGTATGGCAAGTGCGGGTTTGCACTTGCGGCAGGGAAAAAAACCGCCGTTGCCGTAAACACTATGCTAAGTATAGGCGTACTTGCGGCAGGTGTGGCAAGTGCGGTTTTGCACTTGCGGCAGGTGCGGCAGCGAATAAAACAGCGGCAGACCGCGGTTTTGCCACTGACGCACTTGTCGCAAGTGCAAAATTGCACTTGCCGCACATGCCGCAAGTACGCCTATACTTAGCATAGCGTTTACTGCAACGGCGGTTTTTTTCCCAGCAGCAAGTGCAAACCCGCACTTGCCGTACCTGCTGCAAGTACGCCTATACTTTGCATTGCGTTTACCGCAACCACGCCGCAAGTGGAGCCGGTATGCGTTAATTGCGGCAGATGCGTTTTTTTCACCCCATCTGCCGCAAATTTTAAAAAACACTGATGTGAAAGGGTCCTATAGGAGTGCAAGTAGTACATTAACCCTTTCTATTGTCTTGGCTATTCACTGCCTATGTCACTATGTGCTCTATTACTGCCATTTTAATACTATTTATCATTTTAATGATCATGCCGTATTTTGTAAGCGTGCCAGTGCTATATTAACCCTTTACACACTGTTCTTTATTTTATTTCTACGTGCAGTGTGTCGTTAAACTGTTATGACTACTAATTAGTATGTTGGACTACTAACTGTCTTATATTTAACAGTTTGGATGTAATGCTACCTGTCCCTTTCACATTTGCGCTAATTTTACATTGTGCCAGATGTCGTGAAAAAATCGCATCTGCTCTGCTTGCTGCATAGTCACTGCATAACTGATGCACTTGCAGTCCAGTTCCGGTAATCGCCATTGTCTGTATATAGGGACTTGCGCCAGATACTGCAAGTGCGCTTTAGCTCTTGCGCCAGGTGCTGCTGCAAAATATATCACGGTCGCCCACTGTTTTTTATCGCCTCACCACCTGCTGCAACTGCTAAACCCAAATTGCCGCACCTGCCGAAAATAACTATATAGTGACTATGGAGATTAACCCAAGTGCAGCGGTTATGCTGCGGCTATGCACCAAACGCTGCAGATACAGTTTTTTCTCTACATCTGATGCTATTTCTAATTACCGCTAATGTGAAAGGCCCTATCGTCACAGTAGGACATTAACTAATTTTACATACCAAATATATTGCTTGCATGCCATTTTACACTGTATGAGCAACTGGGGCCCCTTTCACACGCGTGTTGTACATGCCGATTTACATTATTTCATAACAGCTGGAAATATTTCTATTATTAATGTAAGTTCACCATACCCGTCACCATGGGTGTGGTTGCGTAAGGTCACGCTACATCGATGGATTAATGTTGATTTTTACATTGACCTGCCTGTTTCACCATCTACTCCACAAGTGCCCTTATTTCTATTTTCACCAGGGTTGGGTCACATTGTGCCATTTCACGCTCACTGCTAATGCCACTGTTTCCACCAACTCAAGCAAGAAACACAAAACACACTCCTTTCCCTATAATCCCAAAACCCTACATTTGAGGTATTAAATAACACTACCTCTCCCATTTTGCACCACCTTCTGCAACTCCACCTCTGCTGCCAGTTATGCGCAACTTCCTGTCATATCGCTACTTTAATCCCTTTTTTTACAATGTTCGAAATCTGCTTTTACAACACGCCTATCAAAGGGCCCTTACATCCATTTGTCTTGCTTTGAAGTCTCTTTTAAAGGACTTTAAACACACTGATTGCCATTCACTACTCCATACAGTAAACATCATGAAATATTTGTTTTGTCCTTTAAAGAACTCCATCATTTCATTTTCACAGCTTATTTAAATACACACTTTACTTTTATTGTTTTTGCCTATTTAGACATAGTTATTATTGATTGTTTCCTTAACTAACACACTCTAGCTCATTTTGGATTTGATTGACTGACTATTCTTATTAACATGAGCTCTCCAACTGAAAATATTGCTCTTGCCAAGGAGGCTGCATCTACGCCTAAGAAGAAGCGTGCACAGGAGACTTCGGAAGAGACACGTCTTCGGTTAGATCGTGATAAGGCTGCTAAAGCAAAACGCATTGCAGAGGAGACTTCGGAAGAGAGACGTCTTCGGTTAGATCTTCGTAACGCTGCTAAGGTGAAATGTATTGCAGAGGAGACTTCAGAAGAGAGGCGTGTTCGCTTAGATAGTGAGAAGACTGCTAAGGCGAAACGCACTGCTGAGGAGACCTCGGAACAGAGACATATTCGCTTAGATCGTGTTAAGGCTGCTCACGCCAAACGCATTGCAGAGGAGACTTTGGAAGAGAGACGTCTTCGTTTACAACGTATTAAAGCTGCTAAAGTGAAACGCATTGCCAAACTGTCTTCTCCAATGAGACGTTTTCGGTTGGATGTTGCAAAGGCTGCTTCGAAGCAACGTATTGCTGAAATGTCTTCTGAAGAAGGAAGTGTACAAATGTCAAAAAGAGCCATGGGTGCGCGTGCCAGACGCCAAATAAAACAAATTAATGTCATTGAAGAACCGTCTGAGAAAGATACTTCTCCTGCCTCTTCGTCTACTGACATTCTACCAAGTGAACAGCCTTTAACACCTCCCATGACCTCCATGGGAAGCAAAGAAGCAAAGGTTCAAAAGGAGTCTGTGCGTATGCGCAAGAAGCGTGCCGCGCCTGTGCGTCAAAGACGCAAACATCAAGAGTTCATGTTTACAGGAGATCCGTCTGACACTCATACTGCTGCCACCTCTTCATCTGACCGTCATACTGCTGCCACGTCTTCGTCTGACCGTCATACTGCTGCCACCTCTTCGTCTGACCGTCATACTGCTGCCACTTTCGTCTGATCCTCATACTGCTGACACCTTTTCGTCTGATCCTCATCCTGCTGCCACTTTTTTGTTTGATCCTCATACTGCTGCCACCTCTTCTACTGTGTTAACTACTACTGAACAGCCTTTATCACATCGCAAGGCCACATCTAAAAGAAAACACTGTGCTGAGGAGACGCCATACAGCAAACAGTCTAACATTATCCGCAAAAAAAGGACAAGACAGATGCATCAAGATACACTGTCTCCTACGTCAAAAATACTCCACTTGACCTTTTTGGCTGATAGACGTCGTGACATACGCACACGTTCTTCCACTTCTACATTGCAAGAGCCACAACGCAATTTATATTCAACTTCTTCTTTTCTTGAATGTTTTGATTCTACGTCCCTTCCACGTCTCATCTATGTAGGATTACACAATAAACTTCTACCTTTCTTATCTTCACCTTTCTCTCATCCAATGGGATTTATTGATCAGGATTTTGCTATTCCAGAACATACCTGTGGTTTCATGAATGTAATATGTGAACATTGTGAGGCTCGACATTTTTCTGCTGAACGCCCATCAGATAAACACTTTACTCTTTGTTGCCACAAGGGAAAAGTTAAGGTACCATTACCTCAATACCCGGAGGTCTTCCAACGCCTGCTGAAAGGAGAGAGTGAGTACAGTAAAAATTTGATGGAGAATATCAGGAGCATTAATAGTTCTTTTGCTTTTGCCTCCATGGGTGCCCATGTTTCTCCACCACCTGGACACGGCCCTTACTGTTTCCGAATTCATGGGCAAATTTATCATCGTACGGGAACACTCCATCCTGCTGAAGATCAACCTCCAGCATATGCACAACTGTACATTTTAGATACTGCAAGCGCAATAGAACAACGTTACAGTCTCCAGAAAATGTGAAATGTCATCCAACTTTAATGAGTATCATTGCTCTTCAATTGGATAATATTAATCCCTTTGTTTCGGCCTACAAAATGCTACTGACGTTGAATTAGAAGAACAGCAGAAGGCAGTAGAACATGGCACCGTCATGCCAAATATTATCATGGCCATTAAACAAGACAGAACCAAGACCCTAGACGCTATAACAATCCTACTGTCAATGAAGTTGCTGTGGTCTTTGAAAATGCTGATGGAGAGCCACCGTTCAATAGAGACATTTTAATTCATTTGAAACCTGATCCAAATAACCCCTTGGCCCCAAAAACACAGCAAGTCAGTATTCTACACAGCAATTTAGATGCATTACTGTATCCCTTATTTTTCCCTCATGGAGAACAAGGTTGGCATGAGGGACTCAAGCATCAAGGCCAAAGTCCACGCAGGGTTACACAGATCCAGTATTACTGCTATTTGTTGTCTGTACGGAATCGATTCAATCCTGTCCTGAATGGTGGCAAACTTACGCAACAGTACTTAGTGGATGCGTATGTGAAAATCGAGGCTAATCGCTTAAATTTTATCCGTCAACACCAAAAGGATTTAAAAGTAGAGGATTATTGCGTACTCCAGGAACATCTCCTCAAAAAATCTGTTGAGAAAGGTATTCCCATTGGTAAGACGGTCATTTTACCATCTTCCTTTGAAGGCAGTCCAAGAAACATGCAGCAACGCTATCAGGATGCCATGGCTATTGTACTAAATTTGGACGACCGGATCTTTTTGTAACCATGACCTGTAATCCTAAATGGAGGGAGATTAAAAACAATTTAGAGCCATGGCAGCGTGTGGAACATAGACCTGATTTAGTCGCCCGTGTCTTCAGAATTAAACTGGAAGCCCTATTAAAAGACATTAACATTGGATTATTTGGCAAAGTTTGTGCAATGGTTCATGTGATTGAATTCCAAAAGCGTGGCCTACACACGCTCACATTTTGATCATTCTGGATAACAAATCCAAACTAAGAACTGAGGTTGACGTGGATAATATAGTTTGGGCTGAAATCCCTGATCCAGCAGATTACCCTGTGCTCTATGAAATTGTGATGCAACACATGATTCATGGACCCTGTGGACAACACAACCCCAATTCTCCATGTATGGATCTTGGAAAGTGTAAGAAAGGTTTTCCTAAAGATTTCCAACCAAAAACAGTCTTGGCTCAGGATTCATACCCTACTTATCAAAGAAAGGAAGGATCATCCTTTCCACACATTCAAAGATGATTGATAATTCTTGGGTTGTTCCCTATAACCCTTATCTACTATTAAAATACAAGTGTCATATTAATGTTGAGGTATGTGCTTCCATTCAAAGTGTCAAATACCTATTCAAATATGTCTACAAAGGACATGATAAAGCCAATCTTGAAATTTGCCAAACTAATATCCACCATGATGAAACACATCAATTCATGGATTCAAGATACGTGAGTGCACCGGAGGCAGCTTGGCGAATATTTGCTTACCCGATGCATAGACAATCGCACTCCATTATTCGCCTTGCCGTACATCTCCCACATTCTCAACCACTTTATTTTCATGAGGATGACTCTGTTGACAACATCAGTTACACAATGCACAGAAAATCCACTCTTATGGCGTACTTTGAGCTCAATGAGAATGACCCCATGCTCATGATTACTTATACCGCCAAATTCCAGAGCACTATGTTTGGAAACAAGGTGAATGGGAAATTAGAAAGCGAGGAGGTTCTTCAGTGATTGGAAGAATGTATACTGTCAGTATGAAAGAACAAGAACGGTACTATTTAAGGTTGTTGTTACTACATGTCAAAGGAGCAACAAGTTTTGACAACATAAAGACTGTTAATGAAGTCACATACCCAACTTTTAAAGAGGCGGCATTAGCCCTTGGATTGCTCTTTCGATGACAGTGTTTGGAGAAATACTTTATTGGATGCCTGTGTTCTCAACATGCCTGCACAGCTTGTGATATGTTTGCATATATATGTATTTTTGGTCCTCCAGCTCATCCATTGGAGTTGTGGCAAGAATTTAAACAAGACTTTATCCAAGACTACTGCCATGCATATCACTCCAACACTGAGGAGTGTCAGAATTGTGAAGGATATGCTATGACTGATGTCCAAATGTTCTAAAATTTCATGGCAAAACTTTTACTGATGTTAATCTACCACGACCAAAAAGAAAGCCACACATCGCTCCACTATACAACAAGGATGATGAGTTAAGAAGAGCTCAGCAAATGAAAGGTACTTTAAATGACCAACAACTTTTGGCCTATGATGCGATCAATCAAGCTTTACACGATAGAAGTTACAACCTAAGTGCTTTTTCATTGACGGTCCAGGTGGCAGTGGCAAAACATATCTGTATGATTTATTAATTCATGAACTAAGAGGAGAAGGCGAAATTGTATCACCTGCAGCCAGTACAGGGATTGCAGCTAACTTACTGCAAGGAGGAAGAACCATCCATTCGCTTTATGGCATACCAATTCCAATAAATGAAACATCCGTTTCCAGAATTAAAAATGATACAGATGCTGCACAACATTTGAAAAGTACCAAACTTTTCATTATTGACGAGTCCACTCTGTTATCTAAATATGCATTGCATGTGATAGATCAACTTTTACGGGATGTCATGACAACAGATATTTCCAAGAAAAATACAACACCTTTTGGAGGAAAAGTCATTGTTCTGGGAGGAGACTTTCGACAGTGTCTGCCTATCATCCCTCATGGTACAAGAACTGACATTATAGAGAGTTGTATTAAATACTCACGACAATGGCAGCTTTTCACTCAATTGCCACTCTTCAACAATATGCGTCCATTGATCCTGATTATAGCCGTTGGTTACTTCAACTGGGAAATGGTGAATTGTCCAATGATTTCAACCTTGGAGATGATATCATTGAAATCCCACAAGACATGATCTGCACTGGCTCACTCATACTTGCTATATTTGGTGAAAACATTCTCATTGATGTACATAACAATGAAAGCATTCAGATTGCTGCATCACATGCATTCTTTGCCCTAAAAATGACCATGTGGATATGGTGAACTCTAAGGTCATGGATTGCATTGCTGGTGAATACACTGAGTACATTAGTGATGATTCCATTGATCCTGATGAGACTGAAGACCCAGACCAATATCCAGTGGAATTTTTAAATTCACTCACACCAACTGGAATGCCTTCTCATCACCTCAAATTAAAAATCGGCACATTGTCATGCTTTTGCGCAACTTTAACAGCAGAAAAGGTCTTTGCAATGGGACTCGCTTGATTGTCATCGCTTTGTTTGACAATCTGATTCAAGCAAAAGTCATTACTGGGTCTGCAGAAGGAAATGTGGTGTTTATTCCAAGGATTGATTTATCTCCATCAGACACTGCCTTACCTTTTAAGTTAAGACATCGACAATTTACCGTGAAGTCTACTTCCCATGACCATTAACAAATCCCAAGGCCAAACACTGGAGAAAGTAGGGATTTTTTTTCCCACAACCCATTTTTGGACATGGACAGTTATATGTGGCTTTTTCACACGGTGAAAAGTCGATGTAATGTTAAGGTGAAAGTACTGCATACACCCATTCAAGGAAAGTTGCTGCCTCATTCAGAAAAAGTCTTTACAAAAAATATTGTCTATAAGAAAATTTTATTTTAAATTCTTTAGATATATATTACATTTACATACATGATGGATATAACAATGAAAGCATTCACATTGCTGCATCACATGACATTCTTTGCCCTAAAAATGTCCATGTGGAAATGGTGAACTCTCAGGTTATGGATTGCATTGCTGGTGAATACACTGAGTACATTAGTGATGATTCCATTTAGACTGAAGATTCAGACCAATATCCAGTGGAATTTTTAAATTCACTCACACCAACGGGAATACCTTATCATCACCTCAAATTACAAATTGGTACCATTGTCATGCTTTTGCGCACCTTTAACAGCATAAAAGGTCTTTGCAATGGGAATCGCTTCATTGTCATCACTTTGTTTGACAATCTCATTCAAGCAAAAGTCAGTACTGGGTCTGCAGAAGGAAATGTGGTGTTTATTCCAAAGATTTATTTATCTCCATCAGAGACTGGCTTACCTTTCAAGTTAAGACGTCAACAATTTCCCGTGAAGTCTACTTTTGCCATGACCATCAACAAATCCCAAGGCCAAACACTGGAGAAAGTAGGGATTTTTTTGTCACAAACAGTTTTTGGACATGGACAGTTATATGTGGATTTTTCACGAGTGAAAACACGATGCAATGTTAAGGTGAAAGTGCTGGATACACCCATTCAAGTCAAATTGCTGCCCAATAGTGAAAAACTCTTTACTCAAAATAATCTCTCTAATATTTTATTTTAAATTCTTTAGATACATATTAGATTTAGATATAGTTACTTTCTAATTAAACATAAATATTACAATAAATTAGTTTAGCCGTAGATGTATAAGAATAGAAAAAAAAATAAGACCAAAAAAAAATATTTTAGTTATAGAAAAAGATATTATAATTAGTTATTAGATATAAAATAGTTATTTAAGAAATATAGTCGTTACTGTTCAATTTTACTAAAAATGTATAAAAATGTGTCTAAAAATATTTACTTAAAATTCTTTAGATACATGTTACATTTAGATACATAGTTATTTTTAGATTAGACACAAATATTACTATATTAATTTGTTTAGCAATAGATGTATATCAATATAAATAAATCAAAATACCTAAAAACTTAGTTTAGTTATAAAGACATTATAATTACTTATTAGATATAAACGTTATTTCAGATATATAGTCGTTATTTTCACTTTTCTCTAAAAATATAGTGTGTAAAAATATTTTACTTTCAATTCTTTAGATACATATTACATTTAGATACATAGTTACTTTCTAATTAAATACAAATATTACAATAAATTAATTTAGCTATAGATGTATAGGAATACAAATATACAAAAATACCAAAAATATTAGTTTTGTTATAAAGACATTATAATTAGTTTTTAGATATAAAATAGTTATTTAAAATATATAGTAATTACTTTATTAGCTTAGAAAATTTCTTTTTAATTTTCATTGTATATGTATGTAAACACACATTTTTTTTTGTAGATTGTAGATGTGTATCATCTAAATGCTTGCATTTAGTGATAAGAACCTGAAGCTTCAGTAGGATAGCTGCTGCGAGATTTCATTTTCTTTTTACACAGGGTGAGGTTTTTGTGAACAGCTAAGGCTGCCTTCAGACTTGCAGATGCATCTGCAGCATTTTAAAGATGCATCTGCATGCAAACGGCAGCTCCTATCTTTACAATGGGACTTTTGGTCTCTGCAGATGCTTGCAGACAGCCGTGCGCACCCATTTACTCCGATATGTGATCTCTGCACAGGCGCATGCCTGCATACAAATCACATAATCCCACCTGCACCAGGGATGCAACATGTCGCTTCCCTGGTGTGGAGGAGAGTCTGTGATCTGTACAAAAGCATCTGCCTGCGCATAGATCACATACAGGAGTGAATGGCTGCGCACAGCTGTCTGCAAGAATCTGCAGACACCGTGTGTTCCATTATAAAGATAGGGACTGCCGTCTGCATGCACATGCTTGCAGATGCATCTGCAAAACGCTGCAGATGCATCTGCAAGTCTGAAGGCAGCCTAAGAGATGGGTGGGACGGCTGTTCACACACATCTGTATCTTGAAGTGTGTTCTGTACATATAAATACATATATGCACATAGGTACATATTTAGACACATAGGGAAAGAATAGACATTTTGATTTTAAATCTGAATTATTCTGCTATTTGTTAAATTTTTTTAGTTGGAAAAAATTTTTTTGCCACTTGCTGCCTAATGGTGACCTACAGTACTCTTAATGTAAGTTGCATGAAATGTTTATGGAATTTGTCGTTTACTTGCGGCACATGTGCTTTCGACAGTTTCAATCGCTAAAATCAGTTAGCTGTCATTTTTAGTGGTTGCATTTTGTCAACCTGTTAAAGCTCTGCTTGCCGTATTTACTGCAAGCTAAGTGCAAGTTCCATATACATTACATGTTACTTGCTGAAAGTTAGCTGTAGGTAGTCCCTTTTGTGCCAAGTTCAGAAATTGTATTTGGTTATTCAATACTTTCTGCAAATAGCCAAAAAATATCTGCTTTAAAAGGAGTCTAACTATTAATTATTAGGGATAGAGTAGAGTAGGTCCCACCAGCTGTAAGGCTACCTTCCCGTGGTTGGTGGGGAAACATGTACTGGCTCAATCATAGATTATTAATATTCATATATAAATTGAATATACGTAATCTGTACAAAACATCAGTGCCAGTATCTGTACGAAAAGCCTTGCCTTAGAATCATGACATGTACTACACTGACATATACCATACAAACATTGGTAGTTATAGATAGATATCATGTCTTATGTGCATTATTGTCAAATTTGAATGAATAATGTATATATGCATGGTACACTCCCGATTCTTTAACATTGGACCGTCATCTATCATGGAATAATAGGATTATTACTTAAAACTCTAATTTAATAAACTATACACCGATTCTAGAATCCCGATGCAATCGCATCGGGCTCACAGCTAGTATATATATATATTACAAAATCCAGCGGGGAGAGGGGATAAGTCTTGTATGATACTGGACAAATAAAAGGATCACAGAAAATCGGTGAGTGCCGTCTGGCTTTTTTCTTCTTGGATACTTGGATTCCTTCAACACAGCCAGCAACACTGTGCTCCGAGAGGACCTTGACCTGGAATTGCAATTTGCAGCCACGGAAGACGCTCCAGCCCAAATCCGGTAGGTGCCCGGTATTTTCTTCTTATTTGCAATATATACAGTATAAAATCATAATAATAATATGAGATTAGGTGCTGAGTTCCCCAGCAGTGTTAAGCTATCTATCTATATGTCTAAAATATAAAGCTGAGTATGTGCCCACTCCACATAGCCACACCCACTCCACATAGCCATGCCCACTTCACCAGCCTGCATCTCCACATATCCTTGCCTCCTCCACAGAGCCGCCACTGGACTATGTGGAGGGGTGGAGCTATGAATGGGTGGGGCTATATATAGGTGGTGCTATGAAAGGGGCAGGGCTACTGGGAGGGGTGGAGCTATGTGCAGGGGCAGATCTATGAAGGGGTAGGGCTACTGGGAGGACTATGATACATACATAGATACATTCATATAGCCCACTCCACATAGCCACACCCACTTCACAGTCTGCATATCCACATGTGCCCACTTCCTCCACATAGCCCCACTCCTGGACTATGTGGGGGTGAGGCTATGAATCGGTGAGGCTTTATGTGGGTGGTGCTGTGAAAGGAGCAGGATTACTGAGAGGGGTGGGGCTGTGTAGAAGGTGAAACTATGAAGGGGTCGAGCTACTGGGAGGGGTGGGGCTATGATACATACACACACATATACATTCATTACCATGTATAGGCAATATTGCCATATATGGGTCATATTTCCATATATGAGCATTATGACCATGTATGGGCATTACGCCCAGGCAACGCTGGGCTCTACAAATAGTATGTATATAGTAGAGATGGGTCCGATGCTACCGCATCGGAAGGGCAGTGTCTGTATGCTGTCTCTTGCTTGTGCGCTATTTCTCCCCTCTGTGGCAGTCTCGTCCCTTCTGTAGCTGTCTCTCCCCTCTGTGGCTGTATCTCTCAGGCAGTCTGTCCCCATCTGTGGCTATGTGTCCCCTCTGTGGCTGTCTCTCTCCTTTCTGTGGCAGTCTCGTCCCCTCTGTGGCAGTTTCATCCCCTCGGTGGCAGTCTCTCTCCCCTGTGTGGCTGTCTGTCTCCCCTCTGTGGCAGTCCGTCTCCCCTCTGTGGCTGTCTCTCCTCTCTGTGGCTGTCTCGCCCTTCTGCGGCTGTCTCTCCCTTCTGTAGCTGTCTCTCCCATGTGTGGCTGTCTCTTGCCTCCTCTGTGGCTATCTCTTTCTTTTGTGGCAGTCTCTCTCTTCAGTGGCAGTCTCTCCCTCCTCTGGAGTCTCTCCCTTCTGTGGCAGTCTCTCTCTCTGTGGCAGTCTCTCTCTTCTGTGGAGGTCTCTCTCCCTTCTGTGGCGTCTCCTCCCCTCTGTGGCAGTCTCTCCCCTCTGTGGCAGTCTCTCCCTTCTGTGGCAGTCTCTTATCCTCTGTGGCAGTCACTCTTCGGTGGCTGTATCTCCCCTATGTGGCTCTCCACTGTGTAGCTGTCAATCCGTCTTTGGCTGTCTCTTCCTCTCTGCAGCAGTCTCTCTCTTCTGTGACTGCTTCTGCCTTCTGTGGCTGTCTCTCTCTCATCTGTGTCAGTCTCTCCCTTCTGTGTCAGTCTCTTCCTCTCTGTGGCTGTCTCTGCCTTCTGTGGCTGACTCTTCCCATCTGTGGCAGTCTCTCCCTTCTGTGGCTGTCTCCCCTCTGTGGCAGCATCTCTCTGCGGCTGTCTCTCTCCCCTGTGTGGCTGTCTCACTTCCCCCTCTGTGCGCTCTCTCTATTCCCTCTGTGTGCAGTCTCTCTCCCGAGGCGGCATGAGTTCCACTGTGGAATGTATATAGGAGTAACAGCTCCTCCTCCTCCTTGTATTCCACAGTGGAATGCAAATGGGAGGAAGTAGGGAAGAATGCTGATGCCTACCCTGTGAAGTGGGGATGGGGTGGGCTCACAGACTTGGTCAATGTGCTTGTGGGTGCCATGTTTGGACACCTGCACCGCTACTGCACTTGACAGGGTGTACAAACATGGTGGGTGTATGTGCCCTCACACCACCATCATGTTTGTTCACCCTGTCATGCGCAGTAGCGGTGCAGGTGTCCAAACATCGTGGCTGCATGTGCAGGACTCTGGGGCGCGGTGCAGCAATGGTGGGAGCAGAGGCAGAGACGGCAGAGTAGCTGGCATATTGGCACAACCTTCACTTGGGTGTGCCAATATGGCGTCCACTTTTTGTTTTGTCTTTCAGATGCCGGTCAGCTGATCACAGATGGCCAATGAGGTGGCATTTATCGGTGACATCCACGGCAATTATGTAAGTAGATTTTGCAACGTTTAGCAAATAGAGGCTCTTTGTTTCCCTGCATATTAAAAGAGTTAACTAAGTATCCATTAGTGAGCTTGTTTTAACACGAGGTTGGAACTCTATCTTTATCTATCTTATTCCTGAGCAGTAATTTATGATCATATAGAATGGAAGTGAACAATGATGTGCTCATAAATCAGAAGAGAGAAGCTATGAAAAAAATGTACTTAAATGTTATCATCTCTCTATAAACTTGTTGAAGTGTCTGTTACACAAAACAGCTGTGGTCCATGCTGCTCCTTATCCCAATGTTTTAATACGAAATTGTCTAAATAAAGCATTCAAGATTTTAAGGATGGTGAGTGTCACTTCAGTTTTTTTTTTTGCTATCTCTACCCCCATGCGTTGTCTCATCCAGATGTGGTCTCTCTCCCCCCATACGATCTCTCCTTCTGTGCACTCTCCCCTCTGTGTGCGTCTCTCCTCCACCCCTCCCCGGGCGGCATGAATTCCACTGTGGAACATATAGGAGGAAGTAGTGAAGGCCGTGGTGAGGTGAGGATAGGGTGGGCTTAATCAATGCACATGCGAGCTCCATGTTTGGACGCCTGGTCCGCAAAAGCACATGACAGGGTGTACAAACATGGTGGGCACGTGCTGTATCGGTGTGGGTGTCCAAACATGGTGACTGCATGCCAGGGCTCTGAGGCGGCGCAGTAGTGGCAAATGCTGTGGCGGAGGAGGACCTGGAGGACAGCAGCAGTGTTCGGCCCGCATATTGGTACAGCCTTCACTTGGGTGTGCCAATATGGCGGCTGCTTTTTTCCAGTCTGGCCAATGAGCTGGTGTTTTTCGGGAACATCGATGGCAATTATGTAAGTAGATTTTTCTTTAGTCCGGATGATTTTACTCATTCTTTTTTCATTTTGCTCTCTGATCACTCCAGTCTGATCAGACTGGGGTCATTTATGGGTTAATTCAATGCAATAATTAAAAAATATATATATTAAGATCAGAAGGAAGAGGAGTTCCCGAAAAACTTAACAAGATCACGATGGTGAAAAACAAGAGGCACTGAGGACTCCGAATCCTGCACTGATGAGGGCAAAGAAGACAGGCAACAATCCTATAAATGCTGAAATCATGGACTCTGATACAAACAAGCAGATGGGAATATATAAGTAGCCATATACAAAAACACATGTAAGCGGTATCCAAAAGTAAAGGAGTAACTGATGAGTCAGATGTAAGAAAAAACAAAATCTTCTCATTCACAGGGTCATTTTTACTTTAAGGATTGCTGCTTCTGATAGGTGGTGCTAGAGTTCAAGTCCTCCCTGAAGCGACATTTGCATTTTCTCATTCACTGTAATAATATTTCCCATTATTCACCAATAGAGGGCAGTAGAGAATTACAGCAGATACAACTGTCTATAAGACGACTATGATACTTAAGACACCAAGTTTACATATAAATTAGGGTCATAAAACCTTTGACATCACTAAGCCTGGCTGATTATGGATCCTCTTTCATGCTTTTATTTACTTAGTTAAATGACCATTCACTATACCTTGCATCTGCTCTAGTTGTTCATGTATATATTTGAGTTTCTTTCAATATTTTGTCATACCATGCCTGATGAAGAGACCTGAGAAGTCTCGAAAGCTCGCTGCCTTGTAATATCACTTATTTTATTTTTAGTACAGATTAAAAGGTATCACAACTACAAGATTATTATCTTGTTTCTCCCACTGAGAGCAATCAACATTTTCTCAACTGGCTAACACGGTACCCAAACTTTTTCTTCTAAGATGACTGTTTAACCTGAATTGCAGAAATGATCACCGACCCCAATAGAAGGGAACTTTTGTCTGATTTTTGAGGTGCCTCCAGCAAAAAGCGCACCCATATTATATTATAGAACTAATTCACATTTGGGATGAGGCCTTGATCATATCTAGGGCAGTAGCTGCTCCCGGGAAGAAGTAATCGGCTGTTTTGTGACATTTCTTCTTAGTTCTTCATTAGTGTTTCCAGATATTTTCACCGGTTTTGTTATTTGCGATTCTTCATAAAGGCGGAAACTTTGTTCCCATGTTCTCCAGTCCTCGAGTGACATCATAAAGTCAGATTTCTCTGCAGCTGTTTATAAAACGTGACACTTTTTGCACTAAAAAGTCACAAAGACAGAAAAAAAGACCATTTTTTCAGTCTCTGCAAAACTTGTGGTCCACATACACCAGCCAGATGAATCTGCTGCAAAACAAGTCAGTGAATACAAGACAAAAAAGAGAAAAGTGATTTTAGTTCATAAAGCCAATATTTATCACTAGACGGGGGCCTGAATCTATTGTGGCGGGCGACTCTAGAACATGTGCGATTATATATTAGTCCAACTACTAGTCTCTCCCTCCATGCTGCCTCTTCCCCCTGTTCACTCTCTTCCCAATGTGCTCACTTTCTCCTTGTTCTGTCCCTCCCCCTATGCGATCTCCATGTTTCACTCTCTCCCCTTATGCGGTCTCTTCCCACTGTGCGTTCACTCTCCCCTTGTGCTGTCTTTCCTTTCGGTACTTTCTGCCATTGTGCTGTCTCTGACCCCTTTGTGGTCTCACACCTGTGCGCTCTTTGCCCTTGTGCTCTCTTCCCCCTGTGCACTCATTCTCCCCTTGTGCTGTCTTCCCCCTGTGTGCGCTCTGCTTTTAAGCTTTCTCCTTGTGTCGTCTATCTCCCTTTGTGCTAACTCTTTTCCCATGTGTTCACTTCCCCCTGGGCACTCTCTCTCCTTGTGCTGTTTCTTTCTCTGTGTGCTCTCACTCCCCTTGTGCTCTCTCCCAGTGTGCCCTCTCCCCTTGTGCTGTCTCTACCCATGTGCGCTCTCTTCTCGCTGTGCACTCTCTCCCCTGTGCAATCTATCACTCACCCCTATGTGATATCTCTTTTCCCCTGGAACGCTGAGGAGTTGAGTGGGAGCAAGTGCAGCAGGATAGATCCACCCCACGGGTATGATGTAGCTGACCCAGGCACAGGCAAAAACTGCGCAGTGGCCAGTGTCCCAGATGGGCTCCTGCATCTTAGACGTCCTACAGGTGGCGCTGTTTTCTTTGACAGATCAACTAAACTTATGGGATTCTTCACATTTCAGTTTAACTGTAATTTATACAATGTCTATAGGTGGCCCTGATTTTGGGGCAATCTTACAGACAGACTGGATAGGGCTTTTATATAGCAGAATAGCTGTAGAATGCGCCATTGGCAAGGTTACAATAATAAATGAGGCGTATTAAGGGCTAACCATAGGTGGTGTGAGCCCTATGCAGGTGGAGCATTATGAAGGGATGGGGCTAACTGGAGGTGCTGAGCCATATGCATCTGATGCATTACTAAGGAGGCAGGTTATGAATGGGGTGGGGCTATGTGTGGACGTATATACACACACACTCAACTTTATATATTAGATAGTAGCTATGTTTGACTGTAGGGACCGTGATCTTTTCTTTGAATGCCTCTTTTTTTCTCCTGTAAACTCTATGTTGATGCCTTTGCCCATAAAGCTCTACTTTTGTCTCATCTGACCAGAGAACATTCTTCCAAAACGTTGTAGGCTTTCTCAGGTAAATTTTGGCAAACTCCAGCCTGGCTTTTTTATGTCTCGGGGTAAGAAGTGGGGTCTTCCTGGGTCTCCTACCATACAGTCCCTTTTCATTCAGATGCCAACGGATATTACGGGTTGACACGGTTGTACCCTCAGACTGCAGGGCAGCTTGAACTTGTTTGGATGTTAATCGAGGTTCTTTATCCACCATCCGCACAATCTTGCTTTGAAATCTCTGGTCAATTTTTCTTTTCCGTCCACATCTAGGGAGGTTAGCCACAGTGCCATGGGCTTTAAACTTCTTGATGACACTGTGCACGGTAGACACAGGAACATTCAGGTCTTTGGAGATGGACTTGTAGCCTTGAGATTGCTCATGCTTCCTCACAATTTGGTTTCTCAAGTCCTCAGTTTTTTGGTCTTCTTTCTTTTCTCCATGCTCAATGTGGTACACACAAGGACACAGGACAGAGGTTGAGTCAACTTTAATCCATGTCAACTGGCTGCAAGTGTGATTTAGTTATTGCCAACACCTGTTAGGTGCCACAGGTAAGTTACAGGTGCTGTTAATTACACAAATTAGAGAAGCATTACATGATTTTTCTAACCGTGCCAATACTTTTGTCCACCCTCTTATTTATGTTTGGTGTGGAATTATATCCAATTTGGCTTTACGACAATTCTTTTTGTGTTTTTTCATTGAAGACAAATTAAATGAAGATAATAATACCAAAGAATTTGTGATAATACTCAGTTTCTTCCTGAAAATGATTGCAATCTGACAGAATTGTAGAGGTGTCAATACTTATGGCCACAATTGTACATTTATTATTATTGGTAAGAGTTGCCCTTTAAGCAATGTCTATTCTGAGTTAGGCCGGTTTCACAATCAGGTCCGGGGCTGTCCGATGTGAATTGGACAGCCCCGGACCTGATCTGGACACAGAACCGGAAAGCCAAATATGGCCTCTGGTCCGGTGTCCAGCCAGATTCTTCTATTAGCAGCCGTAGCTGCTGATAATTCAAGATCAATAATTCAAGCTCTCCGATAGCCGCGGTCATGAACTGTCAGCAGGGGACAGCTTCATGGTGCTTAAGTTCAGCACCCGGCGATTGCGCCGGATCGGGGAGGATCCAAGTGTCTCATTCCCTTTCCCCCGGACACAAAAATGTTGCATGCAATGTTTATGTGTCCGGGAGGAAAATCTGAATACACCCGGATCCTCCCGAACAGATGGAACCGGATGGCAGCTATGGGGCCAAAATCTGATCCATGGCTGTCCGATTCACTCTGGAAAGCCCCGGATTGGATCATGTTGTGGTATGAACCCGGCCTTAGTGGTGAACATTCGGTGACGGATGCGGTGTTACTGGTGTCTGTGGATCACTCTGTGTCTGACATGTGCGGCTCCTGTGTGTGGGAAGGAGATTTAACCTAAATGATCAATTACTGATGTTCTCTCCATTGTTCCTGCTCATATTTTCCTGATGCTATAATTTTGTAAAGAGATGTTTACACAGCCGAGCAGAACACACATTCAATGGATACGTATACATCCATATATACCAGGGTAATTACCAGTCATTAATGTGACAGCCAGTGGCAGCAGCTCGCAGCGCTCTTCTGTTAGTCAGGGCGGTTTTCTTTTCCACAGCTTATGTTACTCAGCGCGATTGTCTACTTGTCTCCATACTATTCTAGTAATTTACAGAATAATTGCAACAGCATCCAGGTCCACAGACATTACACACAATTATATCCTTCACATCCATATAATACTGCTCCTATGTACAAGAATATAACTACTATAATACTGCCCCTATGTACAAGAATATAACTACTATAATACTGCTCCTATGTATAAGAATATAACTGCTATAATACTGCCCCTATGTGCAAGAATATAACTACTATAATACTGCTCCTATATACAAGAATATAACTACTATAATACTGCCCCTATGTGCAAGAATATAACTACTATAATACTGCCCCTATGTGCAAGAATATAACTACTATAATACTGCCCCTATGTACAAGAATATAACTACTATAATACTGCCCCTATATACAAGAATATAACTACTATAATACTGCCCCTATGTACAAGAATATAACTACTATAATACTGCCCCTATGTACAAGAATATAACTACTATAATACTGCCCCTATGTACAAGAATATAACTATTATAATACTGCTCCTATGTACAAGAATATAACTACTATAATACTGCCCTCGTGTACAAGAATATAACTACTATAATACTGCCCCTATGTACAAGAATATAACTACTAGAATACTGCTCCTATGTACAAGAATACAATATAACTACTATAATACTGCTCCCTATATACAAGAATATAACTACTATAATACTGCCCTATGTACAAGACTATAACTACTATAATACCGTCCCCCTATGTACAAGACTATAACTACTATAATACTGCTCCCTATATACAAGAATATAACTACTATAATACTGCTCCTATGTTCAAGAATATAACTACTATAATACTGCCCTCTGTGTACAAGAATATAACTCTATAATACTGCCCTCGTGTAAAAGACTATAACTACTATAATACTGCCCCTATGTACAAGAATATAACTACTAGAATACTGCTCCTATGTACAAGAATATAACTACTATAATACTGCTCCTATGTACAAGAATACAATATAACTACTATAATACTGCTCCCTATATACAAGAATATAACTACTATAATACTGCCCCCTTTGTACAAGAATATAACTACTATAATACTGCCCCCTATGTACAACAATATAACTACTATAATACTGCCCCTGTGTACAAGAATATAACTACTATAATACTGCCCCTGTGTACAAGAATATAACTACTATAATACTGCCCCTGTGTACAAGAATATAACTACTATAATACTGCCCCTATGTACAAGAATATAACTACTATAATACTGCTCCTATGTACAAGAATATAACTACTATAATACTGCTCCTATGTACAAGAATATAACTACTATAATACTGCTCCTATGTACAAGAATATAACTACTATAATACTGCCCTTATGTACAAGAATATAACTACTATAATACTGCTCCTATATACAAGAATATAACTACTATAATACTGCTCCTATATACAAGAATATAACTACTATAATACTGCTCCTATGTACATGAATATAACTACTATAATACTGCCCCTATGTACAAGAATATAACTACTATAATACTGATCCTATGTACAAGAATATAACTACTATAATACTTCCCCTATGTACAAGAATATAACTACTATTTTGTGAGATTTCTGAGAATCTCATAGCCCAGACTGATGATCTCATGATTATAATTCAGGTTTCTCCCCATATGCTTCAGTACATTGGACCTTTACACTCTGGCTCTGCTCTTACATAATCTGTACTTTATTACATACTATTGAGGTTTTCCGTATCTCTGGTTGTTAATAATTAATCGTCACTTTCCTTGCGAAATCCTCACGTGAAGTGACCAGGACTGTGATCATCTCCTGGATGATTTATAACGGTGTGAAGGTATAAAGGCTGCAGACATCACATTTGCTCTTGCTATAACCTGTAGTTATGTAATAATTCTGCTCTTTGTCAGTTGTGACGTGTCCGGGATCAGGGCAGAGCACAAGTGGGGTCATTGGCTGCAGTGTCACTGTCAGGGTGTGAATATTGCTGTACCATTTGTTTGCATTTCTCATTTAAAGTTTAAAAAATAAGAGCAGAATTTGCACTTGACTTTCAAAACGTCCTCGTATTTTGTGTTCACGGGTCAAATGCAATTGGGAAGGGAAATAAAGTGTGTGAAATCTGAGTTTGCAATAGTACCTCATCCCTCCCACAGGGGGCACCTGTCTGGAGTCCTGGATCATAGTCCTGTCAGATCGGTGTCAGGAATGAGGGTTTCTTTTTGTTCTGTTGGCTGCAGGTTCAGATCCAAGAAGCCTGAGCAGCAGCGGCCGCAGCACTGCTATGTCACCGCTCTAATCAGACACTGCCACTCTTGTATAAAGAGAATTTTGTTTACGTACCGTAAATTCTTTTTTCTTTAATCATCAATGGGAGACCCAGACAATGGGGTTTAGGGCGCTGCCCTCCGGAGGTCACACTAGGTACTACAAGTTTGTAGACACCGCCTCCTCCGCTTATAAACCCCTACCGCAGGGAACATCCTCAGTTTGGTCCATAAGCTGCGAGGAGAAAATAAACCACACCCGAAACATCGGGAAGAATGCCGTACACAGACGGTTCAACAACCCGGCAAACACTGTCTCAACAGAGAGCAGAACAAATGCAAAACATGCAAAGGAACAACTGGGTGGGTGCTGGGTCTCCCATTGATGATTAAAGAAAAAAGAATTTACGGTACGTAAACAAAATTCTCTTTTTTCTGGTCATCATAATGGGAGACCCAGACAATGGGGATGTCCTAAAGCAATACCCCAGGGCGGGAAGAGTTCCTCAACAAGACGGATAACACATGGTTCCCTTCAAAGGTGGGCAACCGCCGCCTGGAGAACCCGCCTGCCCAGACTTGCATCCGCAGAGGCATGGGCATGCACCATATAGTGCTTAGAGAAAGTGTGCAGGCTGGACCAAGTGGCCGCCTGACACACCTGTAGAGCAGACGCTCGATGTCGCAAGGCCCAAGAGGCACCTACAGCCCTGGTAGAGTGAGCCTTCAATCCCACCGGGAGAGGCAAACCAGAGGACCGGTAAGCCTCTTGAATGGAAGCCTTAATCCATCTGGCCAAGGTTGACTTCGAAGCCGCGGACCCCTTACAGCGACCTGTCGTAAGAACAAATAAGGAATCCGAACTCCTGAAGGAGGCGGTCCTGGACACATAAATGCGTACAGCTCTCACGAGATCCAGAGTATGGAGGTCGCGCTCCACCTGATGAACGGGAGCGGGGCAAAATGATGGGAGAACAATCTCCTGGTTCAGGTGAAAAGTTGAAACCACCTTCGGCAAGAATTCTGGCCGTGGGCGCAACACCACCTTGTCTTGGTGAACCACCAGAAAGGGTGACTTGCACGATAGTGCAGCCAATTCTGAGACCCTCCTTAGAGACGTAATCGCCACCAGAAAGGCCACTTTCTGGGACAGACGAGATAGAGAAACATCTCTCAACGGCTCAAACGGCGGTTTCTGTAATGCCGCCAGGACCATGTTAAGGTCCCATGGGTCCAGAGGTCTCTTGTAGGGCGGAACCATCCGCGACACCCCCTGCAGAAATTGACGCACCTTCGGGAGGAGCGCCAATCGCCTGTCAAACAGCACCGAAAGTGCTGATACTTGACATTTCAAAGAGCCAAGGGATAATCCCAACTCCAAACCCGACTGTAAGAAAGCCAACAACGTCGGGATGGACAAGGGCCAAGGAGACCGTCCACCAGAGGCACACCAGGTAAAAAAGATCTTCCACGTCCGGTGGTCATCTTCCTGGAAACAGGCTTCCTAGCCCGATTCATAGTGGCCACCACTGTAGGGGAGAAACCCCTAGATGTCAGGAGCCAGGCCTCAAGAGCCATGCAGTCAATCTGAGGGCCCTGGAATTGAGGTGGAAGAATGGGCCTTGTGCGAGTAAATCTGCGCGTTCTGGAAGAGCCCACCTGTGTCCGCCTGACAGTTGCCACAGGTCCGGATACCAGGACCTCCTGGGCCAATCTGGAGCCACTAGAATGGCTATCCTGCACTCCGACCTGATCTTCCACAGGACCCTGGGAATCAGAGCCAGAGGAGGGAACACATACGGCAGTTGGAAGCTGGACCAACTCAGTATCAGAGCATCCGCCCCCAGGGACTGAGGATCCCACGATCTCGCCACGTACTGGGGCACCTGATGATTCAGCCTTGAGGCCATCAGATCCACGTCCGGAGTGCCCCATCTGCTGCAGATGTCCCGGAAGACGTCTGGATGCAGGGACCACTCTCCGGCGTCCATCCCCTGCCGGCTCAGGTAGTCGGCCTCCCAGTTCTCGACCCCTGGGATGTGAACTGCGGAGATCAAGCAGTCGTGTTCCTCCACCCACGATAGGAGGCGGTGGACTTCGGCGAGGGCCTGAGCGCTTCTGGTCCCTCCCTGATGATTTATGTAGGCGACGGCCGTCGCATTGTCGGACTGTACCCGAATGGGTCGTCCTGCCAGGAATTTCTGAAACGCCAGGAGCGCCAGATAGACCGCCTTGATTTCCAGGACGTTGATCTGCAACGTCGACTCCGCCTGAGTCCAGAGGCCTTGAGCCCTGTGGTGTAAGAACACCGCGCCCCAGCCCTTCAGACTGGCGTCGGTGGTCACCACTAACCAAGAAGGTTTGAGGAAGGATCTTCCCCGTGACAAGTGACGTGGCTGTAGCCACCACTGCAGGGAGTCCCTGGTCGGTTGCGATAGTGCCACCAACCGATTCAGAGAGATCGCTCTCTTGTCCCACCGGCGAAGAATCTCCAGCTGGAGAGGACGGAGACGAAACTGTGCAAATGGCACCGCCTCTATTGCCGCTACCATGCGTCCCACCAGTCTCATCAATTCCCGAAGGGATGAGTGAGGTGACAGGAGAACGTGCTGTACTCCTGAGTGGATCGCCAGCTGCTTGGCCTGAGGTAGAGACACCAGGGCTGAGTCCGTGTGGAAATCCATGCCCAGATATGTCAATGACTGGGTCGGAACCAGGGTCGACTTCTGAGTATTGAGAAGCCACCTGAACTGTTCCAGAGACCTCATGGTCGCTTCCAGGCTCACCCGACAAAGGTCTTCCGATGGCGCCCTGACCAATAGGTCGTCCAGATAGGGTATGACGGCGTGACCCTGCACATGCAGGAGAGCCATCATAGATGCCATCACCTTCGTGAACACCCTTGGTGCAGAGGCCAACCCGAAGGGTAGGGCCACAAATTGGAGATGTTCGTCCCCCACTGCGAATCGTAACCAGCGTTGATGAGCCGGTGCAATGGGCACGTGAAGGTAAGCGTCCCTGATATCGATGGACGCTAGGAAGTCCCCCTGCGACAGAGCCGCGATAACGGAACGTAGGGATTCCATGCGGAACTTCCGCACCAACACGTGACGGTTGAACAATTTTAGGTCTAGGACCGGTCGAAAGGAGCCGTCCTTCTTTGGGACAATAAAGAGGTTGGAGTAAAAACCCCTGAACCTCTCTGCCGTGGGCACTGGGACCACTACTCCGTCTCTGCGGAGTCCCTCCAACACCCGGAGAAAAGCCTGAGTCTTTTCTGGGGATGGAACAGACCGATGGAATCGGGATAATGGTTTTGACGTCAGCTCTATCCTGTAACCTCGCGAGACTACGTCTCGAACCCACTGATCTTGAACGTGAAGTAGCCACTTGTCCTGAAAGCGAGACAAGCGGCCCCCCACCTGTGGGGAGGCAGGATGAAAGAGTGAGTCATGTAGAGGCGGGTTTGGGGGTGGTAGTTGCTGCCCCCGCCGGCTTCTTTGGACGACTCTTGGAGCGCCACTGAGAAGCGGGCTTGCCCCCTCGGTCCGTGCGGGCGGACGGTGCTGATGACTGTGAGCCGGACCGAAAGGACCACTGCTTTGGGTTCCTCTTAACGGTATACCGTGGCTTAGGCTTATTCTGCGGTATCTTAGACTCAGCAGAATCCTTGATCAGCTTGTCCAGCTCTGTGCCAAAGAGTCTGTCACCAGAGAATGGAAGATTCTGCAAAATCTTCTTAGATGTGGCATCTGAGTCCCAAAGACGCAGCCACAACAACCTGCGGATCGCTATCGCATTGGCCGAAGCCACAGCTGAGCGAGTGGCAGTTTCCAGAGACGCCGTCCTGGCGTAGTCCGCATAGGCCCTTGCTCTCTCAGTGAGTGCCAGGACCTCCGGACTGGACTTTGCCAGGTCAGTGATACCATCCAAGCAGGTAGTAATCGCTTGCAAGGTCCAGACCGTGGCAAAATTAGGGGCAAATGAAGACCCCACAGCCTCATAGGAAGACTTGGCGAGTTGCTCGACCTGTCTATCAGTAGCATCCTTCAGCGAGGAGCTATCAGAGGCAGAGAAAAGGGAGCGTGCAGCAATTCTAGTCATGGAAGCGTCCACCTTTGGAGACTGCGACCATTCCTGAAGCACCTCCTGGGGGAAGGGGAAGCGATTGTCCTTAGGTTTGCGGACATAGCGCCGCCCAGGATGTAACCTGGGTGCTCTAACCACCCTTCCAAAATTAGTGTGGTCCATGAAGGAGCCACTTGGTCTAGCCTCAGGCCGCAGCCATTGATAGACCTCCTTCGGGTGCACGACCACCTCTTCAGGGGGAGTCACGAGACGCAAGGTCTCATTGATGGAGGACACCAGATCCTCCACCCCGTCTGGAGGTTCAGACACAGACACAGACCCGAAGTTTGAACCCCCATCATCTTCCTCACCATCAGAGGAACGCTCCTCCTCAGAGAGAGCCTGGAGCTCGGGTGAATCCTCACGACGAGCCCGCTTAGGGGGTCTCACAGCAGAAGAGGGAGACACCCGGGGGTAACTGGAAGGAGTAGCTGGGCTTTCCAGTCTCCTATGCAGTGCCTCCAGTGACTGCGACATGGAGGACATCTGGGACAGCAAGGATTCATTGATCCTGTTCTGTGCTTCCCATGGCCCTGGGATCACCTGAACCTCAGGGTACAGCACCGGAGCTGCTGCTGCCTCAGCTGAGCCAGTCCGGGCTTCTGGGCGTCCGCAGTTATTTGCAGGACCCCTCCACCAAAGTTCCCTTGCAAGTAGCACAGGTAGTGGTGTTATCCGCCGCCTTAGCAGCATGCTTCCTTACTGAGGACATAGCCACAGTAGGGGTAGTAGAGGCCAAAGCCAAACAAACAAACCGGGAATCCCGGTGGCTTACCGACCGCAGTAACGCGGTGGGAGGAAGCGGTGTGCGTGCGTGACCTCCGCGAGTTCCGGTCTCCCTCTGAAGTGCAGACACGTGCTGCCGTAGAAACCAGCCGGGAAGTGAGGGAGAAGATGGCCGCCGCCAGCACAGAAGTGGGCGGCGCCGGGAACACGCGGGAGCACACGCACACGCCCCCCGGTGACGTCATCGTAAGGGCTGCTTCTCCTCCTCCAAGCAGCCTCTGTAATGGAGGTGCTGGAGCCCGCAGCGCGGGAAAAACAGTGCGGATCATCACACACCTATACACAGACTGTCAGCACACACAAACATGCACAGTCTACGGCCTCAGCCCCTGTCACCACAGGGCGGTCAGCCAAGGTGACCCCAGCACAGGGTACACCACCAGATCCGCGGACCCGAGGGTAACGCGCGGTCTGAGTGTCAGGACACAAAGTGACAGACACTACCCCCAGGCACACAGGAGACACAGAATGCCTCAGTGCCGGTCCGGTCTGTAAGCACCATTTAGGGAGGCCTCGGACGGGGGTTCAGCCCAGTCCGGAGTGTAAGCACCATTTAGGGAGGCCTCGGACTGGGCTGGCTCCAGTCCGGTCTGTAAGCACCATTTAGGGAGGCCTCGGACGGAGCGGAGCTGTGCAAGGCTCCCATCTCCCACTCTCCAGAGCCCCCCAGAGAGGGATGGAAAGGAGCGCAACAGCGTACCGGGAGAACACAGAGTGTCCAGGCTCTAGGCCCTCCGGTACCTCCACCAGCGTGTGCCACAAAGGGTGAGCGGGGAGGCTGTCGCAGGTCCCGACTAGGACCATATTACCTTGTCTTCAGACGCCATCACGTAAGTAGTGAGAATGCAGTGAAGTGCAAGCAAAGCGTGATCCTCCGAGCACACTAAGTTTAAAACTGAGGATGTTCCCTGCGGTAGGGGTTTATAAGCGGAGGAGGCGGTGTCTACAAACTTGTAGTACCTAGTGTGACCTCCGGAGGGCAGCGCCCTAAACCCCATTGTCTGGGTCTCCCATTATGATGACCAGAAAAAACAATATTCGATGATACCTCACAGTGACGGCCATGATAATGTTTGCCGCTGCGTCCATAAGGTTGTGTAATACAGTGCCAGCACACTGGATGGGATTTCTAGAAATCCCATGCTCACTGTGCTTCTTCCCTCCGCAGCGGTTTCAGATATGGTGCAGGTTCCCACATCTTTAAAGCTTGTAAATTTAATGCTACGGAGCCGGAACTATCTCCAGTGGATGAATGCAGATAGAAGCCACCCTGCCCTGAACGCAGATCGTGGGCCAGGGCAGCTCCAGTCTCTCTGCGATCACCCGCGGCTTCCCTCAGGTCAGGAGGCATTGCGTTCAATAAGCAGGGCCTCCAGGACACGTGTAAATACCCCCCCATCAAGAAGACCGACGCTAGAAGTCGCATTTGTCCATTTAATGCATCTTCATTGTGAGCAACACATGGACAGAATCAAATGTATCAAACAAGATGAGGAAAAAAATAGAAATACTCTAGGACAGAAACAAGAGGATGAGAAGCTGAAGAGAGGAATGCCGCAAAGAAGGATGAAAACAGAGCTGCAGCCCTCACTGGACAGCAGAGCTCCTGACAAATGCAGAAAGCCAACTCTTATCAGCTTTTTTTTTTTTTTTTTTTTTAATGTGCTGTGAGATCTGGACACCCCTAAAGTCTGACCTCCCTGACACCCAACCTTCCCTCATAGGCCCCATACCCATGGGGGGGTTGTTTGATGAAAATGTTGTTATTCTGCATGTCTATCATGAAGCCAGCAAAGTCTATGACACTTCAGAAGTTGAACCCACATTGCTTTTTTTTCCCCCCCTTTATAGATTTGGTGCAGAAAAAGAAAAAAAGACACCTGCACCAAATCTGCAAGGAAAAAAAAATGCATGATGGGCTCAACTTCTGAACTGTCATAGACTTTGCTGCCTTCAGGATTGACATGAAGATTGTCAAAATCTGCGTCAATACAAGCTTCAAACAGCGAAGCATGGGCACAGGGCCACAACGCTGCACTGATCCAGAGCTGGATCATCACATCCACAGGCTGGGCAGGATCCTGTATGATCAATACTGTGAATATATTTCCTTCAGACTTCTCCACTGTTCTTAAATATATTAAAGAGAGAACTTTTCATTAAAGTACTTTACTTCAATTCTTAAAGGGGAACTTCAGGGAGATAACCTTTCTTTGTACTGTCCCTGCCCTCCTACATGATGAAGCAGAGCTGGACAATACAGTTCTAGGATCTATAGATGACTTGTATGTCTATTCCACCTTCACCCTTTATGCCTGCTGTATGTACTGTTGTACTCTCCTCAGCTAACAGTGACAGCTGCACAAACCTTCACACATGCTGTGTGATACATACAGCACACAGTGCGGCTGGCATAGTTAGAGCAGGGTGGTGTGGCCAACACCTCTGATGTTCATCCTTACATGCCACCCACACTCTATGCCTGCTGTATGGCTGATTATTCCCCCTAATCCTGACCACCGCTCTGGGTCCTGCAAGGGGTGCCCATATTATGCATGCTGGATAACCGAGCGAGGATCACATTGTAATCCTCCATCACTTGAGCTGAGAATGACAGTATAGACAAACGCTGTCACTCTCAGCTTAGGATGCGTTTCCTCTCACTGGCAGTACCCGAAATGCAACAGCCATACAATACGGTAAACCTACCAGCGCCCAGAGCAAGTGGGTGGGATTAGGAGGATCATCCACACAACAGCAATAGAGTGGGATCTGGCATGTAGGGGGAGCATCGGAGCCCCCACCACAACCCCTGTTCACGGCTGCAGCCCAAAGCTGAATCTTCTCTCTGACCTATTGTCCCATATGGAAGGCACAGAGGAAGTCAGATTTGATTTTTAGTTGATTTTGTAAGCTGACTCTACTAAATTGCCCACATCCGTCGTAGAGAAACTGTAGTGTTCCAAGTGCTTAGGGACATGATGAAGGGATTTTTTTTTTACCTCTTCTGGGAGTAATTCTTCCTTTTTGATTGGATTTGAAAGCCGATTACCCAAAACCCACCGTTCTAGCTGAGCTGAACAGCTCTGAAAGCTGAAAACCACTAACATGGGACCTTATTGTCCCATAATGGAGAGCTGAGGAGCAGATACTATTTCATTGATTTATAAATGATCTAAATATCCTAAACCGTAGTGTCCAGCTCCGCTTCATCATGTAGGAGGGCAGGGACAGTAGAATTTTTTTTAATCTCGCCAGAGTTCCCCTTTAAAATCTTGCTTTCTCTCTGAACGAAAAACATTCTGCCCCGATCGACACAGCAGAACGTTCCTCCCAACCGAAAGGAAGATGATGCGTTTTTTCAACAATCTATCTCTGGGTCTAAACAGGAATACGTTCATTCAGCAAGATTTTGAGAAATTATGATCACAGCTAAAACATTAGAACATTTATTGTGGGAGATCCCCACCAGAATTAACTATAAACCCCAATATTACAGCCTCGATGTGCAATGTACAGGCTGGCCAGAGAAGCTGAACAATCAGTTATAGAGTGTAAATAAATAATGGAAACAGTCAGAAGCGAAGGCTGAGGGGTTGTAACAAGTCGTGTAGCAATCAAGAGAAAGAGCAGAAAGTGGTAACTGAAATGGAGAAAAAAAAAAAAAATACTAAACAGATCAAATCTACCCCACAGATGGGATAATGACGACATCCGGACCGGTCTGGGCATCCGCCGGTGCTCTCCTCGAGGCGAGGTAGGAGCAGAGGCTTCATAACAAGCATGTGGGGCACAAACGCTAATCCAAACAGATCCGGAGCTCTCGGACACCCCTGCTGTGCCACCGGTCACCCCTGACATCCATCCTATGTCGACCGACGTGTTCATACTACAACTTCCAGCACTGATGACACCAGAGAGCAGTAGCACCCACATCGGCCCTACCAGGAGGGCCAGGCAAGGTGATGGTGAACAGCAGGGTTTAACCTCAGCAACCCTTCTGGGAGATGTCTCCTCCAGATGCTTTGGTGACCTCCAGGGTGGTAAAGGTCTATAAATAAAATAAAAAAAAAGATAACATTTATTAGAATTTGCGGCTAAAAGTACAAAGATCTAAATTGACTGTAATAAGATACAAGTTGGACGTTTATTGCCAGGCGAGCAGGAATCTGGATGAGCCGCCCCATCTGGATAATAAAAGCAGAGATTGTCGGCTTTTACGACGTCAGGTGGTTACGCCTCGGCACAGGAAATCTAACAGGCGGCCATTTACAGATGAGCAGCGCCGGCTGAGCAGGTTATTTTATTTGACAATTTACAGCATATGTTTGCAGTTTAGCAAGAGCCAAAAAGAAATCTACAATAAAGCAATTAGAATAAGAGATTAATCTCTTAAAAGGGCCACATCATTGAAAAAGTGACAGGAGTGTGTCACCTTTGGTAAGGGCCATTACTCATGTGCCCCAGTAGGGCCTATTGTTTTCAGGGGGTATAATACAAAGGGGCCCTGCCTTACTTGTATGGGGCATGGCCGACAAGCCATATAAGCCGCCGATGGTGGCAGGAGTAGGGCGATGCTAGGGGTGTTAGGCTAGATAGAGGGGAGGTCCCGGCGATGCTGCGGTCAGTGCGAGGCAGGAGCCATCCCAGTGTTGTTTCAGGTAAAGGACGGTGGTTCGGGAAAAGGCAACATATGCAGTGTGTGCGCAGACTGAGGTCATGGCTCAATGACGAGCAAAGATCTCTACCTGCGCAAACACCAGCTTTGGTACCATTGATATCCCAGCAGCAGCTTTCAGGAAATTGCACCCTGAGGCAGCATGTGCACAGACTGAGATCTCAGCTCATCACTGAGCCAAGATCTCAGCCGTGCACACGCCACATCAGACGTCATGTCCCTACAGACCACTGCTGGGATGGCCCTCCACCCCACTCCTGCCACCACCTTCCATGCAGCAGCAACCTGACGTCCTGGACCCTGGTTCCACAGCACCCCCACCTTGGTAAGCTACAATCTGATTATAAGACACACCCAACCCCATTTTCCTCATTTCTTGGGAGGAAAAGTGCATTTTATAATCTGCAAAATGCAGCAATATTGTATAAAGGGATAGCACACTAAGAATAGGCACATGGAATATTTGTTGGTTTTTATTTTACTTACCTCATATCTAAACTAAGTTAATACGGGTGCAGAGTGAAGTGCAGAAATATTTGAGATAATGTACCAGTCGTCTATGTAAGGGGTAGGGAATGTGTGTAATGTCCTTCTTGGATGAAATAAATAAGCAGAGAATCATTGGGCTGTTTAGAGAGAGTGGAATATTACTATTGTCCAAAGGGTGAGCCCGGTGCTACAACAAGCCGTGGGTGTGGAGATAGATACTATGTAGTCACGCCGCATCCCTCCACAGCTTGTTGTAGCACCGGCCTCTTTCTCCTTTGGACAATTGTAATTTCCACTCTCTGGATCTTTAGACAGCTCAGCAATTCCATCCCATCATACACTGGGACAAGAGGATTTTTGCATTGGTGATCAGCTCGTGTCTATGGCCCCCATATGTCTGTCCTGGGTGTACTCACTTCTGCACATGTTGGGTGGATGCCGATTGTCTCATCCAGCTTTTCTTTGGTCAGACCACATTTCATCGCTGCTGCGAATCCCTGAGTGATCTCTCCGGCATTCGGCCCCAAAACATGAAACCCAACAACTCGATCCTGAGATAGAAAAAAATAACAAATGGTGATTTAAGAAATACAACCAAGATGTATTTAACCACATGATGTCAGTTTAGCATTCACCCATCATCGTCTGTCAGGCCATGTGTTCCCCTATTGTTCAGTAACCATTCTCCATTACTGACAGACTTGTGTTATAGGGGACTGTATTGGCGTGATGTCTAGCACCTGAGACAATTCGGAGCATGCTCTCACAGCTGCATGCTGGGCACTGTAGTTCCACAAGTGAAATGTTAGACATTGGAGACCACAGCAGCAGAGATGCCAAGACTTAATAAAATCAAGAGCAATATCAGTTTCCCTGCAGATGTAGGTAATATTACAGCTAATGCGTGGCACAGATGCAGGAGCTGAGCCTGCACCATCAGCAGCGGGGAACAACTGCAACATTGGATCAGAATGTCCTCCAATCCGAGGCCTTGTAATGGAAAGGTCAATGTACAGATCAGTCATCGTGTTCCTGCTCAGGAGGTAAGAGCTTATAGCGGTAATAGAAATGGTTAAAGCACGATCGTGAAGAAATAACCATAGAAATTCTCGATTAGATGACTCAATACATTTCTGAGATTCCATCTTCCTCATCAGGACCAAATCATTTAATCCTGATGGAGATGGAATCTCAAAAGCATTTACTAATAAATCACAATGGAGGATTTCTACTGTTATTTCTTGTAGCGCAGTGTTAAACCTTTCTTTTCCACTATAAGCTTGCATCTCCGTGGGGCTGCTGCAGCCATGTTTTATGTGATTACAGTGGTTATGATGTTCACCGCTGTTTGTTTTTCATCCAGATAACACCCTATTTGTGCTCCTTTGTCATCCAGTTTTATTTCAGCATGCTCAGGAAGCGATGTACACAATAATGGTGTAAGATCCACTGTCCATGAGCACATCGGCCCACACCTTACACAAGAGGAAACCTCCCTCCCCAGAACTTACATTGTCAAGCTTGTTGCAGATGATTTTGGCAAAACAAGAGTTATTGTCTCGCCCGGGGACGGTCCACTCCAGAGGCCAAAACAAGGTGTGGTAGATCTGGAAAGAACATAAAAGATAGTCAGACTCTAGAAAACACATGGGGAAAAAAGAGAAAATAGCAGCAGGACTCAAAAAACATGGCTGCACCAGACAAAAGTCACTAACACACTTCTGTTGTGTCTGGTTCTGAAGCTCATCTCCACTGAGGAAAGGAGTCTGAGCTGTAATACCAGACAAGCTGTACAAGGTGTAGGGACATTATTATTATGCATTAACTATATAGCACCAACATATTCTGCGGTGCTTTACAGAAAAATCATCACTGTCCGATTAAGGCTCACAATAGGAGCTGACATGTTTTTTGGATGTCCGATCATCAAAAAGAAAAAAAAAAAAATCTAGGCTCAAACCTCTAGAGTTTCCTCGCCAAAGACTTCAATAGCTTTTTCCTCTGGATACCCGCAGCAGCCGTACTCCATTGGAGTAAACACAGTAGTTGGGACATTGACATAGTCACACTACAAAGAAAAACAATTCCTGTAAGATTGTGCCAAATATCACAAAATACATCTCACCCTCAATCTGAGACATAAAATATCTCCAAGTCTTCAACACTAAGGGCCTTTCACATCAGCGTTTTTCGTAATTCGCTGGCAGATGCGGTGAAATAAACCGCATCTGCCGCGTTTGCCGCATAACGGTTCACTTGCGGCACGGTTGCGGTTTTTTTCCATAGGAAGTATAGGGGGACTTGCGGCAGATGCGGCAAGTGCGGTATTGCACTTGCGGCAGTGCGGCAAGAAAAAACCGCAGTAAGCCGCGATTTTTTTCCTCTGCCGCACCTGCCGCAAGTGCAATACCGCACTTGCCGCATCTGCCCAAGTCCCTATACTTCCTATGGAAAAACCATACCGTACCGCAAGTGGAAAGTTATCGGCAAAGCGCAGATGCGTTTTTCACCGCATCTGCGAATTAGAAAAACGCTGATGTGAAAGGCCTTAGCCGTAGACTTCACAGCAGCTGAGTAACTGTCAGGCCATGGTGGGAGTTGTAGTTTTACAGCTGGAGGAGAACAGGTCACAGCTACAACTCATTCTGATGTATTGGGATCATACCTTCAAATTGGAGCCACCATAAAGCCTCCGAGCCAGCAGCCGCCCTGCCTGGATTGCCACTGCGTCAGCTCCAACTTCCCATCTAGGATATCTCCTATAGCGTAGACATAAGGCACATTGGTCTGCTCCTCGTCATTCACGGGAACCTTACCGTTCCTACAAACCGTGATTAAGATATTGAGAATGCAGCAAAAGGTATAAAAAATATGGCAGAAAGAAATAATTCACCGCTCACCTCTCATTTATCTTCACACCGATCTTCTCAAGACCAATATTTCTAGTGCAAGAATCTCTCCCAACAGCAACTAGCACCTGGAAGAAAAAGGACCTCAGAATTCTGTGGTGCAGTCTCCCATCCTGGTCACCACCTTGCAGTATATGTCCCCATGTATATTAAATGTCCCCAATACTGGTCCTCATCATGTAGTAATGTCCCATCATGATCCTCCTTTTGTAACATCCTCATCATTTAGTAATCATGTAATCCCATCAAGATCCAGCAATGTCCCCATCCTGATCCCCTTCTTGTAGTAATGTCCTCATCCTGATCCTCTCTGTGTAGTCCTCATCTGACCTCACTTGTAGTAATGTCCCCATCCTGATCCCCTTCTTGATGTAATGTTCTCCTCACTGGTCCCTACGTGTAGTAATGCCCCATCCTGGTCCCCATCCTATATTAATGAGCCCATCCTGGTCCTCATCATGTTGTAATGTCCCCAATCCCGAGACCCTTCTTGTAGTAATGTTCCCATCTTGTAGTATGCCCATCCGGTCCCCTCCTATATAAGAGCCCCATCCTGGTCCTCTCATGTTGTAATGTCCCAATCCAGACCTCTGTAGTATGTCCATCTGTAGTAAGTCCCCCATCCTGTCCTCATCTATGATGTCCTCCTTGTCATCTGTAGTAATCTCTCCCATCCTGACGCCATTTTGTAGTGATGTCCCATAACCTGGTCTCTGTTCTTTTTTTCCTCTCACTCACACAATTCACACTCTCTCTCACTCATACACACCTCATGATGCCCCGTCTATTGAACAGAGGGCCACCGCGGTACCCGCTTTATTGTGAATTCCGGGTACCGCTCACACAAGCTCCTTCCCTCTTGTACATTAATGCAACCAGACGGCCGGCGGACCAGATGCCTGCAGTCGACGTCTGCATATGACATCAACAGGAGGCTTCTGATTAATGCAGCGGCCGGCGAAGCAATGTACAGGAACGAATGAGCTTGTTTGAGCGGTACCGAAGTCACAATAAACCAGGTACCGTGGTGGCTCCCTGTAAAATGGACTGGGGCATGCTTATCTTTTCATGGTGCCATGGGCCGTACAGGAAAGCCTCGTGGGCTGCGTGTTTGAGACCCCTGATCTAGAGGATGTGTCCCGTGTATGGTGTAGTATATACAATAGGGGATGTGTCCCATGTGTGGTGTAGTATATGGTGGGGGGGGGGAGAAATGTGTCCCGTGTGTGGTGTACTATATAGGGGGGGGGGGGGGGGGGGGGGGGGGGGGGGGGGGGGGGAAGTTTCCCGTGAGGGTGTAGTATATACAGTAGGGGGATGTGTCCCGTGTGGTGTAGTATATACAGTAGGGGGATGTGTCCCTGTGTGTGTGTAGTATATA